>CM021101.1:719327908-719766487 GCA_007115665.2 Sequoiadendron giganteum
TTTGAACAAGTCAAATTTTTGTGGAGTTTGAAGAAAGAAGAAGCTAAGGCTACATAATTGGATTGAACTCCTCCATTTGAAAGTCTGGCTTTTTAGGTATGTGAAGTCTTTACAAATTTTATTTCATTCTATTATGGCTTGCTTTCATTTTTATTTTCCATTATAACCTTACGTTGTCAATGCATATTTTAAATTACACAATTATATACACTTTCCAATTACCATTTTAAACTTGATGCAGAACATCTACTAGGATCCACAAATCATCAAGGATACTTTTGACCCTAACTTAAATTGAAGAAGATCAATGAACAAACTCAATCATCTTTTCATCAAAACATTAGAACTTGGTTTCAACTCTTTGTCAAACTCAAAAAAATAGATTAACCATCATAAAATTGATTGTAACATAGCATAAAGCTGATTAGAAATTCAAAACCATTCAATTCGTTCATGATTCACTAATTCAAAAACTCAATGCTGCAACTTACATGGCAAAATAATAACAAATCATGGAAGGTAACTACCAACCTTTATCCAGACATCAAAGAAACTATAATCAACATGTTATTTATTGAAATCAACCAAATGCATGTTCCAAGTATCTCACCAAAATTCATCCTTTGAGCATGCTTCCCCTTGCAATATTTGAAACCTGTGGTGTAGGGGCACCTACAACCATGTTTCAAAATCTACTTTGGTGACAATATGTCTTAAGGTCTTTTGGTGAGTTCAAGAGTTTTTAGATGCTTTGTCATATATTTGATTGAAAATAAGGTCTAAATAGAGCAATATTTCATGTATTTAGGGATTTTGTGAGTTTGGTGATCAAATGTGCAAGTATGCACTCTTGCTTCAGAAAATTGTCAATTTTGCCATATAATCTTTGAAGGAAAATTATTCAAATTGTAAATGGAAGTGCAAGACAAGAGTCTAGAAGTTGTATTAGGGATGAAATAAAGGTGTTTGAGTGGTCTTAGGTGTCTTGGACAACCGAGTTGCATAATGTTTCTTATTTAGCAAAAGTTGTCAATGTTAGCAATGTTTGAGACAACTGAAGGTCTTGGTAGTTAAAAGGTGGTTATAGGTTGGTTATAGTCAATTTTCATGATACCAAACCACCAATTTCATGATTAATTTTCTCACATAAGGTCATTACCCTACTATCCCAAGAAACCCTCCAAAACACAAGCAAAAACAAGGGTTTTAAGGGATTTCACAACTCCAAGCCTCTCCCATTCCTCGAAAGGGTCCAAACACCTTCCAATACCTCTACACAAACTGATGTAGTACAAAGGAAGAAATCAACACCTTTCTTGACACACTTATTCAACTATATTTCCCTTCAAAAAACATTTGATTCATATACTCAAATTAGCATTAAGAGTTCCCAATTCCTTAAGGACCCTCAAAACACCTTGAAAATCTTGAAAATAACTGATTACAATCAACTAGGTTCCTCAAAACCTTAACCAATGATTATGTCATTCACAAGTTGTCTTAAATCTTCCATAATGGCACCATTGTTTACAAACACAAACTATAATTCTTAAGGCACAACCAAACCATTATTTTCTTAAGAAATATTTGTTTGAGTTAGTACAACAAAAATGAAACCTTTCAGAAGTCTGCCCTTACACACAAACTTAGTTCCTTTGTTGATTGTCCACATTACTAGTAGCCAAACATCTGCAAACTGTCACATGTATCTCCCAAACCATGCACACACTTTAGACTATGATACTCATTTTGGACACCCATTTCCCTCATACAAAACATATTACAAGATGGATATTAATTCCTTCAAAGAAAATTCTTGTAAACTAGTTGTTTCAGTATGAGAATAAGCCTAACTAAGCCTTAGTGCAAACAGGGGTTATTGGTTTTTCTACCCCCAACACCAAACCCTCATAACCAATACATAAAATACCTTTAATTTGACCTTACCAAGCTTATAAGTCCATTAGAATTTCATTTCCAAACACATTTCCATAAACCCTAAGCTCTAAACTTCACTATTCCCTATTTTACCAGTCTGAACACAGTTTTACAATCAAGAAAAAATATTTTCTTCACACCTTAGTTCTCACCATATGATTGGTAACCTTTGGAATATGAAATTAAATGCCACAAGTATTTTGTACACCAAAATTGAGAACTTTCAACAAGTATAATGGGAGAAACACAATTTCTCAAGTTCACTGTTTACCCTAATAGAGGGTTTGACAGTTTTAGAGAAAAATTACAATATCTGACTCAAACATTAAGAAAAATGCATGAAAAAAATTGTATTTGGGAGGTGATTGATTTTTACAACACTTACAAACATCCAACCAATCATTCCTTTGGGTACAAATTTGTACAAGAGCCTGAAACAGTGAAATTCTGAAGAAAATACAAAAAAATAGTGTGTTTATTCATTCAAAATCAGATATTCAATCACCCACAACTTTACAAACATACATGAGGCCTTATAAAGGCATTACATACATGTATTATCAACTTCCAAGTGCCTCCAAGTTAAAATAAGCCCATATGACCTTTCACCTTCCCTATTTCACAGTTTTTGTAACTTTTCACAATTTTGTATTTGTGCAACTTTTGCAAATAGTGAAAAATTTACAAAATACGCATAGGACTTAAAAATTAAACCTCCTAATGATTCCCATACATGTAAAATTTATTTAATGACCCTCTTACAACATGGAGATACCCAAAATTGAATCAAAATTGAAAATGGAAGCATAGATTGTCAAGGTGCTCCTGCACCACAAACTTATCAAACACTCACAATGCCATTACACTCATTAGTTTTCAAAATCACCATCATGGTTATTCACTTTCACATAGAAATGTGCTCTTTCTAGCCTAGTGCTTCCATAGTTTGTATATACATATATATGACATAAGTTAACATTTTGTATGCTTGTCCATGCTTCCATTTTGAGCCTATCTTGCAATCATGGCATGCCATGTTGCCACTTTTCTTTAAGGCATTTTGGATTGAAAAAAATCATGTCACATTTGTATTTTCTAGGTTAACTTTTGTACATGATGATTGTAAGTATTATTTAAATGAATCCTTGAATGGCATATATTTTTCAATTAACTTGAATGGATACATTTTTTAGGAACTAATATTCATCTCATTACCATGGTATAGATAAAATTATCTGCCATGCCAAAGAAAAAGACAAAGAGGAAACTAACAAACGAAGAGAATGAAACCTTCAAATAAAAGGAGAGAGTTCGGCTGGCGGCATATCGTGAAAATAATAAATTGGAAATGATTGATGAAAACAAGCCAATTGAAGAGGAACCTCAACTGTCAAAAAGAGAACAAGAATTGGCAACACAACATGCATGAATGTGAAAGCACCATCGTAAGACAGATTCAGATACCGTAGTTGGAGACACACCCTCTACGGCAAGTGAATATGAAGGGACACCATTAAGCACAAGTGAATATGGACGGACACCATCTAGCACAAGTGAATATGGACGAACACCATCTACTACAAGTGAATATGGAGGGACACCATCTACCGCAAGTGAATATTGTTGGACACCATCCAACACATCTCAAGTTGAAAGTACATCATCACTTAGATTTGATGAAAAAGGCATGCCATCATCCCCATGTGAACCTCAAGGTATGTCTTCTTCTCCACCCTCGATCAAAGATACGCAATCTAGCCCACCTCAATTAAATATTGATGAAATTCCTAATGTTGAGATGTATGTACCTAGGAGAACACCACCTAGAATTTTGCGTAGAAAGCCAAAATATTTGATTAATATTGATGATGATATTTTGCAGCACATGGAAGGTAAGATTTCAACATGCACTTGTAGAAGATATGTTGATAAGATTTGGGAATGATTCTTTGAAAGGCTAAATGAGATTGCAAGATGTCAACTATTTGTTGAAATGATGCAGGGTGTAAAGTATAGGAACATCACAAAGACTCTTGGGTTGATAACACCATATGCATCGAGTGAAGACACTATTGTGAAGAATCTAATGGATGCTTATGAGAGTGTGGGTAAGACCTCATACTCAAAGGATAGTAATGTCACTTGACTTGCCATTACATCGACTTTGGTAAGCTGTCAAACAAAGAGATCTCGTCTCATTAGAAAGACGAGTGAATAAACAAGAATTAATAGAAAAACTTTATCAAGAGCCATTCAAAGGCAGAAAAGAATTGAGGGCAATGATTCAAATGAATTATGGGTGTTCTCGGGGAGATTGTCACGAAAAAATAAAGAAGTTGTCGAAGCCTTGAGAACAGTAATTGAAGAGTATTGGAAGAATAACACAAGGCCATCTTTGAATCAAAGGGATGTGGTAAGAAGGAGAATCAGTAGAATCGTGAGCCACATCCAAAGAATTTTTTGGATATGACTCAAACCCAATTTTTTTCAAAAATTTGAAAATGATTATCCTCAAATTAGTATTTCCTAAAGATTTTTTGAAATGCTTAAACCTTTTTATGTCAAGATAAATCACACACGCACTACTTGTTGTTGTAGACTACATATTGAAATTTCTAACCATTATGATGTTTATCATTCTATATGTTTAGATTTTCATACTAACGATGTCTTGCAGGATTGTGGCATAGAAGCCCCACCAAAATTTTCAAGAGAGTTCTTATCAAAAAAATTTGTGAAATAGAGGATGGCCATATATTCTACAAGACAACATGCTTGGATGGTTCATGCGAGTTTTGCAGTGGCTTCCAACGTATGTCAGTATATCAACATATGGAAAGCACATATGAGGTGCGGCAGAAACTAGTAGAGTTCGGGAAGTATAAAACAGTGGTATATGCTACAAAAGATGGGTCTCAAGCAAAAAGGTGTGATTTGATTATTAAGAAGATTCCAGCGTACCAGTTTATGTCCACATTTCATGACAATATACTGTCTGAGTATGCAATGCATACCCATAGAGACTGATGGTTTGATGCACAATTCAAGCTATGCAAGGACACCTTTCCAGTTGGAAGCATAGTATCAATAGTTGACTTTGCGGAGAACTACACTCTACAGCCACAACGTGAGGTGCAGTCACAATATTACAACTCCACACAAGTTTCAATATTTGTGCACATAACATTCATTCATGCAGTTGATAGTACAGATGACCAAAGGAAGGTATTGAGGGAGTACCACTTTTACATTAGTGATGATCGCACACATTCTCCAAAGTTTGTGCAAGGTTGCTTCCAGATGTTCTACAGTGGTCTGGCTTAGAGGGGAATAGAATACGACCGGCATATAATATGGTTTGATAACTATGCAACACAATTCAAGAACTCGTGCATGTTCTACTAGTTGTGTAGGATGCATGTCATTATAGGTGTTCAACATATCTGGAACTTTTGTGAGGCCGGACATGGAAAGGGGGAGCATGATGGTGCATGAGCATGCGTGAAAAGAGCATTAGCATGAGAACAGTTAAAGTATAAAGACAGTGCAAAGTTGACAGATGCAAAATCAATCGTCGAGTGGTGTAATGCTTCAATGGGTCCAGGTAATGAAGGTATGTCTTCAGTTCATAGATTTTTTTGGTTGATGGATGATACTAACATTGCACCATATGAAGACTGTTGTGCACTAACAGGATCAAGTGAGGTACACTCTTTCCTTAGCTCAAATGTAGGTTCATGGAGTATCAATACATGAAAGATATGTGAGAATGAAGTACCTAAGGCATTGTAATCATATTTACTTACATAATGAGATTTACTCAAATATTGTCATTTTGGAGTTCATGTTTGGTGCAGTAGCACCTTGTTCCATAAATGCCTTCAATAGGCAAATTTGTAAAATTTAAATTTTGAAATGTAAACAATGTGAAAAAGGTCATATGTAATGTATTCAAAGTCTCAAAGAGGTCATTAGGTGATTAGAGAAGTGATATAAAGCATTTAAGGTCGAATTAGGATGTTTTAGGTGTGTATGTGTTGATTTGTGCAAGGGAATTCAAGAAACAAAGGTGGAGTTGATGCTAAAGGGTTTTATGATGAATTTTCAAGTGAAAAGAGTGGCTCCAAATGGTGTTTTGAGGAAATCTTCTCAAATGACTTCACAAAAAAATGACTAATCTAGATAGCTATTATTGAGTTACAACACATACTTCAAAATCAACAGTGACTATCTTGGAACATGTGCATCAAAAATGACCTTCTTCGTTGTCCTCATTAGGCTAACTAGGCCTAACTTACAAAGGACCGTACCTTTAAACATTCAAGAACTCCCTTAACTTGTTGGGGCAGAAATTATCATGTATCCAAACCCTCAAATCCGTAATTTGACTCAGGACAAACTCACTCCACCATGCCAAACCAAAACCCTTATTTTATGCTAGTATAAGGAGGGTTTATTGAAAGGAATGGTTCCACACCTTACTAGAACATGTCACAACCTCAAACCTTCTTAAAATCACTTGAAAAAACTCAAAATACAATCACCCAACCTCTACATGCAATATTTTATCAAACCCTAGGGTGAAACCTCATTTTTCATGCCCTTTTCCATCAAAATCTATAGGGGCAGCAACACAAACCCCATAAAAATTATTCCCTTTCACTTATAAATTTCTCATCTGATCCTATAGGATCACGTTGGGCCCCTCTAGAAAAACCTCTCTCAAAGTGGTTTTCCCGTGGCGGCGGATTTTCACTTGATGGAAAAAGTGTCAAATTCAAGTTGTGCAAAGTTATAAACTGGTGCCACTTTCGTTCTGTAACTCGTGTGATGAAAATAACTACTCCAACTCGTTCGAATAGGTATTTTTATGCTAGGCATGGTCTTGTTTTGCACCGAAACACTAGGAATCTCTCTGAGCTATGTTCCACTGGATCGATCCCTTAAGGGTCCAAAGTGCAAAATGGATGCAAACTTCAACATGCTATTAACCGAATACCATGATGCTTAGAAACATCTCATATGATCCTACAGGATCGCATTGGGCCTCTCTACAAAAAATTCTCTCGGTTTTGGCTATCTCAGAGTAGTTTTCCCGTGGCGGTGGATTTTCACTTGATGGAAAAGGCATCAAATGCAAGCAGTGCAAAGTGGTGCAACTTTCGTTTTGCAACTTTTGTGATCAAGCGGATTGTTCCAAAATGTTCGAATAGGTATTTTTATGCTAGGCATGGTTCTCTTTTGCACTGAAACACATGGAATCGCTCTGAGCTATGTTCCACCGGATTGATCCCTTAAGGGTCCAAAGTGCAAAATGGCTGGAAACTTCAGCATGCTATTATTCGGATACCATGACACTTAGAAACTTCTCATCTAATCCTACAGGATTGTGTTGGGCCCCTCTACAAAAACCTCTCTCAGTTTTGGCTATCTCAGAGTGGATTTCCCGTGGCGGCGGATTTTCACTTGATGGAAAAAGTGTCAAATTCAAGTTGTGCAAAGTTGCAAAGTGGTGCAACTTTCACTCTGCAACTCATGTGACCAAACTAACTGCTCCAATGCACCTGAATAGGTATTTTTATTCTAGGCATGGTCTTGTTTCACACCAAAACACACAGAATCACTCCGAGCTACGTTCCACCAGATCGATCCCTTAAGGGTCCAAAGTGCAAAATGGCTGCAAACTTCAGCATGCTATTAATCAAATACCATGATACTTAGAAACTTCTCATCTGATCCTACAAGATCATGTTGGGCCTCTCTACAAAAACCTCTCTTGATTTTGGCTATCTTAGAGTGGTTTTCCCATGGCGACGAATTTTCACTTGATGGAAAAAGCATCAAATACAAGCAGTGCAAAGTGGTACAACTTTTGTTCTGCAACTTGTGTGACCAAGAGGACTATTCTAACACATTTGAATAGGTATTTTTATGCTAGGCATGGTCCTCTTTCGCATTGAAACACATGGAATCGCTCTGAGCCATGTTCCACTGGATCGATCCGTTAAGGGTCCAAAGTGCAAAATGGTTGCAACCTTCAACATGCTATTACTCAGATACCATGACACTTAGAAACTTATCATTTGATACTACAGGATTGTGTAGGGCCCCTCTACAAAAAACTCTCTCGGTTTTGGCTATCTCAGAGTGGTTTTCCCATGGCAGCGGATTTTCACTTGATGGAAAAAGTGTCAAATTCAAGTTGTGCAAAGTTGCAAAGTGGTGCAATTTTTGCTCTGCAACTCGTGTGACCAAACTAATTGCTCCAACACATTTGAATAGGTATTTTTATGCTATGCATTGTCTTTTTTAGCACTGAAACACGCGGAATCGCTCCGAGCTACATTCCACCGGATCGATCCCTTAAAGGTCCAAAGTGCAAAATGGCTGCAAACTTCAACATGCTATTACTTAGATACCGTGATGCTTAGAAACTTCTCATCTAATCCTATAGGATCGTGTTGGGCCCCTCTACAAAAACCTCTCTTGGTTTTGGCTATCTCAGAGTGGTTTTCCAGTGGTGGCGGATTTTCAATTGATGGAAAAAGCATCAAATGCAAGTAGTGCAAAGTTCCAAAGTGGTGCAACTTTCATTCTACAACTCGTGTGACCAAATAGACTTTTCCAACATGTCTGAATAGGTATTTTTATGCTAGGAATGGTATTTTTTTCGCAATGAAACACGCGAAATCACTATGAGATACGTTCCATTGGATCAATCCCTTAAGGGTCCAAAGTGCAAAATAGTTGCAAACTTCAACATGCTATTACTCGGATACCATGATGCTTATAAACTTCTCGTCTAATCTTACAGGATCATGTTGGGCCCCTCTACAAAAACCTCTCTCGGTTTTGGTTATCTCGGAGTGGTTTTCCCATGGCAACATATTTTCACTTGATGGAAAAAGCAACAAATGCAAGCAGTGCAAAGTTGAAAAGTGGTGCAACTTTCATTCTGCAACTTGTGTGACCAAGCGGATTGTTCCAATAGGTTTGAGTAGGTATATTTATGCTAGGCATGGTACTCTTTCACACTGAAACATGCGGAATCACTCTGAGCTACGTTCCATTGTATCGATCCCTTAAGGGTCCAAAGTGCAAAATGGTTGCAAACTTCAGCATGCTATTACTTGGATACCGTCATGCTTAGAAACTTCTTGTCTAATCCTACAAGATCATGTTAGGCGTCTCTACAAAAACCTCTTTTAGTTTTGGCTATCTTGGAGTGGTTTTCTCGTGGGGAAAAATTTTCACTTGATGGAAAAAGTGTCAAATTCAAGCTATGCAAAGTTGCAAAGTGGTGCAACTTTTATTTTGCAATTCGTGTGATCAAACTAACTACTCCAACGTGTCCCAATAGGTAGGTTTACGCTAGGAATGGTCCTCTTTCGCACCCAAACATGTGGAATTGATCTGACTTGCATTCAACCGGTTTGATCCCTTATGATGGCATGCAAAACACTGAAAAAGAGAAACATACAAACGATGGTTGAGAAGTCTGAGTATTCCACACAAAAAGAGTATGATCATTGGTGCAAAGCACCTTGTTCCTCCATTTGATAAAGAAGGTCTAGTTCACTGGTTTTAGTGATTATCTGATAGTGAATAGGTTGGTCAATAGGTTGTTGTGGGTATTTTGAGCATGCTTTGTCTTGAATAAGGTCAATTAAGACCATTAGGTATGTTTTAGGGTGACTTTTGGGTCTAGTGATAAAAAATGTGAAAATTTCAATCTTGCACTAGAAGTTGTCTTTGTAGCCTTTGAAGGCAAATTTATGAATTTGTATATGATTGTGAAAGAATGGAGTTTTGTTGATGTAATAAGGCTATTTGTAAGCCATTTGTGTGGGTTAGAGGTCATTAGATGTACTCATTAGGTTGGAGGAGTCTAAAGTTGCAAATATGTAAGTTGCTTAAAGCAAAAAATTTGAAATGCAACAATTACTTGTTTTGAAAGTTGGTTTTTAGTTAGTTGAGGGCGTGGATCAGTTATAGAAGGGTGTAAAACACTATGTAAATCCTTGAGAGGCTTGAATGGAGATTGTTGATGAACTTTTGGAGAAGATCTAATAAGAATTATTCACATTGTTCTCTATTTTTTAGATTTTTGATACAAACTTGTTGATCCCATACTTGGTACAACTTCCAGCTTCCTATAAGGTCCCAAGGCTGACATGGATTGAAAGAGGGTTGAGTTGGCTTTCTTTTGACAATGGTTTGGTGCAAAACCATAAAGGAATAGGAGAGTTGTTATCGTTGAGTCAAGTGAGTGTCCGAGTCTTAGTGGGCATATTTGAGAGAAGCTATGTCAAATCACAACTTGGTTGAGCCACTCTGCATCACCAATGGTGCTCTGCAATTCGAAGAGTGATTGAGAGCGTGTTGCTTTGTTAAATAGACCTATTCGGGGGTCTAGGACAACATTGAGTCCATTTCTTATTTGTATTATAAATCATAACTTGCTTTCTCCCGAGTCCATTTCGTATACAAGAAATAATATTGAAAAAGGTTGACATATAAATCTTTCGATAGTGACACATCAAGAACATATTGGAATGTTTTTATGAATCATTTCATGGAATGCCAATTGTAAACATGTTTTTTTTCTTTTAGATAAAGTTGTTTAGCATCAATCAATTAATATTCAAGATAAACCATGAAGGACAACAATGATCAATGCTAGGGCTAACCAATTAATAATTATACATGTGAATAAGTCAATCATGTACATGTCAATAAGGGAAGCACAAGTACTCAAAAACATGTAAGCCTCAAAAATTATACACACGAATACATAGTATACACAAATTAATACAAAGTATATGCACAAATACAAGGTATACGCATGAAAACACGTAAGCCACAAAGTATACACATAAGTTGTAAATTTTACACTTGAATACATGTAACTCATATCTATTGAACCATCAATTTAGAATGCAAATATGGATAGGCATCGATAAAAGATATTTGTATTAACCAAATAGCCATGTAGGAATACATCGATATATGTTGATATAAGTATGAAATATACGTACAAAATAGCCATATAGGCTTACGAGAATCCCATATAGGCTTACAATGTCAAATATGACCAATAAAAAATATGTACAAAACTGCCATGTAGGCATACAACAAAGGGCTCTGGAATCAAAAGTCATTGCTCTACATGCCCTAAAAATAAAATATTTCCCTTTCCTTTTCGATCAGATGGCGATAGGTCTGTCACTCATTTTTGCTGCACTCGAGGAGTGCTCCTACTGCTCCTCCTAGGGTTTAGTTCATGGTGAAGTTTTAACTGTTACAATAAGAATTAAAGACATGAATATATAGAAATTATATTATAAAAAATGATATATTTGACAAAATAATCACTTACCACCATCTCACGATCTCTCTCCATGAGGTAACTATTCTCACGCCAATGCTTAGGTGTGCTCAAGCCTTGTATAAACCATACAAATAGAAATTAAACTACGTGAATCAATAATGGTTTGATTTTTCACTAAAATCTATAACAACAAATGTAAATTGAAATTTACTAATTTTCCTCATACCTCTCTTGTTAGAGCCATCGAGGATTGTATAGCAGATGTCACACCAATCTCCATTTCCCTCGTCACATTTGGAGGTGTTTCATCTTGCAACAACTAAAAATAACACAAAAAATTATTCAACGTAATCAACGATGTGTATATAAACTACACAAATCTATTAAGTACTTGATTCATTAGTTAAACTCTTTATTCTATTCTTTTGTGTAGGTTTGAGTAAATCCACCACCACTGGGAAGTGTTCTATCAAAACCTCCAATATTAGTCTGTTCAACATCCAAAATCGCATATTAAATTACCATTCGTAAAATAATGCATTTCATAAAACATTTTTAGTTAATCTTGCATTTCAAAATCGAAATTTAATAAATTAAATTCAATGAACATGCACTGACTTTTACCTGACTATCAATGACATATGCCTGATGCAAAATGTCAGCTACCCTCTCCATCTACATAGCTGCAGATGGATCCTGTGTACCAGTCTCTTGAGTGTCGGTGGGGTCATATGAACAAGTAGCCTTGCAAGATTGACACACATGTGTTCGAAGACCACCACTCGAAGACTCCCCTGGATGGTGCTGGAGAATAGGGCTAGTATGATGGATGACACTCTGGGTCAAAGTGTTGATCGTCTGCGATGTCTCTACGTCAGCACTTTCCTTCGCGACGAAAGGCATAACAACGTACTCATGAGGTGGCCTAGTGAGAGCTTATCTACCTTGTCATGTAGGATTCGGTTGTGCACCAGGTCTATCCTGAGCTAACCCCCCACCTCTTCCCTGGAAATCCCTCATATCAAAATAATTTTGGATTTTGTTCACTATGAACTCAGTGTATAGTTTCCTAGGGAAATATTGCGGGACCTCACAATTATTGCACGGTGGGTAATCGAAGACCATGTACCACCTATCATAAAACTACTCCCTAATCTGTTGGTGGTGGCACCAATGGATAGGAAACCTCTTTGCATTGAGGGTAAGATTTTGATTTGTGCGTGGATTGGTGAATAATGAGCACAAATCACCTTTTCTAATTTTTAAATCCTTTACATCTTTGTATGATAGTTTATTTGCATAATAATCCCTAGCCGCCTGCCTCCTATCTTTCCATCCAGTTATTTGTTTGCTAATTGAATCTACATTTTTTAACATATATTTCAATTAATTTGCTAGGGTCATTCTTTATGTGGTTGAACCATTTGGATCACTCAACCTACTGATCAAATCCTCAATTTTCTTTTTGTTGTTCTCAATTTCACTCATTAAATTTTTTTGAGTCCCAGGAGGGTGTTGAGTGATTGGTGGAGGAGGTTGTTGTTGTGGTTGATTTTGATCTTGAGGATTTGGTTGGTCTTCCTATTGAGGATCTTAATGGTTTGTAGGTTGATTTGCATCTCCTAAAAATTAAAACAAATATATATCAAATTCAACCTAAAACTAACTAATTCAAAACAAAAACCATAGAATCCTTACCTCTCACACCTCCTCCTCGTCATGGCTCCATCGTTGCGAAGAAATAACAATTATTGGTGACGAAATTTGTTGAATTGCTCCTCCTAGAACACGAGTGCAAAAATATGGGGGTTTTGGTCGCGACTGCAAGAAAAAAATAGTCGAAATAAGAATGACAGATTTTCACTTCTTTTCTTTTGCTTTTAACAAGAAATAACGTGAGCGTGTTATAATGTGCTCACATTATGGCTTTTCAAAAGTTCTTTTGAAGGGTTTCCACAAAATGGCTACCCATTTCCATGCACCCACCCTACAACTACTCATCATTCCATACAAAAGTACAAACAATAGTAATCAAAATCTAGATGCACATAAGATATAAATCTTTCTAATTTATTGCAATTAAAGAATACATATTAAAATATTATGTATTTGTCCTCACATTTAATAGTTTGAGTTTATCCAATCTTTCAACTCTTTTGTACAATTACATAAAACATGATTATTATAAATACATATTTGATAATTTAAAAATACACTAGTGTACAACTTCTCATCCTGACCCGAATAAAAAGAAGATGTCATGTACAACTTCTAATCCAATTACTCACAAGTATTGGTATAAAACAACGTTTTAAGGCTTTGAGAGTAGTTGGTTATGTGACCTATATACTACAATGTTCTCCAATAAAATAATAGTATGCTTCAAAGAACAAGATAAAGGAAACTATTATGATAATATTTTTAATCTTCCTATTTTATTCTTCATTTGTCCAAATTATTTCATTGCAAGTTTTCTTAGCTGAAGTGGATTTTCTCCATTATGCGTTGCTTCAATTTTTTAACATGTTTGTTTGTTTCAATTCTACATTTACAGGTATTTCGGTTCTTTATCATTAGTTGTTACACTTGTCTTTTTTCACTTGTATTTGTATATTGATAGCCATTCTAGATGACAAAAATGCTTGTAAAGTGTATTGAAAAGGTCTTGTAAGATATTAGTTGGTGACTACTTGTGGAATACCCGCCCCAGTTTATGGATCAGTTGGAGACACCCTACAAAATTGAGGGGCATATAAACAAGGATAACTTCTATTACCTCTAATTCATTCAAGCCATTGTCAAGTATATTGCAGATAAATTTAACCTTGACACTCAATAACCAATGATGGATGAATTCAATATGTAGCTTATATTGTTGCTTTCAACTTTTGTATCATTCTTGGTTATTGAGCTATGACTTTCTCCCTTTTTGTTATATCTGACATTTTCCTAGTTGCTCCTACTACTCTTTTTCAATTAAGATGATGAGATTGTATATCATTTTCTGGTTTGTAATGTTGTTGTTAATGGTGTTATATCAATATTATGTATTAAAGACTCTAAATTAGACTTTGGAAATATGAAGCAACACCATGAATATTGTAACTACATGTTTTTCATTATCAAGCTAGACATGTTTTATGCTTATGTTATTCTTATTAGGTTAAGCTTTTCCTGTATTTGTAAAATGTTTGAACTATAATATGCAAAAGAAAGTGTTTTATCATTTAAATATAAGCTTATTTATTTCCTTTTAATATAGTTGTTGAAATTTTTAAACCATTTTCATAATAAGGGTAGGGTGAAGATGTTAAAGATCATATCCATCATTTAAGTTGATCCTCTACCATGGGATTGAAGGTAAAACTATTATAAGTTTTACAATGACATTTCTAATAGTTAATAAAAACTATAGTAACAATACAAGCGTAATTAGCCAAGAAACGATTAACAATACTACAATCACTTAATGGGGATAGAAGGAAATGAAATAATATGTGGTAGAGAATGTGGCTATATTGGTACTAGTATAAGGTCATAAGTATAGTTGTAAGCTTTGGGACATGCATTCTTAAGCACCCAATAATAACTAATAGACCTACATATTTGAGGATTGTTGTATGACCTTGTACAAAAATATGTGACACACGAAATGTAGAGCAAGCACTTTTCCATGCCAGAAACTTGCCCCTATTTTTCTTCACGTAAAAGGAAAAACCTTGAGAGCTAGTACTAAAGAATAATTAGAACTAGCAATAGCCCTTTTAACTCCACTAATTATGCAAGACGTTCTAAAAGTATATCACCATCACTATTAATTTATCAATGCAACACCATATCAATAGTGAAAATCATAACATATCAAAATAGTAATGGTGAAAATACATTACAAAGAATAAAATTTATGTGTATATACATAGATCCCTTGGTTAGTTGAGTAGTAAGAGTTTCCTTGATTAGGGGCATAAATTTCTTATTTGAAAAGACCATCAAGGGGAAGAAGAGGATATACAACCATTATTATACTTAACCAACAAGTGCACCCATTTTATGGTTGATGTGGATGATATTTTGAGTAGTAGGTTAATTTTCAATCATTTGGAAGGTAAAGTAGGTAACTCAGATCTCAAACACCACCATATGTGAAGTCATGGAAAATTGACAAGCTAAATGCCTACTATGCTAGTGTTCACGTAGAATGGAATAAATGATCATTCAAAATCAACTACACCAATATACACAAAGATATTTATGGAGAATTAAAAGAGGGATGAAATTTATGATTTAAAGTGTGTTATTTGGCATGTGTTATTACTTAAAACAAGAAAAAAGTCAATTAGTGGAACAAAATAATTCAAGGAAATATTTAATGAGCTTTATAATATGCTTGAATATTATATTCGAAGAGTACATTATTTTGTTGACAAACTTACTGAATATGTTCATATTTTAAATTTGAACAAGAAAAAATAGAATTAAATTTCATATTAAAGACATGGTACTTTTTTTATTGTAGGCATCACAATCAAATTCACATCAAAGAATCCCTAAAATAACCCATTTAATGTACAATTCTAGCTACTTAGACTCCACATTTTGAAGCTACAAACACACTTCTTGTACCATATTTCCATTCGCAGACTTTATACATGAAGAAACTCATCCTTCAACACCAAATATTGTGATGGATTAGCCTTTATCATCCTCATATCACTTGCAATAAATGCTAGATCCACTTCACCATTTCCCATTTGGTCAACTCTTCTCATCCTATCCTTGTCAAATACTTCCTATATCATACCAAAACTATAAGAATAAGGGTC
This sequence comes from Sequoiadendron giganteum, assembly GCA_007115665.2. Lineage (NCBI taxonomy): Eukaryota > Viridiplantae > Streptophyta > Pinopsida > Cupressales > Cupressaceae > Sequoiadendron > Sequoiadendron giganteum. The sequence continues at coordinate 719,344,001 of CM021101.1, forward strand.
TGGTTAAAAAGATTCTTATCTTTCTAAAACAAAATCAAAGGGCTTCAGAGGTATTCACTTGCTAGTTTATGTATAAGGGGTTCAAAATGTGGTACAAATAGTGTCAAATCTTCATCCCAGACTAGATTTAGGTTGTTTTTACAACTCATGTATTCACTTTCTTTAGCACAAAATAGATTTCAAACTTAAAAACAATTATGAATGTGTTTACAAACCCATAAGCTTGAAATTAAGTTAGTGAAAAATATTATTTACAAAGAAAACTCAATCCCATTGGCGCCTAACAAAAATTATGGCCTAAAAGCCAATGGGTAAAGAAATGCTACAATTATACCCAAGCCAGTTGTGGCCTAGGAACTACAAATTTATGAGAAATTTATATACACCACATAGCGTAGAGATCGTTGAAATCTTGTTCCCTCTGTCGACCTCCATATTTACACCATCCTTACTACCCTTGATTTTGTGCATTAGAGCCTACAACGGTGCATCCCATCTCAAGAATGGGAGATAGAGAAATTAGGTTTAGGGTGAAGTTATTTTAGAGATATGGAATTATTATATTGGATTTAGGGTTGCACTTACTTATTTTGTAGTATTAGGTTGTTTAATGTAATATGATGATACTATTTATTTAAGTGGGAGTGTATATAATTTTTGGAAAAAATGGTTCAAGTAATTTTAATGATGGGGTGTTATAATTCATTGTCATAGTTCAAGGGTTAAAAAAGCATTATTTTTAATATCTTTTATGCCACCACATATTAGTGGTATCAAATTTTGATGATATAGAATTGAAATCTTAAGTTTAAGTAATCAACTAGCCAAGGAGCTTGCTATAAAAAATTTGGGCTCATTTTGCATTGCCATGTATGATTTTAAGAGGCATGAGGTTAGGGTACACAACTACTAGGTCTTCTTCCCTAGAGGATGACACATCATTGAATTTCACTTCCAAAATTTTAGGTACATAAAGTATTTATCCTAACTTATTATAGGATATGTGCTCTCTTACATCTAATTAAATATTGAATGATATTTTTATCAAACATAATTTATAATTTTAATTATAATATATATGCAAACACTTTTATTTTTTTATGTTCATAAGTGTCTACTTTATTACTTATAAATTGGGTGGATATATAGTCAAATCTGTAGAGTCTATACGAGGTCAATGCTTAGATGATAAATGTAAAAAATTAAATCATTAAGTGGTAGCAATAGTAGCAAAGGGGGAGGAGGTGGGTCTTGGTCATTTGATTTACTCCACATATCAACGAGATCTAGAATATCCACAAGAGGGTTCTAATCTTCATCATATTTATCTTCTTCTTCATTTCAAGAGCCAATTGAGGAAATTTGGTAGAACCAAACTAGCTAGAAGCTCTGCCAAAAGGCCACCCATAAGTTCCCCCCATGGGAGATGAAGAGGAAAATAATTGATGAGTAAGGCATGATCAACCCTATTGTCTATGATTTCCTTTGGAAACTAAAGGAGAAGCCTACAAATGAGTAGAATGTTTACCACAAGTACAAAGGATTTGTCCCCACTAATGCCCACTTGAGGAGGTGAGAAGTCTTAGGAGTCCAAGAGGGAACCACAGAAAATTTGGCCACAACACAAGGGGAGTTTACCTAGTGGTCAAGAAACACCTATAGGTGAGCCCTTCTAGTGTAAATTTATTATCTTGCACCTAGATCTATAATAACATAGTAGACCAAATAATTATTTTAGAAAAAAACAAAATGTATTGATCAACAAAGAAATTAGAAAAGATTGTAAAACATTATCTTTCCATATGTTAAAGAGAATATTTGCCTTGGAAGCATGTCAAATATGATTGAATTTTTGAGGGACACAATGACAATCCCCTATAAGAATCATATGCTAGAACAAAGGCTTTGGCCAAAAGGGCTTGAAAAAGTCATGAATTTGGGTGCAAAGTTTCTAAGCTCTAGGATAGATCTAGAAGATATTCTTAAAAGACTATGGTTTCCCATATAAAAGATAATGAGGATCACATATGCCAAAAATGAGAAAGAACAGAGCCCACATGAAGGCCTTAGAAAATAATATACTATCTACATTTTCACCAAAAATTGGCGATTACAAATGCATTATATTTGGTTTAAAAATAACACCATGGGAAAATGGGGAGAGAGAAAATTATATCCATGTTGGGGCTTATAATTATAGAAGGTGGTGTTTGGACCCCACTTGCAATCTTTCCACCAAGGCCTAGAGGAACAGATTCCAATTTTGTGAGCCATATCAACCAAAATTTCCCCTTTGACTATATAAAAAGTTTTGCGGTACTAGTTAGAAAGGTAAAACTTAGCCTTAGTTTCATTACATGACATGAGACTCATAGAATTTCTAGAGAATAAATCTTTCAAAATTTAAATTTCTCTTATGAAATCTTAGGGCCATCAACCAAGGCAATCTAGTTAAAGGGGGATCGTAATCAAGTGAAAAATAGGGGACCACCAAATATTTTGCTAGTTGATTGAAATACCATCATGAATTTCTAAACCATTCCAAAAATACAAAGTTTCATGGCTTCCCATGCTCTCCAAATTCTCATAACAACAAAATTTCCTTTAATGTGAATTGCATGCTTCATGGTGAGAAGAGTTTGAAAGCCAATCCCATTCCATGTAGGTCATCCAGCCTACTATCCAAAGGATATAAAATATCAAACAAGGAATTTTTGAACCTCATTTCCAGTGAGGGAGTGGATAATCCATTTGAAATAAAGCACCAAGCCTTTTTATTGTTTGGATAAAATCCCTAACTCTCCATTTTCATGAGGGAGATAAAAAAATTATAAGTGACCCAATGATGCATGAGCATCCAAGTCGACTGGCAATTAGCATCACCCAATTTGTTTTTTAATTTTGTGAAGTTGTCATCTCAGTGCATAATAGAGAAATTTCAGTGAAACAATTGTTTAGAGCGATCTACGAGGTTTGAAAATTAATCCTTTGATAGGAAGATAGTTGAGGAAATTTTTGAATTATTCATGAAGATTTTGTGGTCACAACATTCACCATTTTGGAGATATCAAAACTTCTTGTTTGAGCCCATTAATTTACGAAAAGTTTAAAATCTCTCAATTTTGGAGGACTAGATTAAAATAATTTTGCAAGGGTCCATGGAGTACCATTCCAAGCCTACATGTCAATTTTCACATGAATTGGATATCTTTCAATTTTCGGCCTACTGACACCCGATTACATCAAATTGACATAATCAATCTTCTCCAAATTGTCAGTGGAGTTTTAAAGTTGGATTTTTGAACTTCAATGGTTGGAGTTGTCAATAGTCAATGTGTAATGAACGAATGAAGGTGATTTTTGGTCTCATGACCAAGTCAAAAATTAAAATTAAATTTGAAAGAGTAATTTACAAAGTTGAAGAGATTCATTTCACAAGAAAGGTAAAGAGTTTGTTATGAGAACAATCTAGTGGGGTTGAACAAGTGGAAAAATGAATCTAATTTAAGAAATTGACATACAAGTAAGTGCACCAATCTGTGACACAATTTTGGCTCTTAACATGCCACTTTTTTTTTTCTAAAATCAGCAAAATCTGATTTGCACGAGAAAATGAAGATAGTTATGCTCAAAATTTCAAGATGCGACAACAACAAAAGTTGAAGTTCTCCGATTCTAGTTTCTAAGCTACTATTTTTTATGAAATTAATGAAGATCAAGGGTCTCAAAAAGGGGGGGGGGCCCAAAACAGGTCCTGTTTTTATAAAAAAAAATAGCATATTGCGTGAGGGCTCCCCCCTTTTTGATTGATTTTTTTTTAGAATTTCAAAAATCCCAATAGTGAGAAACTAACTAGCACCATGTAGTTTATCCTCATTCTTTTGGATAATTTTTTTAATGAATATATAATATTTTATGAATTTTCAAAGTGGACACATCCTGAAAAGCTAATATTTGAGCATGCTCCCCCCTAATTTTTTTGCAAACTAATCGAAAATTGATTCTCTTTTTTTTCATCATGTGTAGAATGGAGTCTAGTTTCAAAAAAAATAATTTTTTTCACATTTTGATGAATGGGTAAAAATATATCCTAAAACTAGCACATGTTGGTTTTTTACCAAAAACAGAGGCATTTACAATAGAACCCATGGATCAAAACCTTAACTAAATCAAAATGAAAAAATAATTATATATTTAGATAGCTAAGAGAGAGGTTAATGCTATCACGGTTTTTTATAAACTTGCATTGAAAGATGTGCAAATGAGATAGGGAGCATAGACAAAAAATGAGGAAATTTGGCAAATCCTGTCAATTAACATGTCCAAAGTAGGCCATTTGGTGAGCGCCAAATTTGGCATGCACCAAATGTGATGAGTCATTTGGCGAACACCAAATTACCTACTTTGCACATAACCATAATTTCCCCTCTTTGGTAAAAAACTTTGATAATGCTTAGAGTGCACAATTTATGATCGTAGATGGATAGTTGAGGTTTTACCTTTCATACCTTCTCTAACTCATTACCATAATTGGATAACTCTTTATCCCTTTGAAGTTTTTATCTCTCAGGTCTCACTCCCTCCCACGCGACCTAGACTACTTTCTCAGTCTAATCCCCTCTCTCAGGTCTCTTTCCCTCCCACATAGGTACCTAAATAAATCTATCTCACTCCAACCCCCTTTCTCATTCTCCCTCTCTCTCTCTCTCCCTCTTTGGTGATTTTGTCTCTCTCACTCCATCTCCCTCTCTTAGGTTGTTATATTTCTCTCTTTGTCTCTCTCTCAAGTATCTCCCTCCTACCCCCTCTCCCTCTCTTAGGTCTATCACTCACTCCCTTTATCTCTCTCCCATTCCCTCTCTCTCACTCTCTCTCGGGTATCTCCACCCCCCTCTCTCTCTCTCACACACACACTCCCTCTCTCTCCCACTCCCTCTCTCTCTCTCTCTCCCACTCTATCTCTCTCCCTCTCTCTTAGGTTTCTCCTTCCCACCCCCTCTCCCTCTCTCTCTCTCTCAAGTATCTTCATCCTACCCCCTCTCCCTCTCTCTCTTTGTCAAGTCTCTCCCTCCTACCCCCTCTCCCTCTCACAGTCAGTCCCTCTATCTCTCTTCCACTCCCTCCCTATCTCACTCCCTCTATCTCTCCCTCTACCTCTCCATCTCTCTCAAGTATCTCCCTCCCACCACCTCTCCCTCTCTCTCTCAAGTCCCTCTCTCTCATAACCTCTATCTCTCTCCCACTCTCTCAAGTCTCTCCCTCCCTCTTTGTCTCTCAAGTCTCTCCCTTCTACCCCCTCTCCCTCTTTCAGGCCTCTCTTTGTCTCTCACTCACTCCCTCTATCTCTCTCCCAAATCCTCTCTTTCTCTCACTCCCTCTATCTCTCTCCCTCTCTCTTAGATATCTCCCTTCCACCTCCTCCCACTCTCTCTCTCCCTCTATCTCAGTATCTCCCCACCCCCCTCTCTCTCTCTCTCTCTCTCACTCCCTCTATCTCTCGAATCCCTCTATCCTAAGTACTCCCTCTCCCTCCCACCCCCTCTCCATCTCTCAAGTCTCATTCTCTCTCTCACTCCTTGTATCTCTCCCATCCCTCTATCTCCCACTCCCTCTCTCTCATACTCTCTTAGGTCTCTCCTTCCCACCCCCTGTCTCCCTCTCCTTCTCTCTCAGGAGTCTCCCTCCCACCCTCTCTCCCTCTCCCTCCCTCCACCTCTCCCTCCCCTCTCTCTCAAGTCTCCCTCTTGCTCTCTCTCTCTCCTCCCTCTCTCTCTCCTCCTCCTCCTCTCTCTCTCCCTTTTTCTCTCTCCCTCTCTCTCACTCCCTCTATCTATCTCCCACTTTGTCTCTCTCCCTCTCTCTCAGGTCTCTCACTCCCACCCTCTCTCCCTCTTTCTCTCTCTCAAGTATCTCCATCCTACCCCATCTCCCTCTCTCTCTCTTTGTCAAATATCCCCATCCTACCCCCTCTCCCTCTCAAAGTGACTCCCTATATCTCTCTTCCACTCTCTCCCTCTCTCACTCCATCCCTCTCCCTCTCCCTCTCCCTCAAGTATGTCCCTCCCACCAACTCTCCCTCCCTCTCTCTCTCTCTCAAGTAGAGGGTTTAGGGTTTAGGGATTACGATTTACTGTTTAAGGGTAGAGGGTTTAAGGGTTTAGGGTTTATTCTGATTAAGAGTAGAGGGTTGAGGGTAGAGGTTTGAGGGTAGAGGGTAGAGGGTTTAGGGTTTAGGGTTTACGAATTAAGGGTTAAGGGTTTAGGGATTACAATTTACGATTTAAGGGTAGATGGTGTAAGGTTGAGAGAGAGGGGGGTGTTGCGAGTAGAGGGTAGAGGGTAGAGGGTTTAGGGGTTTAGGGTTTAAGGGTTTAGGGTTTAACTTGGTTAAGGGTAGAGGAATCAGGGTTTAGGGTTTAAGGTTTGAGGGTAGAGGGTAGAGAGTAGAGGGTTTAGGGTTTAGGGTTTAGGGTTTAGGGTTTAGCGATTAAGGGTTAAGGGTAGAGGGTTTAGGGTTTAGGGATTACTATTTACGGTTTAAGGGTAGATGGTGTAGGGTTGAGAGGGTATAAGGGTTGATGGATTAGGGTTTAAGGGTTGAGGGTTGAGGGTTGAAGGATTAAGAGGGTATAGGGGTTGAGGGATTAGGGTTTAACGGTTGAGGGTTGAGGGTTAAGGGATTAAGAGGTATAGGGATTGAGGGATTAGGGTTTAAGGGTTGATGGTTGAGGGATTAAGAGGGTATAGGGGTTGATGGGTTAGGGTTTAAGGTTTGAGGGTTGAGGGTTGATAGATTAAGAGGGTATAGGGGTTGACGGATTAGGGTTTAAGGGTTTAAGGGTTGAGGGTTGAGGGTTGAGGGTTGAGGGTTGAGGGATTAAGAGGGTATGGGGGTTGAGGGATTAGGGTTAAAGGGTTAAGGGTTTAGGGATTAGGGATTACTATTTACGATTTAAGGGTAGATGGTGTAGGGTTGAGAGGGTATAGGGGTTGAGGGATTAGGGTTTAAGGGTCGAGGGTTGAAGGTTGAGGGATTAAGAGGGTATAGGGGATGAGGTATTAGGGTTTAAGGGTTGAGGGTGAGGGATTAAGAGGGTACAGGGGTTGAGGGATTAGGTTTTAAGGGTTCATGGTTGAGGGATTAAGAGGGTATAGGGGTTGAGGGATTAGGGTTTAAGGGTTGAGGATTGAGGGATTAAGAGGGTATAGGGCTTGGGGGATTAGGGTTTAAGAGTTTAAGGGTTGAGGATTGAGGGTTGAGGGATTAAGAGGGTATGGGGGTTGAGGGATTATGGTTTAAGGGTTAAGGGTTTAGGTTTGAGGGATTAAGAGGGTATAGGGGTTGGGGTATTAGGGTTTAATGGTTGAGGGTTGAGGGTTGATGGATTAAGAGGGTATAGGGGTTGATGGATTAGGGTTTAAGGGTTGAGGGTTGAGGGATTAAGAGGGTATGGAGGTTGAGGGATTAGGGTTTAAGGGTTAAAGGTTGAGGTTGATGGATTAAGAGGTATAGGGGTTGAAGGATTATGAGGTTTTAAGGATTGAGGGATTAGGGTTTAAGGGTTGAGGGTTGAGGTTAAGGTTTAAGAGGTTATTGGGGTTGGGGATTAAGGGTTAGGTTAAGTGTTGAGGGTTGAGGTTGAGGATTAAGAGGTATACGGGTTAAGGGTTGGGGGTTAGGTTGAAGGTTGAGAGTTAAGAGATAGAGATTAGGGTTTAAGGTTTGAGGGTTGAGGAGTTGAGGGATCAAGAGGATATAGGGGTTGAGGGATTAGGGTTTAAGGGTTGAGGGTTGAGGGATTAAGAGGGTATAGGGGTTGAGGGATTAGGGTTTTAGGGTTGGCGTTGAGGGTTGAGGGATTAGAGGGTATAGGGGTTGAGGGATTAGGGTTTAAGGGTTGAGGGATTAAGAGGGTATAGGGTTTGAGGGATTAGGGTTTAAGGGTTGATGGTTGACAAAATAAGAGGGATTAGGGTTTAAGGGTTGAGGGTTGAGGGATTAAGAGGGTATAGGGGTTGAGGGATTAGGGTTTAAAGGTTGAGGGTTAAGGGTTGAGGGATTATTATTCTATAGGGGTTGAGAGATTAGGGTTTAAGGGTTGAGGGTTGAGGGGTTGAGGGATTAAGAGGTATAAGGGTTGAGGGATTACGAGGGTATAGGGGTTGAGGGATTAGGGTTTAAGGGTTGAGGGTTGAGGGATTAAGAGGGTATGGGGGTTGAGGGATTAGGATTAAGGGTTGAGGGTTGAGGGATTAAGAGGGTATATGGGTTGAGGGATTAGAGTTTAAGGGTTTGAGGGATTAGGGTTTAAGGGTTGAGGGTTGAGGGTTGAGGGATTAAGATTGTAGAGAGGTTGAGGGATTAGGGTTTAAGGGTTTAAGGGTTGAGGGGTTGAGGGGTTGAGGGATTAAGAGGGTATAGGGGTTGAGGGATTAGGGTTTAAGGGTTAAGGGTTAAGGGTTGAGGGATTGAGAGGGTATAGGGGTTGAGGGATTAGGGTTCAAGGGTTGAGGGTTAAGGGTTGAGGGATTACTATTGTAGATGGGTTGAGGGATTAGGGTTTAAGGGTTGAGGGTTGAGGGGTTGAGGGATTAAGAGGGTATAAGGGTTGAGGGATTAGGTTTTAAGGGTTTAGGGTTGAGGGTTGAGAGAGAGAGAGGGGGTTGAGGGTAGAGGGTAGAGGGTTAAGGGTTTAGGGGTTTACAGTTTACAGTTTAAGTGTCCCACTCCCTCTCTCTCCCACTCCCTCTCTTAGGTCTTCGCCCCCACCATAACTGAATAAATTATTTCCCTCTCAAGTCTCTCTCTCTCAGGTCTCACTTCCTCCCATGCTACCTAGACTAACCTATGTCACTCCAATGCCTTGTCTCATAATCCCTCTCTATTAGGCCTCACTTACCTCCCACCCTACTCTCTTAGGTCTCTCCTTCCCACCCCCTCTCTCCCACTTTGAATCCCTCTCCTTCTCTCTCAGGTGTCTCCCTCCCACCCTCTCCCCCACTCCCTCTCTCTCTCACTCCCTCTATCTCTCTCCCACTTTGTATCTCTCCCTCTCTCTTAGGCCTCTCCTTTTCAAAACAACATATTTTGCACTTGCCAAATGTCTTTTACCTTGAAATGGTAAAATAGGGGTTGACCCCATGATTCAGGCCCACATTCTCCTGTTCTTGTCTGGTTCAATGCTTTATCTGAGTCAAAAACGCCTTTTTTTATGCAATTGACTTCGTATTGTACCAATCTATGCTTCATCCATCACCTTTTTACCACCAATCTGCATGGTAGATAATGTAGAAGAATACATTTTGAATTTTCTACATCATTTTACATTATTTGAGGTAATATATTCATTTTGGTAATATTGAAATGTTTATATTTAGTATAGTTGTTTGTTTTTGACAATATAAACTAAATTTATTTAATTATTTCATTAATTATAACAATTGGACATAGAATTCAACATTGAATTAGATGGGATTTGCATAAAAAGTTCAATTTTTATGAGTTTGAAGAAAAAAAAATGAAAAACATGACATTTACTTAACACAAATTTACTTATGAATTCTATTTGTATTGCTTATAGTAGTCTATTTCCAGCATGGCTAGTGGAATTCACTCTATTTTATTTTATTTTCAACTAATTTGGAAAACCTAATAACTTTCGTCAATGTTAATGCAAGTATCCATTAATTTTTTGCTCCATAAAAAAACCACCTTCATCACATGTGCTTAGATAAATTCAAGTGAGTTGACATAGTTGTTGATGCAAGTTTCCATTCATTCATACCATTTACCTTTCTAATAAATAAAAAAATGGTAAATTTTGTGCAATTGAGAATGCTTATTGTCTTTCTAAGTTACCTCATTGCCAAAGAAATAGTGAATAATTATAAGATATAGCATCACAAATCTTTATTTGAATTCATATTCTTCATGACTTCGTTGACAATAAAAAATTTGGTTTTGAGAACAATGAACATAAGATTATCTAGTTTTCATTTAGGTGGAAACAACTTATAACCTAGGTTTGTGATGCAGAGAAGGGACAAAAAACCTTCAACAATCATAATTAGATCAGTTTCAAACAATCTTCAATCTCAAAAACCTCAATTCAATGTTGAACCGACCAATTCACATTCACTTCCTTGTAGCATTCACAACAGAGAAATTGTTCATATCTTAGTCACTGGAACCCTCTCTAATGCATCTAAACACTAAAACCTTGCTTTAGGCCTTTCTATTCTTGAAACAAGGAGGGTTTATTCAAAATCAACGTTTCAGGCCTCTGGTGCAGGAGCACCTTGTAAGCTCAATTTTGTCAAAAAGGTCATCTTTAGTGAGCATGGTCAAATGCTAGGATTTTATTTAATGTTGATTATTTTGTGTTTAGTAAGGTAAATTAGACCATTTTATAATGTATTTGGAGCTAAGGGAGTTCAGTTGTGTCATAGCTTGCAATTTGGCTAAATGTGGTTAGAAAAGCTGCTAAAAGATGCAAAAGTTGCAAAGTTAGGTGCATGCAAGGTTAGGTAAGTAGAATTTAAATTCTAGGAATTCATTTATGTTGTTATGAGTCCATAAATGTGAGGATAACCTCGAGGAAGAGGTGAGAGTATGGAAAAAATGAAGAAGATCAAGAAGTATTCCCTATTTTTAGTGTAAATTTTTGAGTTTTGACTAGTAAATCTATGTTTCAGACCACTGTATGACCCCATACAAGTGGTTCATGGTGTAAAAGATATGTGAAATATTAAATTCATGTATTACCTTTCATTTGTAGTTTGTTTGATTGAATTTCATGGAGGTTTGTGAGTTTTATGATCATTTTGGTGCTAATGGTGAAAATGAGGGCTTCAAGTGGTGTTTTGACAAAATGTGGGAAGGACTATCCATGTAATGTATTATTCACCATATGTAGGGTTTGGTAAGTGTGTTTGATGCTTTCTATGGGTCTGGCAGGTCCGGGAGATAGGAGTTTCATTAAAACCCCAAGTATTTTGCTTGAAATTGAGGGTTTGGTGTATTAGGGGTCTAGAGGTCTTGGACCTGGAAACAAATAAGGAAATTGGAGGTTTTGACACATAAAATAGTATTTTTTGAGGATTTTGAGTGAATATCTAGTGTTTAAAAGGTACTCTCTTTTTAAATTAGGCCAATTTAATAGCCTTTTCCAAGGTGGGTCTATTGGAAGTCAATGTTGGTCAAAAGGAGTTGATGTTGGGGTTTACCTATCTTTTATAAATTGTAAATGGGTATCTAAATCATCTCTGAGTTTGTTAAGTGTTTTGGAAAATCTTGGTGAAAAGGCCCTTGAACCAAGTTACCTATGCTACAAGGGAAAGCTTGGTAGAAGTTGGTATTTTCAGTTGAACATCTGATTTTGCTTTGAAATCTGATTGATTCTCATTGATTTGGTGTATTGAATGGTTTCCACCCCTCTCTGCATTAAAAATGGTTTTTCTTGGTAAGTTAAGTGATCAATTTGTGTGTAAGTCTATTAAGAGCCTTCCTCTAAATCTTTGAACAAGTTCATTGTGGATCCCTACATGTACTGCATCAGCCTCTAGCTACTTTGCCAACTCTTCAAACACACTCAAAATCCCTATTCTAATATCTAACTAGACCTACAAACATCTAACTCCATCATGTATGAAAAATATTGTCTAGCATAGATATGTTTGATAATTCCAAACAGTTCGCTGCCTTCTTTCATAAAATGCTTTGGTATGTTTCATATTTAATGCAATGTAATCAACAATATCAATATTTTCGTAAAATGCATTACTTAATTTTTTTCTATGTGTGTTTGTGAACATGTAACATTCAAGGTCATGCCAAGGAAATGACCGAAGCCTCTAACACCGAAAGAACATGTAGTTAAAAATGCAAGGAGAAGAGAATAAAAAAATGTAGCTCGTGAAGCAAAGGAATTGCAGCCCATACAACCAAAAATTCCCGTGCAATCTAAGAGAGATGTCAAATTGGTAAAACAAAGGGAATGAATGAGGAAAGTTCGTGGAAGGACATGAATGGATATCAAAATTGGGGGCACATCATCAACCATAGGTGAAGCTCAATGCACATCTCCAGTTGAAGACACATCAACAACAACATGTGGTTTTCCAGGTACATCGTAAATCGCATCTCCAATTGAAGACACACCATCAACAACATTACATTTTGAAAGTACATCAGCAAACACATTTCTATTTGAAGGCACTCCACAAATGACATCTCAAGTTGGAGGTACAACATCATTTACATGTGAATCTCAAGGTATGTCATCAATTGCACCTTTGATTGAAGGTATGCGATCTATCCTCGACGTTGTTGACCTTCCCAATGTTGACACAAATTTACATTTGAAAACTCCTCCTAGAGTTTTGCATAGAAAGCCTACATTTTTTATTGATATTGATTCCAATGTTTTGAAATGGATGCCTAATAAGATTCCAAAACGTACATGTCAAAGATATGCACAGAGGATATGGAGTTTTTTTTTCGAAGTTAAGTGAGGGTGGAAGATGCCAACTATTTGTTGAAATGATGAGGCAACTCAAATTTAGGCCCACCATGAAGGCTCTTGGGCTAAGAGTTCTGAATGACTCAAGTGAAAATTCCATTGTAAAGAACTTGATGAGTGCATACGAGAGCATGGGTTCCACCTCACGCACGAAGGATAGTTGTGCCACACGACGTGTGATAACAACAACACTATTAAGCACTCAAACAAGGAACAAGGTGAACCTTACAAAGGAAATTAAGTCTTTGAAAATAAGTAGATCATCTCTAATGAGATTCAAAGGAAGGCGTGTGTAGATACCGAAAATTGGTCTAGGCCTGCGAGTACACATTCGACATAATTTTCTATAGTCCGTTGTCTTGATTAAATAATGTTAATTATTTAATTAACCTTTCTAACACATATTTCCTCTATTAATTAAATACCCCTTTTAATTAATTCACTAATTCATAAAATAACCTTTATTCAACTTGATTAATTAAATAAATCATATTTATTTAATTATGTTGCAAACTAATTAATTCTTCCTTCTTAATTAAATAATATATTATTTAATTACCCCCTTTATCATATTTCAACTATAATTAAATATCTTTATTTAATTATTCATTTAACCCCCTTTATCTATAATTAAATATTTATTATTTAATTATTCATTTCATCCTTTTCAATAGTCAAATTAAATAAATTATCTTTATTTATTTAATTAAAGTCTCTTATTTTTGAATGTTGAATTAAATTAACATTTAATTCATATTTAATTATTTATGTCACATTCTTTTGTCAGTCAGCTATCTAAGTCATTCACTCACCATCTAACTTGAGATCTATTTTTAGTTCTCCAGTTATCTCTTGAGTTTAACACCTGTTTATCTCTGTGAGAGGACTCTCTATCACAACTAGTCAATTAACTAGTTTCAACTCATATGTATGATGTGTTTATTAATTAAATATCTTTATTTAATTAATTAACTCATGTTTACATTCGAATGCATTATTCTTCAAACTTCTGACTTTATCTTTGATATTCAAAGTCTATTTCTTCTATTTTCGAAGACTCTTAATTGAAGATTAAGATCTTGAACTCGTGTTCTAACTCACGTTCTAATTTAGTCTTTATCTTGTAGTCTTTTCTGACTCATGTTCTAACTCATGTTCTATCTGACACAGAACTCACATTGCATGACATTCATCAATCTCATCCGTCGATCTCTCTTTCAATCTGAGCCGATCATTCAAAAACCCAAAATCTATAAAATGGCCTATCATTATCATTATTCCTCCTCCCAAAATCATACACTTTTGAGAAGAAACTTATCTTCGATATTTTTCTTAGACATTCGATGAAGTTATGCTTGCATTCAAACACAAAAATCTGAGGGCAAGAATACTTAAAAGGCAAAATAGAGAAGAGCAATCAAGATAATTCGAAGGAGTGAACGCATATTCAGTGAGAGCTTTCCATTAAATTGTTTAGTTTATTATGTTTAATTCTTTGTTCTTTGTTGTTTGATTTTAGATTAATATTGGTTAGATTAGGATTAACATCATTTATTCTAGTTGCATGATACTATTACAGATTTTTATTCTACAATTACATTTGGTGAACCCGACGTGAACACGCTTCAAAATTCACACATCTTTTCATCTTTTCGTTTTTCCATTTTTCCATTTATTTTTGCAGGTTTTTCGTATGGCGCACCGCATCTGTCTAGAAAAATGATGCATTTGTATCCACGAGCCGCATCTGTCATCCCGAACCGCATCCGTGAAGTCACGAATCGCATCTGCTTGTCAACAAAATTAGTGAACTGCATCTGCCTATCAACAAAATTCGTGAACCACATCTGCCTGTCAACATCAAACTGCATCTGTGTCTCCAAAAGTTGCATCTGCTTGGTAATCTTTCTTCGGGTTTTTAGTCATTTATGTACATCCATATTTTCGTTTTTCGCTTTTTGGGTTGTTTTAATTTTCGCTAATGTTTGTGTCAGTTGTATTAAGGTGGAATAACATAGTGTTTGCAGGACAAAGCATAGAAGACAATTAAAAACCAAGACAATATTTTCTGTAGGACGAAAGCCGAAGACAAGAACAATGACCTACTGATAAATTTGCATGCAGGACCTAATGCCTTTGTGTTTATTTATTTTAGCAAGATTTTGTTTGGTAGATAGATAATTGTCATGTGGATTAAAAAGAATTTTCTGATTGGTAGATAGACAATTATCGTTTGGATTAAAAAGAATCATTGTCTTCTTTGTCCGGTGCGTTGCACATATTTGTCACCCTTATGATTCAGTATATTGAAGTATCCTCTCCCCTTGTGCAATCATGTGATCCTGGGTGAAAGAGAAATGGTTACTGACTCTAGAACTTGGGCCTGTCTTGGTGGGAAAAAGTACTCACCCCAAGACGACCTAGATTGGTAGCACGCTAAAGCCAGGCGACTTCCACCCGGTATATAAAAATGGATTTATGGGGAAACCCCAGAAATCACGCTCAATATTTCGACGAGATGGACAAAAATGGACTCTCGCAGACATTGGATAGTTCCCCACGAGTGGAATGCCCTTATTAAACACCTTCTTGTAGAGTTACCAAAATCCTACCTACTTGTTGGCGCAGCAGGTCAGACCTGTGAAGTCATCTTACATTCTTACGGTTCACGTGTAGAGATGAAATGTATTCCATGGGAGTTTCATGGGTACAATAGCTTGGTTACCCCATATAAGTGACTATCGTGGAGGGGAGCCAGTGGGGTCAAGCTACTAATCATCCACCGTGAATATGTGTAGTTGGAGAAATCCAAGTAAGAATTCAACAAGTATTGTCCAAAAAGCCTAGGTTGTAAATGTTTTTCGAGTCTTAACAGTCCTATCATCATCAAACTTAAAATACATTGGTTATTGTGTTTGTTTTCTGCTATATTCGTCAAAATCTTGATCAACAAACTATGTCATCAAAACAACTTTCGAGAAAATTTCAACTGTCAGAAAATGGAGTCGCATATGTCAGTTTAAACAACGCATCTATCGTAGAGAGTCACATCTGTTAGGGGAAAAGCCGCATGTGTCTGTCAAAAACATTCATCATTTAGTCTGAATATTATGAGCCGCATCTGTCAATTTTTGAGTTGCATGTGTGCATGCAAACCGCATCTGTCCACTTTTGAGCCGCAAGTGTCTGTCAAAAAATCTATGTTCATAGAGTCCAGAATTAGAACCGCATGGGTATTGGTGATCCACAACTATCAGAAATACCACATGCATAGTAGAAAAACCACATCTATTAACATTTGAACTGCAACTGTTAGGTGAACCGCATTTGCCTATCAACACAAAACTTCCAAAATCGCAAACTAAGTCTGAAACGTCAGTGTCACTATTTGCTTCTGGACAACCTTGGATAGAAATTGTTATTTTTTTCTCAAAAACCTTGCATCATTAGGTGTCATATACATCTCAGTCACAGTATACGTCTTAGTCATAGTCATCCTAAGTTGCATGCATATAGCTACTTCCTAGGAAATTGCATATCGCGGAATAGGTAACTTCCTCGTCATTGGAAACATCCATGTTCCGATTTGTCATAGTCAGTGAACCTAGTTGCATGCATTTATTCCATAGGTGGTAGGTTATACCCATTTTAGAATCATTTATCATCATAGTCTACTCGAAATTTTGCATATTTTCCATCCTATCATACGTCATCTTAGCATAAGTCTTTGTAGAAGTCATTTTAGCAACATCTTTATTGTCAAAAGAAAAAAAATCCAAAAAAATAGACATAGGTCATATCAATTTTTAGACATAGTTTGCATTATCCCTTTTTGAGAAAAATTTTCATGGTCAAAACAAGGTCTAAAAAGAAACATAAAGCTATGACAGACCCCAACGAATTCATCAATCCATTCGAAAATCAACCATCAGGAAGTAAACGACCACACAAACCTTTGCTTGAAAAACACGTCACTAGAGACACACATGGTCAAATTTACGTTGAATACATAGACACAGCAATACAAGATCCTGAATTCGCATCCTTTATGGATGAATTTCTGGAAAATGATCCCCAACGCTATCTAGCCAAGTTGCTAATAGAAGGTGCCAAACTACCTAGGATTTGACATTCGTACTTTGCAAACACCATTGATTCAACTAACGCAAACTGTCATGTCAAGTGCTTCTATTCCCCAAATTACCGCAGCAATACCAACTAGTGTATCTACTCAGACATCATCAATTGTAAGCACAATCCCTTTCAATGTAACACAGGGTTTACAATTTAATGCGGGAGCAACTTCCTCCAGCCCTTTGGCACCAACACAACTGGTAAGAGATCCAAAGTTGGCGAAAATATTCCTATTCCAAATCAGACTAGTCAGATAGGAAGCATTCCTATTCCAAATCAGACCATTCAGACAGGAAGCATTCCTATACCAAATCATAACATTATCACGGGATATATTCCCTCGCCAAATCACAACCCGTCACAAAACATGGTGTATCAGAACACCTACATTGATCCCAACAATGCAAGCACCATGTCCTTGACACAAGTAGATGTCCTTCAAAACCAAATGCAAAATCTTCAACAACAGATGGACAACATGTCTATGTTAGGAAAATGAACTATCTCAGCACAAGACCTATGTCCATGTCCATTTGACAAAGCGCTTTATATGACACCTTTCCCCCATGGGTACATTATACCGATTTTGCCTAAGTATAATGGGAGAAAGAATCCTTTGGAACACATTAAAGAATTCTCAACGGCATGCATGGACATATCGTATGACCCCACATACTTGATGAGATTATTTCCACGAACCCTTGTCGAGATAGGACTGGAATGGTTTTCTAAATTACAGTATGGTATACGATCCTGGGGTGAATTAGCTGAGAAGTTTATCGAACATTTTGCCTTTAACATAGACAATGAGGTAACAATAGAAACCTTGTGCCACGCAACACAAGAAGATGGAGAAAATTTCACCACTTTCTTCTAGAGGTGGAGAAGTCTAGCTAGCAGATGCCCAGTTGAAATACCAGAAAAGCAAAAGGTCACGATATTCTTAGAAAACATCAACCCAAAACTGCGAAGTGATTTAAGGGTATACTGTTGTACTTCATTCTCAGACTTGGTACAAAAGGGCATCATCCTTGAGAAAGGCCTTATAGACAAAGGAGAAATCAAAGAACCAAGCAGGGATCCGGTTGTCCAACATCAAAACGCACCAAACGATAGAAATAAATTCTGGTCTAGAAACAAAAATGTTACAAATGACGGCATTGTTGATGCTAAAAACGTACATATGAGACTAGTTATCACACTTAGAGGATACAACCAAAATCAAGACATGATGAATAGTCCAGATCAAACAACCAATTATGTCCAAAATTCACAACAACAGAGACCACAAAGGAGATTTCCTACACATGAATTTACACCTTTAGGACAACCAATTGAGACGATTTTCAAAGAATTGATTAAACATAATCTCATCAAACCTTTGGAACCAAGAGAGTATGATCCTGAATAGTTCAAACCTTCATGGTGGGACAACAACTCTTTTTGTGACTATCATCGAATGAAAGGACACAACCTACAACAATGTCGCCAATTGAAGAATATAATACAAGACTTTGTTGAAAATGGAACCATAGAGGTCGTTGGGCAGAAAAATACCAAGAATAGTGATCATAAGGTCTTCACGAACCCGTTACATGACCATACAAAAGGAAAAGCCTCCAGTTCGAGACCTAAGAATGATCCATCATAAAATTATGCCAATACCAAGTATGACTATGGTAAAGGAACGATCATAAATCACCTCTGAGCCACAAATGAGAATGTCAATACCGTCATTATTAAGAAGCATCCAGAATGTAATGTGAACACATGCAGAACTAAGATTACTATTCCAAGTCCTTCTTCTGAGCCACCTACGCAAGCTTCCAAGTTTAAATACAATCTCCTTGATCAATTGAGTAAAACAACCGCACAAATATCTATCTTGGAATTGTTGACTTTATCACCTGAGCATCGAGCCATTCTTGACAAAGCTCTATAGAACACCATTGTTCCTACAAACTTAGATGTCAATCGTTTTGAAGAAATGGTGGGATATTTGACCAACTTGCATCATGCCACATTTTCTCAACAAGATTACTCAACTAAAAAATTTGATCATAATGATCCCTTACATCTTGAAGTCTTAGTCCATCAAATCAAAGTCCAATGAGTCTTGGTAGACAGAGGAGCAGGTTTGAACTTGTGTACCTTAAAATTGGTTAAGGCATTAGGATTCTCAGAAGACTATGTAGACACCTCTAAGAGTATATTCATCAAGGCTTACGATGATGAGGAAAGATTATCCAAAGGAGTTGTCACACTCCCTATAAGAATTGGCCCAGTGATCATGAACACCAGCTTCCAAGTCTTGGATCTCACTCTTCCGTACAACTTGTTGTTAGGTAGACCTTGGATACACGCAATGAAAGCTGTACCTTCAACATATCACCAATGTCTCAAATTCCCGTATAATGGCACCGAGATCACGATTGATGGTGATCTAGATCCTTTTCAATATTGCACAAGCCTAAGGGAAATTCCACAACAATAGGTACCAGTTAACTAAGAAGTCTCATCATCCACTTTATCCCTCTACGTTGACCCTTCACGTCTTACTAAGTCCATTTCATTCAAACCACCATCATCCACCCCTAAGGTCGAGATCCAAGACAAAGGCTATGGAGAATATTACATGAAGGCATCATACTATGTCAGAAAACTGGTTCCACCTAAGGCATATGGTCTACCCATGCTGGATAGAAGATAGTCAGTAGTCACATTTCATGTTCCCCCTACAATGACATTAACCAAATGGGGAGAGCTAAGTGAAGAAATCATGGATCAAAGTGATATTACCTCCTGGTTGTATCGAGAAGACAATGAATACCCCTCGTCGTCTATTCAAATAGCTAAGGACCAATATGGAAAAGGCTTTAAGATAATGCAAAATGCAGGCTATGATAGGCACAGTGGGTTAGGACTACATCAAAATGGAAGGACGGAACCGATCACTGTCTCACCATGACTGAAATACTTAGGGCTAGGGTATCAACAGCTTAGAATTGGGTTTCCTAGTACTTCATTATCCTTTCAAGAGGAAGAGTGTGCTTATGTAGGCATCGAGACATCTCATGAAACACTTCCCCCAGTCTACGACGAGTCTCCCAAATCACTTCCCCTGATTTATGATGAATATACTGACTCTAGCGATGGTGAATGGGATTCCCTTTCCTCTACTAGTACCATGAACATAGATGCTCTATTTGGAGAATTGGACCTAATGGTAAAACCCTTAACAAAACCATCTAGTAGCCATAATTGGAAGAACCTGTCCAAAGAAGAATGGCATAAACACTATTATTGGGAATCCCTTGATCACGCATCTTGGGCACCTAACAAACCATCTTTTGACGATACTACCCTTACAATATTCCCACAACATAATATACCTACCCATAGGAAAAAGAACAAGAAGGAGTTAGTCCAGAACTTCTGTGACCAAGTCAACCATTATGTAGTCACCTTATCAGCTTCCACCTTTAAGAACTCATATCCTGAACTTATCAACTGGGATCAACAAGGTACACCTATCATAGATACATTTGACAACGATAAAGAAAATACTAATTTCATGGGACTTAGAGAAGGCATGCCACGAGGGGATCATAAAGCAGGTTTTACCATAGACTTGGATAACAAAGCATATTTTGGGGAGTCTATTTACACCTCTAGTCGCAAAAATGAGAATAAAAAAGAACAAGACAATGAAAAGAAAAATGATGAGTCCTTAGGTGAAAATCGAAAGGCACCTATGGATGAAGAAAAATTCAAAATAAAGGACGTATCCGTGGGTGAAAACCTCTCAGATGCACCCAAGGATAGAGGTTTAGATATTCTCCCCGTTGAATAGGAAAAGTCACCAATTCTAGTGGAAGAGTCCGTTGAAGTCAATATAGGTACAGAAGAGAATCCTCGAAAGGTCTATTTTGCTGCTTCTTTAACAGAGACAGAAAAACCTGAGTTTAAGGACTTCTTTACAAAGAGACAAATAAAATTTGTATGGTCGTACACTGATGTGCCTGGGCTGGATCTAGACCTTATATTGCACCATTTACCACTACAGCTAGGTATTAAGCCAGTCAAACAGAAGTTGAGGAAAATGCATCCACAGATTGCTCTACTGATCAAGGCAGAACTTAAGAAACTATTGGATGTAGGATTCATAAGGATGATAGAATATGCAGATTGGATATCAAATCTTGTACTAGTGACTAAACCAACTGGGGGCATCCACATTTGCACAGACTTTAGAGACAACAACAAGGCATGTCCTAAGGATGACTTCCCTTTGCCGAACATCGACATGATAGTAGATCTTACAACAGGATACGAGATGCTATCCCTCATGGATGGTTTCTCTGGATATAACCAAATTAAAATAGTAGCTGAAAACCAACACAAGACAGCTTTCACGTGTCCATGGGGCACATACTGTTGGAATGTTATGTCATTTGGCCTTAAGAATGCAGGGGCTACCTATCAACGGGCAATGACTACAATTTTCCATGACCTTGTACATACCCTCATGGAAGATTATGTAGATGACATTATAGCTAAATCAGAAACAAGGGAAGATGATTTGAAGGTTCTAAACAAGATATTCCAGAGGCTAGAGCATTACAACGTCAAGCTAAATCTGAAGAAGTGTGTCTTTGGGGTGAAATCAGAGAAACTGTTAGGATATATCATTTCCTGAAGAGGCATTGAGGTAGATCCAGAGAAGGTAAGAGCTATTATAGAAATGCTTCCTCCAATCAGCATTGGTCAACTCAAAACCCTACAGCGAAGATTACAGTCCATTAGGCATTTCATAGTACAATTGGCAGATAAAATACACCCATTTCAACATCTACTCAAGAAAGGAGTACCATTTGTATGGACACCTAAATTTCAAGAAGCCGTCCAACAAATCAATGACTATTTGCTCACTCCACCAATCTTAACGCCACCTACAGAGGGAAAACCATTGATACTATACATTTCAGCAACTCAGTCGGCATTAGGGGCTCTTCTCGCACAACACGATGATCAAGGTCATGAGAGAGCAGTCTATTATATTAGTCGTACCTTAGTGGGCTATGAACTGAATTAAAACAACATAGAAAGTGCCTATCTTTTGGTAGTCTTTGCTACCCAAAAAATTCGGCACTATATTCTCAATCGACAAACAATGTTAATTGTAAAGATTGATCCACTTAAATACCTCCTAAGTAAGGTAGCATTGACAGGCCGATTGGCTAAATGGGTTATGATACTTAGCAAGTATGACATTCAGTATGTCGAGAGAAAGGCTATAAAAGGAAAAGTGATTGCAGATCAGTTAGTCGATGCACCTATGAAGGCAGACCATCCTTTAGTGGCAAATTTTCCTGATGAATTTCTCTTCAACATCGACATTAAAATTAAATGGAAATTGTACTTTGATGGGTCACATACAAATCGTGGTTCAAGAGATGGTATCCTATTTGTTACACCTTAAGGTGATACCATTCCTAAGTCATTCAGGATTGCTTTCCCTTGTACCAATAACATAGCAGAGTATGAAGCTTTAGTGACAGGATTGAAAATGGCAGTTCAGTGGTAGATTAAGAGTCTACATGTTTTTGGTGATTCTCAACTAGTAATCTGGGAAGTAAATGATGATTACGAGACTAAGGATGAGAAGCTTTCCCCTTACAAGCGTATGGCTGATAGTTTCAAGTAGTACTTCAAATAAATTACCTTTCAACAAATACCGCATATTCATAATAGGGCTACAGATGCTATGGAAACCATGGGTTCCTTGTTGGATATTTCAAGTAAGGTGCCTAAGTTTAAGTTTCTGGTTGAACAGTTGTTGGTCCTCGCTTATGATATTCCTGATACTGTGATGGTGTGTACCATTGTTGGTCCTACATTTCCTTGGTATAAAGACATATTCGACTATCTAACTGACCAAACCTTACCTCAAGACCTATCAAATAACCAACGCTGAACCTTCATCCGTAAGTCAGCTAAATACACCATCATCGGACAAACCATGTATAGACGTACCTTAGATAACGCCCTAATGAGATGTCTCGATGCTGAAGAAGCACAAACAACTTTGCGAGCGGTGCACGAGGGTATATGCGGATCCCATTTGAGTGGTCCTACCTTAGCCCTTAAGATTATGAGACTAGGTTATTATTGGCCTACAATGGAGAAAGATTCATACATCTTTGTAAAGAAATGTAGACAATGTCAGATACATGGAGATTTGATAAGAGCACCAGCACAGGAGCTTCGTCTGATTTCATCACCATGGCCTTTCGCCCAATGGGGACTTGAGCTCATAGGTAAGATACACCCTCCATCATCCAACGATCATAAATTCATCATAACCACCACCGAATACTTCACCAAATGGATTGAAGCTATTCCCATGACATACATCACCGACACACAAATATCTAAGTTTATCCTAAACTATATCATTTGTCGGTATGGTGTACCCCAATCCATAATCACAGACAATGGCCACCCATTCAAGAACCAAGAAGTACATCATTTCTCCACCCCATATTACCCACAAGGTAATGGCCAAGCCAAGGCATCTAATAAAACCATTGTTAGAATCTTGAAGAAGACTGTCAATGACGTTGGTCGTGATTGGCACCTACAACTCAATCCTTCCTTATGGGCTTACCGCACAAGCATCCGTACTCCCACTGGTGCCACTCCATATTCCCTAGTATTCAGGTCCGAAGCTATCTTACCTATTGAGGTTGAAATGCCTTCCCTGAGGGTATCCTTGAAGGATCACATTGATGATGAAGAATACCGTGTATCTAGGTTACAAGAGCTAGAGTTAATGGATGAACAAAGACATAAAGCATTAGATCATTTACAAGCATATGAGAATCGTCTTCATCATAGCTACAATAGGAAGGTCCTCAATAGACACTTTGACATTGGTGACCTGGTATTAATGGAGAATCCTAAGAATCAAGTTGAATGAGAAAAACCAGGTAAGTTTGAACCTAACTAGTTAGGGCTTTATATAGTCACAAAAGCTTTTGGATTAGGAGCATACCAACTCTCTACTCCTGAAGGAGAACTGCTTTTGTCACCTATCAACAGTCTTCATCTAAAGAGGTTCTATGCTTAGTTTCTAAGAATCTATGTCTTAATCTAGAAAATACAAAAAAATAATAATAAAATGGATACCTTGATGAAAACTTGGCAAACAGGCATCTTTGTAACACCAAAAAAATCAAAAAATCAACAAAAAAGTAAAGAGAAATAATCCATCCAATAGTGAAAATTGCTTCAATGGCGCTATGGATAAGTACCATGGTGAAAACCTGGCAAATAGGCGCCATGTGTAGTCAAGCTCGTTCTTTCGTCTACCATCATTCCAATCAGACTTTTTCATCATCCATCTCTCACAATAAATGGTTGTCTTATCCATTGCTTGGAACGATTGACATCTAACGTCCTTTCCATCACATTACCCACTCCATCTTGCAAGTCTTCTTCCCGACTGGGGGAAAATCCTTGTTCTATGCCCTAACACCTTGTACATAATGTCACACCATCGAAAATGTCTTGAAGAAATCCCAAAAACATTAGAAAACTTCAAAAGCACAAAAAAATCAAAACATGTCAAAAAAAACCAAAAACAGCGTCAAGTCAAGTCATGTCAAGTCAGTCATGTTAAGTCGGTCGTAGAAATAGTCGAACTACGTTGCCTTTGCGACTGGGACGTAGGCAAGGCCATCAATCGATGTTCCCTCGAGGCATTAGGTTTATCAGTTTAGGTTTGTCATGCATCGCACACATTAAAATCCTGACTCTTTGTACATTCAAAGTCATTGGTCGTGTCGAACTACAAGGTCTCTACATGTAAAACATAGGCAAGGCTAATCAATTGATGAGCTCCTGAGACCACACTAGGTCAGTCTAATAGGGTTCATTCACAATTCACTATCACACACATTGCATATCATTCACTTAGATGAATGTCTTTAGCCACATTAGGTCATACTTTAGGGTATCATTTCATGTCATACACTGTCAATATACACACGCACACACTTTAAATCAGTCAAGGAATCAAAACAAGTCATGCATCAACAAGGCAAAACAACTCAACTGTTATAAAGTCAATATCCAACACATTGTCAAAGCGATCAACCTATGTCTTAAGCAAGATATGTCTTTCTTGTCAATAGACATCATCAAATTGTCATAGTATCATGTATCTTGTCGCATCAACGTCATCAGGCTCCAACGTCTTATACGACACGTGTCTTTTCTGAAACTAGGCTTTGTCATACCTTATACACATAGTCACCAAGTCGAAACCAGACTCAACGTCTTATGCGGTATGTGTCATCCCTCACATTACGCTATGTCAAACATCAACAATCAAACAATCCCACAAGATCAAGTTTTGGTGAATACTTTTATTTGACTTTATGACTTTATATCTTATTTTGTCTTATCTTTTTATTGATTTGCGAATTAGTCTGGTTACTAGCTTTCTCAAGAATGTCCCTTGAAGGATTTAGAGAAGCAAGGATATCTCAAGACTCTTTTTCTTTGGCTATTGTCTGTCAACTGTCTTTTTAAACATTGCTTTTTGAGTCATGTTACTAGTTTCCTCAAGGATGTCCTATCAAAGGATTTAGAGGAGCAATGACATCTCATGACTCATCTTTTATTTGTCTACTATCTGTGGTTTGTCTTGACACAAAATGACTGGGGCATTTTGTTCTTAGTCTGAGTTAAGACACTCCTTGTCTACGACTGTCTGTTTTTCACAGATGGATGACTTTGTACACTATGGTCTATCTCATATCATAGTGTGTACTGTCCATCTGTGTCATGTCCCTCCCAATGATGATAACAAGCAAGCATAACGTATTTGGCAATATATCGAAGATTATATGTTTTTCTCAATCAATCAATCATCGTTATTTCTTACTAACATTCTAAATTCGTTCATGCTAACATTTCTCTTCTTCGATATAATGATAAAGTCCTGTGACACACTACAAAAACATTAGATCATTTGCATATGCATACATTCCATAAGCATTTCACATAGTCGCATTGCATTTCACACATAGATAGTAACATTAACATTTTCATTGCATATTTAAGAAATCATTACATAATAGGAATTTCAGCATCATCAGATACATAATGTAAACATTTGCATGTACATTTCACCATCACATATAAATAAGTATCATATACGTTCATCACATCCATTATCATAAGTAAACAAAGGCATCAATAACATCATAGATTGCATAAACCCATCATACAAAAGCATTCACATGTAGAAACATTCATTCATAACACATGTACATACATCATCTAGGAAACATAATCATATAGTAGCAATGCATCATCATAAAATAAAAACTACATATCATATAGAAGCCGCCAAAATCATATATATATATATCGCTCAAAATAGTGTGTCACAATACAATGTTAGAATATATCCATAAATAACACGAGCTCGCAGGCTCTCGGATTAGAATACAGTGTCTACATGTATAACACATGTCATCATGTCCCACTACCACTGCTGTCTCATGGTGACTTTGGAGGAAACTGCCTCAAAGGTGCTCTCTGTGAGGTGGACGGCCTGTCATATGGTCTTGTCCTCGGTGGTCCTACCACACCCTGAATACTGTGTGTCCTCTGACTCTTGCCCTGTGACCTCTAACTGCGCACCTCTGAAAAGCTAGGAGTCCATCTCTCTGCTGGCACCACTACCTCATATAAGTCCCTATAATAGGTGGCTCTCTCCATCGATCTGACTAACTCTCATACCATGCCATCAGATGAGGGCCCACTGCAAAGGCGTCTAACCTCTGTGAACTTCTGCTCTATCTCATGTCTTTGAGCTATAGCCTGATCTCTCTCCATAAGTGCACTATCCCTCTCTGTACGAGCACTATCTCTCTCTATGTAGGCATTGTCTCTCTCTAACCTCATAGCATCTAACTCCGTTGTCATAAGTCTGAGTCTCTCCTCCAAGGTCTCCCTCTCACCATCCCTAGGAGCATCCTCCTCCCATCTCCCCTCTACAATCCAATCTCAGAGCTCTCTCTCTTGCTCCTCCATAGGTGCCTCCTCCTCTACATCGTCCTCCCCATACCCTGCCAAGATACCAAGAGGATATATCTCCATATCCATGTCCTCATCCTCTGCCACATCCTCACCCCCAACGGCCTGCTCTGCTACAACTGCCTCCTCGGCAGCATGCTCATCCCCAGCTTGTACTTCTGCTCCACCTTCGATGTCCAACACCTGTACACCCTTTGATACTGCCTCTTGGATAGGTGATAGTCCACCTACCTGACCCCCTCTCCATCCTCTCCGTCCTCATCTGCCACCTCTACCATCACCATCTCTCCCTCCAACTCTCTCGACTCTAGCACCTCCACCTCTCTGACGTCCTCTAGGTCTTGTACCTCGTCTCTCAATAGGTGCTGGTTGATCCAGATCTGTGTAAGGAATAGGTCGATGCTCTGCAAACCATGCGTCATACACAGGTGTCATCCTTGGGTCTATTAATCCATCTCTCCAACCCCACTGTAGTGGTTGTAATTCATATATCTTTTCCTCCGTAGTAGCTACTAGAATCATAGGCCCCCAGTAAGGAACCTCTCTGGATGAACGAGCAAACTCTGCTCTACTTCAAGGCTCATCCTGAAGCTCGCCGAACTATCTCAGAACTCTGTCTGGAAAGTGTCACTCAATGATATGTACACTAGAAACAGTCCTCCCAATGAGATACTATGTTTGTCTACATAATACCAAATCTACATCCTCATCTAACCACTCCTCACAATCCATGTACGGTCTCCATGTAAACTGATCAAGAGTGTCCAATGCATGTCTCCAAAATCTTGTGTCTCCCACATGTGTCTGAGTGATGTGTCTTGTATACTAGAACACATACAGAGCTCTCTCCCATCGCTCTACTATAACTGGAGGAAAAAAAATAGCTATCCTCTCCCACGCCCATACCATCAGTAAAGTAGTCCCACAGCTCAATGACTGTGCATCTCTATAGGCAATGTCGTGTAGATGGAAATATAACATCCCAAGTAGACATGGAACCCATGCATACCTAGTCTCGCTCTCTAACATACCAACCAACATAGCACCCCATCCAACTGGAAATTCATGACCCCATCTATCTGGAAGCACTATCCCCCCAATCAATGTACATAATATATAATCAATCTTGTCATACTTATCTGCTAACACTGGCCATCTAATCTCATAGTGCTCGATGCTGAGCCTACTAATGTCATCGACCTGATAGAACCTCGCCAACTCAGTCAATCTGCGTTGGGTATCATACATAACCCACTCTCCCCTAATCGAAAGTCTCAAGATCCTGTACACATCCTCCAATGTGATAGTAGCCTCCCCAGTCGGCAAATGAAAGGATGATGTCTACGAGTGCCATCGCTCGCATAATGTCGTCAACATCCCCTGTTTGCCCGAATAGTGGGCATCGACAAACAGTGGTGTAGACCAAGTCTCTATAGAAGCCAAATCTCTGCACTCATCAACTGATCTCTCAGATCGAATGTGTCCGGCCGTGACTCCCATGTATATATAGGATCTAAACCAACCTGCATTTAAAACATGATGTCAAGAATTTTCAAGTTTTTCTTAGAATTTTTTTTTGAAAATTTTACCAGGCAAATGCGGCTCACTTTTACAGATACGGTGCATTTTTTCACATGCATTGCACGAAGCCTCACTTATGGTGTCACATATTTTCCTACATCCACTGTCTACTACTACACATGCGGTTCACTAAACCACATGCGGTGCATTTTCTCTAGCCTACCTAACTGCTACATATGCATTTCACTAATGGATATGCAGTGCATTATACTTCAAATGTGATCATTCCCTAAATGCCTAATCTAGCCTAGGCGTGTTTTCACACATGCATCATTTCGCAGTCAGATGCGGCGAATACGACGGCATATGCATCGTTCATGCTGCACCGCATTTTCTTTATGACTTTTCAATGCCTAAAACTACGTGCAAAATTAACTTTCCAGAGTTCATTTTTGGGTACATACCAATAGTCCTACATTAGCTAGCTACCTGAACGTTCGGATCTGATATCCTCGATGCCTAGTGTAGGGAATGGGTGCCATTTTTGTTAGCTAGTCAAAGCAAATCTCCTCTTTTTCTAACTCCTCTGGGTGTAAATGAATTCAATTTCAACCTAATTCCTATTTATAGGTAGGGTTTGGGTGGCATTTCCTCAGACCTAGTCTATTGGTTGCTTCACCTTTCAACTTCCACTGACCCGTACTTGTTCATACCATCTCCAAGTTCAATTCCGTCAACTCCATAGCATTTCTAACTATCAATTTGACTTATCGGGAATATTTCCTGATTTTTTAAGTTTTTCAAAAATTGTCAATTTTCCCGAGGGGGCATACCTTAACCTGATTCATGTTGGGGCACGATCGGGGCATATTTTCTTTGACACAACACCGTAACAACATTGTATCAAAGAGGGGCAAATTGTAGATATCGAAAATTGGTCTAGGCATGCGAGTACACATTCGACATAATTTTCTATAGTCCATCATCTTGATTAAATAATGTTAATTATTTAATTAACCTTTCTAACACACATTTCCTCTATTAATTAAATATCCCTTTTAATTAATTCACTAATTCATAAAATAACCTTTATTCAACTTGATTAATTAAATAAATCATATTTATTTAATTATCTTGCGAACTAATTAATTCTTCCTTCTTAATTAAATAATATATTATTTAATTACCCCCTTTATCATATTTCAACTATAATTAAATATCTTTATTTAATTATTCATTTAACCCCCTTTATCTATAATTAAATATTTATTATTTAATTATTCATTTCATCCTTTTCAATAGTCAAATTAAATAAATTATCTTTATTTATTTAATTAAAGTCTCTTATTTTTGAATGTTGAATTAAATTAACATTTAATTCATATTTAATTATTTATGTCACATTCTTCTTTCAGTCAGTTATCTAAGTCATTCACTCACCATCTGACTTGGGATCTATTTTTAGTTCTCCAGTTATCTCTTGAGTTTAACACCTGTTTATCTCTGTGAGAGGACTCTCTGTCACAACTAGTCGATTAACTAGTTTCAACTCATATGCATGATGTGTTTATTAATTAAATATCTTTATTTAATTAATTAACTCATGTTTACATTCGAATGCATTATTCTTCAAACTTTTGACTTTGTCTTTGATATTCAAAGTCTATTTCTTCTATTTTCAAAGACTCTTAATTGAAGATTAAGATCTTGAACTCGTTTCTAACTCACGTTCTAATTTAGTCTTTATCTTGTAGTCTTTTTTGACTCATGTTCTAACTCACGTTCTATCTGACACAAAACTCACATTGCATGACATTCATCAATCTCATCCATCGATCTCTCTTTCAATCTGAGTCGATCGTTCGAAAACCCAAAATCTATAAAATGGCCTGTCATTATCATTATTCCTCCTCCCGAAATCATACACTTTTGAGAAGAAACTTATCTTCGATATTTTGCTTAGACATTCGACGAAGTTATTCTTGCATTCAAACGCAGAAATCTGAGGGCAAGAATACTGAAAAGGAAAAATGGAGAAGATCAATCAAGATAATTCGAAGGAGTGAACGCATATTCGGTGAGAGCTTTCCATTAAATTGTTTAGTTTATTATGTTTAATTCTTTGTTCTTTGTTGTTTGATTTTAGATTAATATTAGTTAGATTAGGATTAACATCATTTATTCTAGTTGCATGATACTATTACAGATTTTTATTCTACAGTTACAACATGAAAGAGTGGAGGATCCAAATAGCAATGAGTTATGGGAATTCTCGGGTAGAGTGCCACGAAAAGACACAAGAATTGCTCAAGGCTTGAGATCTTTAATTGTGAATTATTGGAAGGATAACAAAAGGACCTCTCCTAATCAAAGAGATGTTGTAAGAAAAATAATTGGTAGTAAAAAATAGGAGCCACATCCAATGCATTATTTGGATACCATTCAAACCCAATTTTTTGCTGATTTTGTACAAAAGTTTCCTGAAATTAAAATATGTCATAGGTATTTTGAAATGCTAAAGCCTTTTTATGTCAAAATAAATCACACACGCACTACTTTTTGTTATAGGGTTCATATTGATTTTTCTAACCATTATGATGTTTATTGACGTATATGTGTAGATATGCATACTGACAATGTTTTGTAGGAATGTAACATAATGCCTCCACCTAAATCGTGAAGGAAATTTTTGT
The DNA here is from genome assembly GCA_007115665.2 of Sequoiadendron giganteum. Classification (NCBI taxonomy): domain Eukaryota; kingdom Viridiplantae; phylum Streptophyta; class Pinopsida; order Cupressales; family Cupressaceae; genus Sequoiadendron; species Sequoiadendron giganteum. Next base: position 719,374,983 of record CM021101.1, read on the forward strand.
CTTTCATTTTATGTGGAAGAGAGGATGGTCAATTTTTTTACAATAAATCATGTTTGGATGGCACATGTGATTATTGTGGTGGCATGAAACATTTTCCAATTTGCCAACACATGGCTAGTACACACACAATTGGAGACAAAATTGTGGAATTTGGAAAATATAAGATAGTGGCATATAGTCTAAAAGATGGGAAAGAAGCAAAGAAGTGTGAATTGGTTAGTGATAAGATTCCAGTGTATCAATTTATGGGCATTTCCAGTGATCAAGTGGTCTATGAGTATGCAAGGCATACACACAAAGCACAATGGTTGGACTCACAGTTCAAGTTATGCAAAGACACATTTCCACTTCGTCATATCATTTCAATTGTCGACTTCGTTGAGAACTAAATACTACAGCCACAAAACAAGGTGCAATCACAATACTAAAACTCCACACAGGTTTCTATATTTGTGCATATAGCGTTCATTCATGCAAATGATAGTACAGAGGAAAATAGGAAAGTATTGAGGGAGTATCACTTTTACATCAGTGATGATCACACACATTCTACACAGTTTGTGCAAGGTTGCTTTCATATTTTCTATGTTGATCGGGCTAGCAAGGGCATATCATTTAGTCAACATATCATATGGTCAGATAATTGTACATCATAATTCAAGAACTCTAGAATTCTTTATCGATTGAGCAGGATGCATAGGATCAGTGGTGTTCAGCATATGTGGAACTTCTCAGAGGTTGGGCATGGAAAGGGGGAGCATGATGGAGCAGGTGCATGTATCAAAAGAGCCCTAGCACAAGAAGAGTTAAAGTACACAAACAGTGTAAAGTTGAAAAATGCAAGATCAATTGTCTAGTGGTGCAATGGTGCAATGGGTCGAGGTAGTGAAGGTAATTCTTTAGTACGTACATTTTTTCATTTAGTAGATGATACTACAATTGCAAAATATGAGGATTGTTGTACACTAATAGGATCGAGTGAGCTACACTCTTTCAGAAGCTCCAATGCAAGTAGATGGACTATCCATACAAGGAAGATGTCATGCTTTTGTTATGCATGTACACTTCAAGCATGGAATGATTGTGAGTCAATAGAGTGGGTTGACGAATGGTCTGTAAGAAGTTTAACCCCACTTGTCACTTATCAGCTCTCGACGGCTCTACAAATCATAGAGATGTAATCATCCATTGAATTTGATCATGTATCAGACCTACTAGAACCAAGTAATATATCTTATGTATAGGTTTTATTATGTTGCTCAATAAATACATCTAACAAGATGAACATATCAATGTAGGGTATGTTTATGTGGTGATTGCAGATGAAGATAGTGAAGATGGTATAGATTATTACTTGTGTCATTGTATCGAGGCCAAAATGAAATTAGAGGCCCTAGTTATAGATGGAGAAAAAATAGAATATCCTACAGGTTCGGTGGTTGTTACTGGAACATGCCTTCAAAGGTATCTAGTTAAGAATGTTGCAGTTTGGTTGTTTGAGGACTTCGACACACATCGAAAAATTCTTCACTACTCGAACCTTTTCGTCGCCACCAATGTTCATTTGATCAAATATAAGGGTAGACCTGCAAACAAGAACTTGTGGAAAGTGTGTGAGTTTGACCACGAGGCAATACTTGACACAATAAAGAGTAGAGCAAACCCAGATGGTTCCCTCGATTGATTTGTAAGTATGCACATTGAATTTGTAAAGTCATGTTACTGATCACTCTTTTGGACCAACACCATGCAATCAGGCTTTTTTACCATTAGTGTTTGATGTCATATGCATTTACGACTGTCATTGATCCTTTTATGATTGTGACTGTAGGTAATACTAAAGTTTTTCAAAGTATATAAGAAAAGAACAACATCGGTTGGTGGTGCAAGTGTTCAGTGGTATGAGAAACATCGGTTGGTGGTGCAAGTGTTTAGTGGTATGAGAAACATCAGTTGCTGGTGCATTTTCTAGTTGTCAATCTTCTCTTTCTTTTCCATCTCATAGATTTATTGGATTCTTATATGCTACATGTTTTATGTTAATTATATCAGTGATATATTTCAAATTTATACGTAGGATCATTGAGAGATGATAAAGTAGAAAAGGGGCACATTACCATTGTAGGACCTTCAATCGACCTCCTTATCTAACATGCATGAAGGTGATAGTAGGTCTCGTCAATTGTATGTATCACATATTGATTGTATTGATTATTTAAATGCAAATTATTAGTCATGAGATTGTTAATTATTATGTTAAATGATTATTTAAATTGAAACTGAAAGTGAAGTTAAATTGAAATTGAAGTGAAATTGAAATTGAAATACAATTGCAATGATTTGAAATGCATTTATATTTAAATTTGGGGTCGTCATTGCTGATAAAAATTCGAGTGCAAGTGAACGTAGGAACAGGTGAACGTGAACGAAGGCAAGAACATCAATCAGGTAGAGTCGTTTTAGCCATTAGACATTTATGAGGATGACGAAATCTCACACACATACTTATATTTTAATGTATTTTTGTGATTATTGTGCTTGCAAATTTTAAATTAAGTTTAATTGATTTATCCAATATGTGAAACGAATATGTTGATTTAAATGTCGATTTGATTAATTTTTGAGGAAATTGATTTTTATTTAAATAAATTTGATTTCTTATGTCAATATTTTTCCATTATTTAAAAATAATGAAGCTCTTATTTGAAATTAATAGAATAGACTTTTAAATGTGAAAAATTATTAAAATATAATTTTGTGTTATTTGATGTAATGGTATTTTTCTCATTTGATGAATAAGGAAAAATAAATGTAAATGTTTAAATAAACAAATATCAAAATTGAGTTAGTGAAAACAAATCGGAAAACAAACATACATGCAAATTGAAATTGAATTCAAACAGTAGTTGAACAGATTGAAAAAAATATTTTTAATCAATTTGGAAGGCAATCAAAATTTAGAACTTGGAGTTAGAAAATTCGAACTAGAGATCAAAGCTAAGAAAGAGGATGTTTCTTTGAGAATAACTCCACCAATTGCATGGGAAAAGAGCAATCAGAGAAAGAAAATTCGAATTGGAAGGAGAGAACAAAGAAAAATTCATTTTTGTTCTTGAACAAAAAAAAAAAAAAAAGAAACAAATTATTGATTTTTGATAGAGGATTGAGCTGATTTTGGAAGGCAGAGAGGGAGTTAGTTTTCCCTTTTGAATTTACTTACTGCTCCCACACTCCATGCGGCCAGAGTAGAGGAAAAAGGGAGATCTTAATTACAAACCTGTTGATATGCTGGCTACACACCTCACTCCCATCAGGCGCGGCTAAGAAGGTCCCTCTTTCCCACATGCATAAGGCAAGGAGGGTGATTTTTGTTGTACACCAAGGATTCCCCATTCACCCACGCGAGGGGAGAAAAGTCTTTGGGCACGCAGGGAGAGGGAGGACTGGTGAAGGGGCGGCCTTTGCAAAGAGGAAGTGTGCAAGAAACAAAGGGAGGAAGGAGGCACGTGGGAAGGAGAGGAGAATGTGTGGGAAGAAGGGAACATAGACCAGCAACCTACCCTCTTAGTACGCAAGCAGCAGGAGATAGGAAAAATAGCAGAGTGAAGTGTGGGGAGAAGGAAGAAGATAGAAGGAGAGTTAGGAAAAGAAAGAAATTTCTAGGGAGTGTTAACTCCATTTCACCCAAGCAATAAAAGACAAAGAGGTTCCAGGGAAAGGAAGAGAATAGGGGAACAAAGGAATAGCTATAGAAAAATAGACAGAGGAAGCAATGAATAACCGTTTCTAGATTACCAGGTAGGATCTATTGGAAATTATTAAACAAAATCATGAATATAGTGAATTCAAATGGAATAGATAATTTTCTTATTTTGATTTTTAAATCTATTAAAAGTATATATGTTTTCTTTGAATTCTAATTAAATTTTTAAACATCAAACTATGAATTTTTTCCAAAAAACTATTGAAATTAGAAACAAAAAATTATAGGAAGAATTTGATTAGAAAACAATTAAAAAAAAACTGATTAGATTTAAGAAGAGATTCAAAACAGAAAAACGTTATTTAAATTAGATTTGAAAAGAATTCAAAATAGAAAACATTTATTTCATTTTGATTTAGAAGAACTTTAGAAAATCCAAACAGATAGATAGTTTTAATTCTCAAAAGAGGGAAACATAAAATATTATGATAAAATACCTTTTGAATATTAAACGTGTTTGTAAAATAGAAGTTAAAATTGGTGATTTTTGTGAATAAAACTTAAATTATTACGAAATAGAAATGAAAATGATTTATTTTAATTCTATTATTGAAAAAGTAATTATTTATTTTTTGAAAGTATGAAAAACAAAAAATAAATCAATTAAATTAAGAATATGGTTTACTTGAAAACAAAGCGAATTAGGATTATTTCAAAGAGGAAATAAATTAAATGAGTAAATAGAATGAAAGAATGTGTGCTCATTTATGCTTGTTTATATATGTATTTAATTTACATACTTGAGATACACCTTCTTTTTGTTATTTAATTTATTCGATTTAAATATTAATTTAATGTTATTTATGGTTTAAAACGATGAAAATACAACATTTAAACTGTTTTTGCTTGAAACGAGATTTTCGTTAAATTTTTTTTGAAAGATTGTATTTATTTGATTGGAACCATGCATGTTTGATAAATGAATGTGCATGTCATGTGTTTGGAAAGTTACCTTCTGGAACGGGTGCCGAATATGGGTTATTAGAGAGTGTAGTTTTGTTTTTCCAAAACTGTTTTTATTTGTCGTGCATGACATTTTACTTGGCCAAGTAACTTAAGGACCATTGAAATAGATGGAATGAATGAACTCTCTACCATATCCTAGTATCGAACTTGCTTGTTTCTTAAATGAATTAGAAAAATGAAAATGCTTGTGGTTTTACTAGTTATACTAGACATGCACTAGATTCCATCTTTCTTGTCGACTGCTTTTTGCTAAGCGATTCATGCAGGGTCGGGTATTTTTTGAATGACTAAGGAATTCCAGGGAAATGTAAGCTTCAAGGTTGGGCAAAAAAAGCATCTGATCCTTGTTATCATCTTCATTATTGAAGATATGTTATAGGATTGAAGATCAAAGGATGTCATCTTCATTTGTGTATTATTGTATTCTTGAATTATCTATTGTAGAGCTTAAGGTGACTGAATGTCTAAGTCTCGAATTGTAACTTATATTACAACTTCTTTTGTATTATTATCGATGTTGTGTAATATGACATGTGTATGTATTTAAACTGGAAATGTATATTGAATCTATTTATCGACTTTAAGTCGTTGTTTTGGAATGGACCGGATTTTATGATGTCTAAATGAATGAAGTGTCGACTTTATTTTTAATATAAATAAAATTATTTAAATTTTTGTTGATGTTTTGATTTAAAGAGTTTCACTCTTTGCATTTGGTATCAGAGCCCTAGGTTTGAACACTAGGGTCCTTTGTCCATTACGCTAAAGAAACATTCCTTGATGCAAGAATTGTTGATACATAATGGGTACAAGAGGAAAAGGAGTTGCTGCAAGTAATGAGAATGACAGGTTGGATCAGATTCTCAATCTCTTGAATCAGCAGGGTTCCAGAATGGATAATCTGGAACATGAAGTTCGAGGAGTTAGAGAAGGACAAAACGCTCGGGTCAAAATTCCCCAAAATCAGGAGCAACCTGTTGTGCATATTTTGCACACACGCCCCATCATAGGCAAGGACCCTCTTTTTTCACTCCCGACGGGCTTCTTTGCTTTTGTCTCATTTTGCATGCCCCTCATTTTGCTATCCTAGTTGGTCAACGTGCCCTTCAAAGTCTCATTTTTTGTTGACCATATTTTGCCCCCTAAATAAAAAATGGCTAAGTCTTGGGTTTTTTTTGGGCTTCGCCCTCGCTCGCTCGCTCGATTCGCTTTTTCCTTCATTCTTTGACTTTGGGGATAGATTTCCTATGGATTTTGGATGTTTTTGTGGAGCCTAAGTGAACTGACAAGGTTTTATTAAGTTTTAGGAAGTTTTGAAAACTCCAAAATAGCTTCCCTGCAACAACTTCCCTGAAACAGCTTCCCTGCAACAACTTCCCTGAAACAGCATTCCTACAGCAGCTTCCCTGCAACAGCTTCCTTGCGACAGCTTCCCTGCAACGATTTCCCTGCAACAGCTTCCCTGTAGCAGCTTCCTTGCGACAGCTTCCATGAAACAACATTCCTGCAGCAGCTTCCCTACGACGGCTTCCCTGCGACAGCTTCCCTACAATAGCTTCCCTGCAACAGCTTCCCTGAAACAACATTCCTGCGATAGCTTCCCTGCAACAGCTTCCCTGAAACAACATTCCTGCAGCAGCTTCCCTGCAACAGCTTCTGCAAAACGGCATTCCGGACTCATGTTTCTGGATCATAGTAGAACTCCTCAAAATTGAAAATGGACTTCGACCCAGATGGTAAAATTGGGTCATTTCTTGTCTTGACCTTTCAAATTTCAATTTTGCAGCAGGGAAGTGCAATCCGGAGTTCCGTGCTCTCGTGGCCGTTTTCAAAACAGAAAATGCAAAATGGCATTCCGGACTCATGTTTCCAGATCATAGTAGAACTCCTCAAAATTGAAAATGGACTTCAACCCAGATGGTAAAATTGGGTTGTTTCTTGTCTTGACCTTTCAAATTTCAATTTTGCAGCCGGAAAGTACAATCCGGAGTTTCGTGCTCTCGCGGCCATTTTCAAAACAGAAAATGCAAAACGGCATTCCGGACTCATGTTTCCCGATCATAGTAGAACTCCTCAAAATTGATAATGGACTTCGACCCAGATGGTAAAATTGCGTCTTTTCTTGTCTTGACCTTTCAAATTTCAATTTTCCAGCTGGGAAGTGCAATCCGGAGTTTCGTGCTCTCGCGGCCATTTTCAAAATAGCAAATGCAAAACGGCATTCCGGACTCATATTTCCGGATCATAGTAAAGCTCCTCAAAATTGAAAATGGACTTCGACCCAGATGGTAAAATTGGGTCGTTTCTTGTCTTGACCTTTCAAATTTCAATTTTACTATTGGGAAGTGCAATCCGGAGTTCCGTGCTCTCGCGGCCGTTTTCAAAACAGAAAATGCAAAACGGCATTTCGGACTCATGTTTCCGGATCATAGTAGAACTCCTCAAAATTGAAAATAGACTTCGACCCAGATGGTAAAATTGGGTCATTTCTTGTCTTGACCTTTCAAATTTCAATTTTGCAGCTGGGAACTGCAATCCCGAGTTCCATGCTCTCGCGGCCGTTTTCAAAACAACATTTCCAAAACGACATTTCGGACTCAAATTTTCGGAACGAACTAGCGCACCACAAAATTAAAAATGGACTTCGACCCAGATGCTAAAATGGGGTCTTATCCTCCCTTGGCTTTTCAAATTCCAAATTTTCATCTGGGAAGACCATCCGGAGTTCCTTGCTCTCACGGCCTTTTCAAAACAACATTCCAGAACAACATTTCAACCTCTCATTTCCGGTTTCAAGAAGCCTACCATGGGTCCGTCGACAGAACCATTTGATCCAATGAAGAATGTTGCAATTCCATTGGGAAGAAGGTAGCTTTCAATTAGTTTCAGCTATAGTAAAAGGGAAATCAGCTAGAAGACAAAACTGCTACAGTGACTGACCACTACAAGACAGAATAGGGAAAAGACAACAGGTTTATTTTAAATTGTTGAATATTATGGGGTTGGTGAAGCCCTAATGCAATTGAATCTGAGCCACATAATGTAAATCAATCCTTGCCATTCATTTGGGCTTTGGAAAACTATAAATAGGGGTCTCCCCCTCATTTGTTAGTGTTGGAGAATTGTTGTAAAAACATCCTGAAGCAATAGAAAGCGACATTGCATGATCTATGGGTGTTACTTTTGAGTTTGCTCATTATGTGTGCATGGTTCTACCTTCCAAGTTAGTTTTAGTTGTATTTTCTTGAATGGAAGTGGTAATGGTGATTGTTGTTACAGTATTTGATGAATTTCCTGCCCATACTTTTGGTACTTGTTGATGGCAAGCTGCTGTGTAAAGTTAGCCTGGGCTTATTTATTTGATTGCTGCAACCTAGTTCACTTGCATGTTCATGATGTGTGTATACAAACTGAAAATCTGCAGTCCTTAAAAGATTGCACTGGTTTTGTGTAACTGTAGGATCCTCTTGGCCAAGCAAAACCCAGTTTAGGGAGTTTGTCTACTGTAGCAGCCTCCATGATCACTGTTCATTCGTAGTTTCAGATCCAAGAACCTTTTCTCTTCCTTGCCCTTTTTCTTTTTTTTTTAACAAGTAACCTTAGGCAAGGTTCATTGCACATTGTAAAGCTAAATCTGATGTTGAAATGGAGTTCCAGACTGCTGTTTGAACCTGCAGCAAACACTCAGCAACTTTCCCATCTTAAGAACTCCATTTGCAGATCCAACTTCCTCACTTTGTAACTCATCCGTAAGTCCACCTTGTGATTCCAGCAAATCACATAAACAACTGAAATATTCCAAGCACTGTCAAGACCTGACATCCGAGAGACCTTGGGATAGTGTTCTGCAATTTGATTGTGGAAGATTGTCTTTCAAGAGAGGTAATGCACCTATGCATTACCTGTGTTGTGAAGTGCATAAAAACACCATCAACAGAACTGGCACTAGAGGCAGGGAAGACATGTTGAGGCTACAAAGATGAAAGTTGGAAATCGATAAAAGCACTATCAAAGAAGAAATCTGAGATGGAGAGATATTTTTTAATGCTGAAGTATAAAGTAAAAAAAAAAAATTGAAGGCAAAAAAGAAGCTGAGTTAAAATGGAGCAGCATGTGCAAATCAGCATCGCTCAGTTACATGCAAATTTAAATAGGAGATTGAAGAGACCATTGCAGCAATTTGCATTGGCGGATAAGTGTAGGATCCATTGCACTTGCAGGCACAATGAATTGGAGTGTCTAACCTTCTTGAGCAGAATTGAAAGGGTCTTGCAAGGAGAGATTCCCTTTTGGGAAATATATCAACCTTTAGCTCTTGCAGATCCAGAGGAAGAATTGACAACCATGGCAGCCAAAGCATTTGAAGAGCTGATCCAAGAGTGTTTGAGCAGCAAAGACGGACCAAGATTTGAGGAAGCACTAATGTCAAGTTGGTGCAGATTTCATAATGCACCACATTCAGAATTTACCTATTTGTCATGTGCAAGCATCATCACCCAAGTCAAAGGCAATTTGAACAAGTTGGAACAGCCAACTGTCAAGGAGAATGAGTCATCCCACATGGTAGAAAATCTATCAGCATCTAGAAGACAGCACCTTCAAGATAAACTAGGAAATCTGCCACAAATTAGTGTTGGGATAGAAAACACTGAAGCTAAAAATCAAGGAGAAGCTGATTTTCTAGGAACAACAAAAAGATTTGGTGAAGGTTCACTAAGAATGGAGTTGGAAAGCCTCTCCTTTTCCAGTAAGGGGCAGTCCTCCACTCAAGAAGAGGAGCCATTGGCAGTTGAGGATCAGTCAATCAATCTTGCAGCAGTGTATGTTGGGGTAGCCAATGAAGATGCTGAATATCAGCAAGAGGAAGAGGTTGACAGCCTCGGGACAACAGAAGGTGATGATGAGAACCCAGTAGCAGAAAGATATGACCAACTCATCTCCAGATTAGCAAAGGATTGGTCAGAGCTAAAATACCAAGTGGATTTGGAAGTACTACTACTGCCGAATTGGTGCAGGCTCCATGATTCATCCCACTCTGAGTTCATGTGTGGACTGTGCCAAGAAGCCATGAAGCAAGTCAGAGAACAATCAAGGCAACCGAGTACACCACATCCTCTACTTGCTGCCCAGGTGGAACGTGAAGATCAAGAGCCCATGCCAAGTAATGACTCAGCTAGGGGCAGTCATCAAGAGGATGTTGGAACAAAAATAGAGGGAGGACAACAATACAGTCTTGAGCTTCCAATTGATGAAGTAGATCAAACAGGAATGCGGTCCACCAATCATCAAGAATTTCTTCCTCTTGAAGAACATTTATGCACCATTGACGATGGGCTTCAAGGCGAGTCCTTGGAGGGGGATTGCATGGTGGATTTTGGTCCCCTTGATGAGGTGCCATCAATTGATGACTTATTTCCATTGGGAGACATGTTGTGGAGGTATTCTCATGCCGAGGAAGAGCACATCCCAGAAGACAATAGCGATGGAGACATACTCCGTGAGCCTCCGAATGTTGATGCACTAGAGTTTCCGGATTGGGAGAGGGGTTCCTTCTCCATTTACAGTGATAGTGAACAAGGGGAAATGAGTGAGCATCATGATGAAATGCATGAACAAGAAAGAGAAGAAGACAAAGGCGGGGGTGCTGAGATAGCTGCCAACAAAGATGAAGCACCCGGTCGACTACAAGATGCAACTTGGAGTCCTTCCGCCATGATCGTTGTTGATCCTCCTTCATATTCAGATGGCTGCAATTGGATAGATTTGCGCATGTCATCATCCTATGACACTGAGCATCATGAAGATAAGGTCGATACTTGGGAAAGGAGATGGGATAACGTGTTTCCTTTTGGGGACAGCAATCGTGTGGACGCTCGATTTGCAGAAGGTCAACGAGATGAAGTACTTCTTTTTGAAGAACTGCCAAGGGGGACTGTTGATCCCACACAAGATGTGGAAGAAATGTTTGCTGCCTCATTCTCCCTGCCTTGTGTGGGCTTGATTCCTGAAGTGTTGCACCCTCCACCATGCCCGCTCGAGGTTGCTGATGCAAAGACTGACGATGCAGTGCTTGCTCTTGATTGTCAAATGCTTCCACCTCCATGTGATGAAATCCAGGTTCTATCCTTCCTTCCTCCTATTAATTTTTATAGCTGCACTTATCATTTTGATTATGGGAATGAGGAAAAACGGACGTGCTTATGGATTAACCATGGGTTTGGCGAGTTTCCCCAATTGTTGATTTTCCCTAGCCGGGTGACTGAATTTGAATGCTGCAATCTTGAATTTATTTTCTCTAAACATAAGGATAAATCTGCATGGTTGAGAACTATAACGATTGCCCGTTTGCTTGTGCACACTCTACAAAATCCAATGGGCATGAGTGTCAGTTGGCCTTTCTTGAACATAGTTCTTTGTAAATATCTTTGTACATAACTCATTTTGAGTAGTGTAGGTTTCTTGCTTTAGAGTAGTTTCTTCGTTGTCCTGCTTTGGTTGGTTTTGGTGTTTTCTTTTATTTTCTTTTGTTTGCTCTTGCTTTGCTGCTGCTTTGTTTGGGGTCCCTCTGCTTTTGGCTGGGTGCATCTGTGTGCATGACAACCATTCTTCTTTCCTGGGGTTGTTCTATGTATTTCTTTGTCAAACTCTAATCAAGTTTTTAGAGTGGATGGTGAGGATCTTATGTTAGTGTCAAGCGATCTATATGTTTGATTCAAAGTGGATAAGTCATTGGTCAGTTTGATTCTGAAGTATTCTAGAATCTTATATCTCTCACAAATTTTAAGGATCTGACGGTCACTGTAGGTCCTTTGTGAAGTCTAGTTAAGTGAAAAATCTAAAATTCTGCTCCAGCGCCACTGTGATTCTCAGCCCTGAGTGCGAGCTTCATTGCTTGCGGGTTGAAATAAATGAACTAAAAAGAGAAAAACAAAAAGAAAGAAAGAAAAACAAAATATTGAAAATCAAAAGAAAAGAAATTCAGCTTTTCAGGGGTATACGAATAACTCTACCGGGGCTATGGATGCTCGGTTGGTAGTAGAGCAATGTTCGGGAGAATCACAGTGACAACCTCGTCGGGGCTATGGACGCCTGACTGGCAGCGAGACAATGTCCCGGATGCTTTTGGAGTTAGAATAAACTATGTAGCTTAACTTGGTGGAGCTTGGGTTCTTACAACAACTGAAGGATGGGAATTAACGCAATTGCACACACTTGGATTTTCAGCATACTGAAGGTTGGGTTAACTAGTGGTTTTGATCCTTTGGTTGAGTATTTGGCTTGTTTTCCCTAGCATGAAGGTCGGAACCAGAGATTCTGGGTTCATGATTCCAGTTTGTCATCGAAATGCTCTAGAGAATTTCCCCCAGCAAATCGCCATTTGTTGTGCATATTTTGCACACACGCCCCACCGTAGCCAAGGACCCTCTTTTTTCACTCCCGATGGGCTTCTTTGCTTTTGTCTCATTTTACGTGCCCCTCATTTTGATATCCTAGTTGGTCAACGTGCCCTTCAAAGTCTCATTTTTTGTTGACCATATTTTGCCCCCTAAATAAAAAATGGCTAAGTCTTGGGTTTTTTTTGGGCTTCGCCCTCGCTCGCTCACTCGATTCGCTTTTTCCTTCATTCTTTGACTTTGGGGATAGATTTCTTATGGATTTTGGATGTTTTTGTGGAGCCTAAGTGAACTGATAAGGTTTTATTAAGTTTTAGGAAGTTTTGAAAACTCCAAAACAGCTTCCCTGCAACAGCTTCCCTGAAACAGCTTCCCTGCAACAGCTTCCCTGAAACAGCATTCCTACAGCAGCTTCCCTGCAACAGCTTCCCTGCAAAAGCTTCCCTGAAACAACATTCCTGCAGCAGCTTCCCTGCGATGGCTTCCCTGCGACAGCTTTCTTGGAGCAGCTTCCCTGCAATAGCTTCCCTGAAACAACATTCCTGCGACAGCTTCCCTGCAACAGCTTCCCTGAAACAACATTCCTGCAGCAGCTTCCCTGCGACGGCTTCCCTGCAACAGCTTCTGCAAAACGGCATTCCAGACTCATGTTTCCAGATCATAGTAGAACTCCTCAAAATTGAAAATGGACTTTGACCCAAATGGTAAAATTGGGTCGTTTCTTGTCTTGACCTTTCAAATTTCAATTTTGCAACCAGGAAGTGCAATCCAGAGTTCCGTGCTCTCGCGGCCGTTTTCAAAACAGCAAATGCAAAACGGCATTCCGGACTCATGTTTCCAGATCATAGTAGAACTCCTCAAAATTGAAAATGGACTTCGACCCAGATGGTAAAATTGGGTCGTTTCTTGCCTTGACCTTTCAAATTTTAATTTTGCAGCTGGGAAGTGCAATCCGGAGTTCCGTGCTCTCGCGGCCGTTTTCAAAATAGAAAATGCAAAACGGCATTCCGGACTCATGTTTCCGGATCATAGTAGAACTCCTCAAAATTGAAAATGGACTTCAACCCAGATGGTAAAATTGGATCGTTTCTTGTCTTGACCTTTCAAATTTCAATTTTGCAGATAGGAAGTGCAATCCGGAGTTCCATGCTCTCGCGGCCGTTTTCAAAACAACATTTCCAAAACGGCATTCCGGACTCACATTTCCGAAACGAACTAGCGCACCTCAAAATAAAAAACGGACTTCAACCCAGATGCTAAAATGGGGTCTTATCCTCCCCTGGCTTTTCAAATTCTAAATTTTCATCTGGGAAGACCATCCGGAGTTCCGTGCTCTCGCGGCCGTTTCAAAACAACATTCCAGAACAGCATTTCAGCCTCTCATTTCCGGTTTCAAGAAGCCTACCATGGGTCCGTCGACGGAACCATTTGATCCAATGAAGAATGTTGCAATTCCATTGGGAAGAAGGTAGCTTTCAATTAGTTTCAGCTATAGTAAAAGGGAAATCAGCTAGAAGACAAAACTGCTACAGTGACTGACCACTACAAGACAAAATAAGGAAAAGACAAGAGGTTTATTTTAAATTGTTGAATATTATGGGGTTGGTGAAGCCCTAATGTAATTGAATCTGAGCCACATAATGTAAATCAATCCTTTCCATTCATTTGGACTTTGGAAAACTATAAATAGGGGTCTCCCCCTCATTTGTAAGTGTTGGAGAACTGTTGTAAAAACATCCTGAAGCAATAAAAAGCAGCATTGCATGATCTATGGGTGTTACTTTTGAGTTTGCTCATTATGTGTGCATGGTTCTACCTTCCAAGTTAGTTTTAGTTGTATTTTCTTGAATGGAAGTGGTAATGGTGATTGTTGTTACAGTATTTGATGAATTTCCAGCCCATACTTTTGGTACTTGTTGATGGCAAGCTGCTGTGTAAAGTTAGCCTGGGCTTATTTATTTGATTGTTGCAACCTATTTCACTTGCATGTTCATGATGTGTGTATGCAAACTGAAAATCTGCAGTCCTTAGAAGATTGCACTGGTTTTGTGTAACTGTAGGATCCTCTTGACCAAACAAAACCCAGTTTAGGGAGTTTGTCTACTGTAGCAGCCTCCATGATCACTGTTCATTCGTAGTTTCAGATCCAAGAACCTTTTCTCTTCCCTGCCCTTTTTCCTTTTTTTTTTAACAAGTAACCTTAGGCAAGGTTCATTGCACATTGTAAAGCTAAATCTGATGTTGAAATGGAGTTCCAGACTGCTGTTTGAACCTGCAGCAAACACTCAACAACTTTCCCATCTTAAGAACTCCATTTGCAGATCCAACTTCCTCACTTTGTAACTCATCCGTAAGTCCACCTTGTGATTCCAGCAAATCACATAAACAACTGAAATATTCCAAGCACTGTCAAGACCTAACATCCGAGAGACCTTGGGATAGTGTTCTGCAATTTGATTGTGGAAGATTGTCTTTCAAGAGAGGTAATGCACCTATGCATTACCTGTGTTGTGAAGTGCATAAAAACACCATCAACACAACCCAATAATGAGAATCCAAGGGTTGAAAACCCACAAAATCCTCAAGCTAGGATTGAAGGGGAGTTGGCGAAAGATTTGAAAAGGGTAGCACCGCCCAAGTTTGATGGTAAGACTATAGGTGATGGAGCTGAATCCTAGGTTATTTAAATGGAAAAGTACTTTGAGCTCAAGAATATGTCCAACGAGACCAAGGTAGTTTGGGCTGCATACCAACTCACTGGAGAAGCTGCTACTTGGTGGGATAATGAGAATACTGAGAAGAAGTTACTACCAGGTGAAACTACATGGGAAGTGTTCTGGCAACTTTTAAGGAAGAGGTGGCTTCCATAGCTGTTCTTTGATAGGAAGAAAGAGTTCCAAAATCTGACTCAGGGTGGTCTGATAGTTACTCAGTACTGGGAGAGGTTCACTAATCTCCTGAAGTACGTACCACAATATTAGATAGATGAATAGTTCCATATTCAAAAATTCATCCTAGGATTGAGGCCACAGATTGGAGCTGATGTGGATATTCATAATCCATTGACTATGGATGAGGTCTTTGAGACAACCATAAAATAGGAACATAATTTGCAACAGGTGGAAAACTACAGAAAGAGTGTGAATGCTAAATCTAGTTTTGGAAACTAGAAGTTCCAGAATAATAACAGCAATAACCAGAGGGGTAATAACAATCAACAGATCAAGAACCTGAAGAGAGGAACGAACACTCAAGATAAAGGAGAAGGAAGCTATGGTGGAAACAAGAAAGTGAATAATAATAACACCAACTTCTCCAATATCATGAACAGGATAGGTGGTCACCCAGGGCCATGAGGTGGATGCTACAATTGTGGAGGAGATCACTATGCCTCCAATTGCACTCAACGAATAGGAGGTCAACGAGGTGGGAATGATCAGCGAGCATCACAACACCAGATTCATGCAGCAGTTGACAACCATCAAGAAGACTTTTAGGCTTCACCTATTCAGATGTTGGGTAATATTTTTGGTCAATTTGTTTCTATTTTGATAGATACAGGAGCTACTAAATGCTTTATTGATCCTAAAGTAGTTTCAAAATTACCTATTAGACCTAGTTTTATGTCACATGCATGGATGGTTCAGTATGGAAATCAAGCAAAGAAGAGAGTAGATTCATGTCTATCATGCAGCGATTTAGAGCTACCTAATTTCTAAACCCAAGTTAAACTATATGTAGCACTATTGGGTTCTTATGATGTGATCTTAGAGATCAATTGGCTAACTGACCATAAAGCCATAGTGAACTGTGAGGATAAGTTTGTGAGTTGTTTGGATGATTGTGGACATCTAGTTGAGATTTTAGGATCTCGAGAGCCTCTAGAGTTGAGACATATCTCAATCATGTAGCTAAAGAAAGCACATCGGAAAGGATGTTCCATATATGCTATATTAGTGAGTGACTTGGATAATGTCCAACAAAGTCTAGAGGGCTATCCAGTTCTCAGAGAGTTCTTGGATATCTTTCCTGAAGAACTTATTGAGTTACCACCGAAGAGAGAATTTGATTTCTCAATTGAAATTTTACCTAGAACGGAGCCTCAATCCAAGGCTCCATACAAAATGACTACTATTGAGTTGTATGAACTAAAGGTTCAATTGCAAGAGTTATTGAAGCAGGGATTTATTAGACCGAGTGTATCCCCATGGGGTGCACTGGTAATCTTCGTTAAGAAGAAGGATGGAACCTTGAGACTGTGTATTGATTATAGGATGTTGAACTAGGTTACCATTAAGAACAGGTATCCTTTACCTAGGATAGATGAGTTGTTTGATCAAATGAAAGGGGCCATAGTGTTTTCTAAGATTGATCTGAGATCAGATTACCACCAGGTAAGGATTAAGGATGAGGATATTCCAAAGACAACTTTCAGAACTCGATATGGACACTATGAGTTCATAGTGGTACCTTTTGGTCTAAAGAATGCTCCCGCAACATTCATGAATCTTATGAACAACATCTTTAGATATTGTTTAGATGATTCTGTGCTTATATTCATAGATGATATTATGATTTACTCTAAACTAAAGAGGAGCATGAGAAGCACTTGAGAATAGCCTTGCAACAACTAAGAGATTGAAAGCTTTATGGTAAGTTTTCAAAGTGTACATCGACATTAGTGTTGACTATACCAGATCTTAATGGGCATTTCATAGTGATTATAGATGCTTTAGGTGAAGGTGTAGGAGCTGTGCTAATGCAAGAAGGGAAAGTGGTTGCATATGAGTCTAGGAAATTGAAATAGTATGAATTGAATTATGTGCCACATGATCTTGAACTTACAGCTATTGTTTATGTATTGCAGATGTGGAGACATTATCTCCTAGGGAATCCATTTGAGCTTAAGACAAATCATTTAGGACTTAAGTACATCTTCACACAACCGAACCTCAATGCGAGGCAGAGGAGGTGGCTTGAGTTCCTAAGTGAGTATGATTTTGGTATTGAGTATATCAAGGGTAAGGAAAATAGAGTTGTTGATGCTCTTAGCAGGAGAAGACATCTCTCTTCTATGTTGACCACAAGGTCAAATTTGAGATAGCAAGTGTTGCAGTATCTTCTAGGAGATGAGCATTATGACAGGGTCAAGCAAGCCTTAGAGGCAGATCCTTCAGATCATAGATTTGATGGATATATGATGGAGTATGATGGTATTGTGAGATATCAGGGAAGGATGTATATCCCTGAGGGTGGATACTTGAGGATGTTTATTCTTGAGGAAGTACATGATGCACCTTATTCAGGGCATCCAAGAGTTATGAAGATGTTAGCAGAGTTGAAGGCTTTGTATTTTTGGCCTAAGCTCAAGAAAGAT
Organism: Sequoiadendron giganteum; assembly: GCA_007115665.2. Classification (NCBI taxonomy): domain Eukaryota; kingdom Viridiplantae; phylum Streptophyta; class Pinopsida; order Cupressales; family Cupressaceae; genus Sequoiadendron; species Sequoiadendron giganteum. Next base: position 719,392,483 of record CM021101.1, read on the forward strand.
ATCATGGAGTATGTGGCTAGATGTTTGGAATTCCAGCGAGTCAAGGCTGAGCATGTGCATCCAACAAGACTTTGGTATCCCCACGATATACCTGAGTATAAGTGGTAAGTAATTAGTATGGATTTCATCCAACGATTACCTTTGAGCAAGAATAGGCATGATACCATCTTACTAGTTGTTGATAAGCTGACAAAGGTTTCACATTTTATACCTAGAAATCTGAAGGATGGATCATTGACTCTTGTGAGGAAATTTGTGCAAGAGATATTCAGATTGCATGGTGTACCAGAGACCATTATGTCTGATAGGGATACCAAGATGGCATCTAGGTTTTGGACTACACTGAATGCAGCTTTGGGAACTAAATTGAATTTTAGTTTTGCATATCACCCACAAACTGATGGCCAAATTGAAAGGGTCAATCAGGTTGTTGAGGATTTGTTGAGGATGTACTGCATGGATCAGTAGTACAAATGGGAGGAATATTTTCCAATTGGTTGAGTTTTCCTAAAATAACTCATTTCATACATCGCTATGTATGGCACCTTTTGAGGCACTCTATGGACGGAAATGTCGCACCTCGATTAGTTGGGACAGGATGGAAGACAGGATCATCATTGGTCCAGATATGCTCAAGGAAATGGATGAGCAAATGAAGTTGATCAAGGGTAGGTTGAAGGAAGCAGCCGATAGACAAAAGAGCTATGCTGATAGGAACAGGACTTTCAGAAAGTTTGTTGTGGGAGATAAATTCTTTTTGAGTGTTAAGCCTCATAAGAGCTCTATCTCATTTGGGAAATCATCAAAGTTGGCTCTGAGATTTTTGGGACCCTTTGATGTACTGGAAGTTATTAATCCAGTTGCTTATAGACTAGTTTTACCACCTTATCTAGCTCGACTCCATAATGTATTCCATATTTCTTTGTTGAAACCATATATTCTTGATGCATCTCATATTCTTGATTGGCGTTCATCATAGGTACAGGATCTAGGGGTGGTTCTAGTGGAGCCCATCCAAATCCTAGACTGGCGTAGCATTAAGCTACGTAATAGGGATAGTACTCAGTACAAGGTCCAGTGGGACCAGTATACTAAGGATAGTGCTACATGGGAGGATTCTGAGATGATTGACCATCATTTTCCTCATTTGCTTTCATAGATTAGTATTTGTTTTATGCGGAGATACTTGATACTCTAGGTTTTGATTCACATGTTGTGAACTTTGATAGCATGGATGCTACTATTATTTGTTTATGCTTATGTTTGAAAACTATTATGTTAGTTACTATTTCATTATGATCGAGATACTATGTTTACCTATTGAGATACTATGTTTTTATTGATCGAGATAACATGTTTTATTAATTAAGATGTTATGTTTATTGAATGATTAATAAGACACGATGTCTCTTCCAAGAAGGGAAGGATGTTACATACTGATTTTATTGATTATTTAAATGCAGATTATTAATCATGAGATTGTTAATTATTATGTTAAATGATTATTTAAATTGAAACTGAAAGTGAATTGAAATTGAAGTGAAATTGAAATTGAAATACAATTACAACGATTTGAAATGCATTTATATTTAAATTTGGGGTTTGTCATTGCTGATAAAAATTTGAGTTCAAGTGAATGCAAGAACATGTGAACATGAATGAAGGCGAGAACATCGATCAGGTAGAGTCGTTTTAGCCATTAGACATTTATGAGGATGATGGAATCTCACACACACACTTAGTTATATTTTAATGTATTTTTGTGATTTTTCTTCTTGCAAATTTTAAATTAAGTTTAATTGATTTATCCAATATGTGAAATGAATATGTTGATTTAAATGTCGATTTGATTAATTTTTGAGGAAATTGATTTTTATTTAAATAAATTGGATTCCTTATGTCAATATTTTTCCATTATTTAAAAATAATGAAGCTCTTATTTGAAATTAATAGAATAGACTTTTAAATGTGAAAAATTATTAAAATATAATTTTGTGTTATTTGATGTAATGGTATTTTTCTCATTTGATGAATAAGGAAAAATAAATGCAAATGTTTGAATAAACAAATATAAAAACTGAGTTAGTGAAAATAAATTGGAAAACAAATATACGTGCAAATTGAAATTGAATTCAAATAGTAGTTGAACAGGTTGAAGAAAATATCTTCAATCAATTTGGAAGGCAATCAAAATTTAGAACTTGGAGTTAGAAAATTCGAACTAGAGATCAAAGCTAAGAAAGAGGATCTTTCTTTGAGAATAACTCCACCAATTGCATGGGAAAAGAGCAGTCAGAGAAATAAAATTTGAATTGGAAGGAGAGAACAAAGAAAAATCCGTTTTTGTTCTTGAACAGAAAAAAAAAAAAAGACACGGATTATTGATTTTTGACAGAGGATTCAACTGATTTTGGAAGGCAGAGAGGGAGTTAGTTTTCCCTTCTAAATTTACTTACTGGTCCCACACTCCATGTGGCCAGAGTAGAGGAAAAAGGGAGATCTTAATTACAAACCTGTTGATATGCTGACCACACACCTCACTCCCATCAGGTGCCACCAAGAAGGTCCCTCTTTCCCATGCGCATAAGGTAGGGAGGGTGTTGTTTTCTGTACACCAAGGATTCCCCATTCACCGACGTGAGGGGAGAAAAGTCTTTGGGAACACAGGGAGAGGGAGGACTGGTGAAGGGGCAGCCTCTACAAAGAGGAAGTGTGCAGGAAACAAAGGGAGGAAGGAGGCACGTGGCAGGGTGGGAAGGAGAGGAGAGAGTGTGGGAAGGAGAGGAGAATGTGTGGGAAGAAGGGAACATAGACCAGCAACCTGCCCTCTTAGTACGCAGGCAGTAGGAGATAGGAAAAACAACAAAGTGAAGTGTGGGGAGAAGGAAGAAGATAGAAGGAGAGTTAGGAAAAGAAAGAAATTTCCAGGGAGTGTTAACTCCATTTCACCCAAGCAACAAAAGATAGAGAGGCGCTAGGGAGAGGAAGAGAATAGGGGAACAAAGGAATAGCTACAGAAAAATAGACAGAGGAAGCAACGAATAACCATTTCTAGATTACCAGGTAGGATCTATTGGAAATTATTAAACAAAATCATGAATACAGTGAATTCAAATGGAATAGATAATTTTCTTATTTTGATTTTTAAATCTATTAAAAGTATATCTGTTTTCTTCGAATTCTACTTAAATTTTTAAACATCAAACTGTGATTTTTTTTTCAAAAAACTCTTGAAATTAGAAACATAAAATTATAGGAACAATTTGATTAGAAAACAATGAAAAACAACTGATTAGATTTAAGAAGAGATTCAAAACAGAAAAATGTTATTTAAATTAGATTTGAAAAGAATTCGAAACATAAAACATTTATTTCATTCTGATTTAGAAGAACTTTAGAAAATCCAAACAGATAGATAGTTTTAATTTTCAAAAGAGGGAAACATAAAATATTATGATAAAATACCTTTTGAATATTAAACGTGTTTGCAAAATAGAAGTTAAAATTTGCTATTTTTGTGAATAAAACTTAAATTATTACGAAACAGAAATGAAAATGATTTATTTTAATTCTGTTATTGAAAAAGTAATTATTTATTTTCTGAAAGTATGAAAAACAAAAACTAAATCAATTAAATTAAGAATATGGTTTACTTGAAAACAAAAAGAATTAGGATTATTTCAAAGAGGAAACAAATTAAATGAGTAAATAGAACGAAATAATGTGTTCTCATTTATGTTTTTTTATATATGTATTTAATTTACATACTTGAGATACACCTTCTTTTTGTTATTTAATTTATTCGATTTAAATATTAATTTAATGTTATTTATGGTTTAAAACGATGAAAATACAACATTTAAACTGTTTTTGCTTGAAACGAGATTTTCGTTAAATTTTTTTTGAAAGATTGTATTTATTTGATTGGAACCATGCATGTTTGATAAATGAATGTGCATGTCATGTGTTTGGAAAGTTACCTTCTGGGACGGGTGCCGAATATGGGTTATTAGAGAGTGTAGTTTTGTTTTTCCAAAACTGTTTTTATTTGTCGTGCATGACATTTTACTTGGCCAAGTAACTTAAGGACCATTGAAATAGATGGAATGAATGAACTCTCTACCATATCCTAGTATCGAACTTGCTTGTTTCTTAAATGAATTAGAAAAATGAAAATGCTTGTGGTTTTACTAGTTATACTAGACACGCACTAGATTCCATCTTTCTTGTCGACTGCTTTTTGCTAAGCGATTCGTGCAGGGTCGGGTATTCTTTGAATGACTAAGGAATTCTAGGGAAACGTAAGCTTCGAGGTTGGGCGAAAAAAGCGTTTGATCCTTGTTATCATCTTCATTATTGAAGATATGTTATAGGATTGAAGATCAAAGGATGTCATCTTCATTTGTGTATTATTGTATTCTTGAATTATCTATTGTAGAGCTTAAGGTGACAGAATGCCTAAGTCTCGAATTGTAACTTATATTACAACTTCTTTTGTATTATTATCGATGTTGTGTAATATGACATGTGTATGTATTTAAACTGGAAATGTATATTGAATCTATTTATCGACTTTAAGTCATTGTTTTGGAATCGACTGGATTTTATGATGTCTAAATGAATGAAGTGTCAAATTTATTTTGAATATAAATAAAATTATTTAAATTTTTATCGATGTTTTGATTTAAAGAGTTCTGCTCTTTACAATATGACTGACATTATTTTTTTATTACTCTTTTAATGATTTTTATGTGAGTCCATGTCTAAGATTGATAGGCTTTTGCAAGTTTTTTGTGGACCAAATTCCTATGATACTACACAACCACAAAGAGGCTACTACCCATTTGTTTTGTAGGGAGCAAGGGATGTACATGTTTTGAACCATTTTGGAATGCAAATAATTGGGCCTGCTAACATGGAATGGAGAAACGAAACTGGGCAGCAACTCCTTTTGTTTCTTCTCAAGTACAATATATTTCATGATTTGTGTTGCAAATGAGAGGATTATTTCCCTACATGTATTGCTACAATTATTGACAAATGGGAATATTTTCAAGATGTTTTTCCATCACTATTATAATATTTGTCATTGACTTTGTGTATTTTTTTATATACAAGAATTATGAGAAATTAATACATGCAAATGTGTATATTCCTTAATATATGCCTCAATTAAATGTGTATATTACATTTAAAATTAGTTGTAATGCTTCATGGTTTACATTTAAAGTTTTCTTCAAGGAAAAACATGTGGATTTATGAGTAAGAATGAAATAATATCTATTATAATTGTAGAAAGGCATATTTTATTTCCCCTACTGATGCAGAGGTGGTGGTAACCTAAGACACAAATTGGCACAACTTCTCTCAAATATGCCAAGCAAGACATCAACTTTCAATTAACTCAACCTTGTAAAATAACATCAAACTAAACAAGGACCCTACAGAGGTTGTCAACATCTAAGCAATGATAATTAAATTAAATTTTCACAATCCCCAAGGCAAATTCATTGAATTCCTCAAAACTCGCATATTGACATATGTTTCCCTTGCAGTAGTTGGAAACCGGTTTTTTAGACTTTTGGAAAAACTTTTCCAAAAAACTTAGGAAACTAATCATGGATTCAAATACCCCTCTAACCCAAAAAAAATCTTGACTCAAGTTCCAAACCAAGGATTTTCCAAGTCTCCTGACCCCAAATTCTCAAACAAGCCTCCAATGCAAAAACCCTCCTTATAGCCTAAATAACTAGGGTTTTAGGGTAGCATCATTGAATCTTCACCTTACCAGCCATTCCTACCTAATCTAACTACACAAACATATTTCAATAGGTCCACTCATGCTTAAGGAACACTCACTTGACCATTAACAATACGACTTATTCATTCCATAGGTCTGTCCCACCAATTTTCAAGGGAAAACACACACCTCCAGCCCTTCCTTTCATTCTTCAAGCCAAGGGATCATCCTTCCACGCCTCCTACTCCTAAAGTAACATTCCCTACTCTCAACTACATCATCCCACCAATTTACATTTGATGATAGTAGGTGGGATGATGGTTATTCCATTAGGAAAACCCCAAACCCTTAAGGTTGTTCAGGAACCCAGTAGGAGAAATTTGATGAATTAAGGCACTAAAAGATTAAACCAAGCCCCGACAAGGCACCAAACACAAGTTAGAATATTTATCTCCTGTTTCTCAATGAAATTAAACACATATAAGATCTGTCCGTCCTGTACACAGGTAGGGAACTCTGAAAAATCAGTAAAAATATGAGAAAATAAAGTAATTTCCAAGCTTTATTTTGTTCCCTCTAATCCAACAACCACAACTCGAGCCTCTGTAGGATTTACATAGCATTTATCATCCTCCTCTAACTGATCAACACCCCTAACCACCAAGAAACCAAATTTTTAAAACACATAACCGTTGCAATTACAAATTTGTTGCATTATGCAACTCACAAATTTGCAACTTGTATCACTTTTCCTACTAACTAAACTAATGACTCCATTATTTCATTGAGATACAATCTTTCATGTTGCCTTTTAGTCTTACAAACTCACTTTTTGACACATTTTTAATGCAAGGGTGCATTCTGACCATCAAACATGGAGATTTGTGACTAGGTGCCTAGGTGCTCCTACACCACCTACCTTGTCAATCCTACCGAATTGGCAAGCTAGTGAGCTCACTGGCTTTCCAAATCCATAGGTTTGACAAGGTAGGGGCAATGTATGCCTCATAGAAATTGATGCAACCTCGGTCATCTCTAACATACCTCAATTCCACCTAAGACTCATTTGGAGTAACTTGCTAAAAACTTGAAAACAATGCTATCCAACCTCACTTTTTCATGTAAAAACACCCCAAAAGCCACCTAGGAAATCACTAAAAATTGGTATGCGCACCTCCTGATGTAGAGTGGATCAATGAAGATGTGATTTGACACAACTTCTCTCAAATATTCCCACTAAGACATCAACATTCACTTGACTCAACAGGGTACCTCAACTTCCCAACCATAGAGTCCATTGGACCAGACATGATCAGAGGCTTGGGAATATCTTCAACATCCCTTACTTGACTGATCAACACCCACCAATAGGAATTTCACTTTAGGAACAACCAATGACTCTTCAAAACCACATTAGGCCTTAACTCAGTTGTAGCCCTATCAACTAGGACAGTCAACAATAAAACTAGTTGGAGGCAAGAACCAGACAATTGACACAGGTTTCAGACCCCTTATGTAGGGCCCAGGCCTCTTCAAACCCCAAAGACATCAAGGTATGACATTCAACAAAACAACTGCTATGGACCAATCTACAATGCCACAAGGGGACCTAATGAGGTTGTTCCAAACAAGAACCAAGGTATCTAGGCACTCCCCATGATGCAGAGTGGATCAACCAAATAGGAGAGATGACACAACTTCTCTCAAATATGCCCACTTGGACATAAATTCACCAAACTCACAACAGGGTAACCTTGCCACTTGACATGGGATTTTGGCCAATTAGACTGAGACAGAGGTTTAGACCAGATTTGTTACCTTAAAACATGTTTCTCTTGACCACTCCAGGACATAACACCATAACTTACACCTAAGGAATTCCATTTTCTCATCACTCTAGCCTTTAGGCCTCTTTTATTCTTAACCCTTGGACAAAAAATGATGCCCCTACAAAGTCTCAAAGCCTCCCTTCTTGACAATCAAAGGTAAAGTCACAACAAGCCAAAAGGTAACGCTACAAGGTAGGCCTAATAGGCTACTCAACTCAAGGAACTTAGTACCTAGGCACTCCCCAACACCCCTCAGCCATAAGTAAGTTCCTATACCATTCTTACATCTATTTCACAAGTCCCTATAGGATTGTATTCACAAAAAATTCTCACAAAGACCAAAAAATAGACTTTTCCCCTTGATTCTAGGCCTGTCACATGATGATGCCAGGCCTAGATCTTCAAATATCCTTCCCAAACCTGAATGCCACTCTCTAAAACAATTAATATCAAAGTACATATGGTACTCTCCCATTCCACCCAGTCCTAGCCTTAATGCATGGTGGGAATGGAAGATACAAGCAAAATTCAGTCAAAACTCTAATTTTGGAGGGTTTCAGACCACCTGATAGAGAAATATGAATATATCCCTTGTCCCTCAATTAAATTTCTCCACACAAATGCAAAAAGAGATCCAAATCAACCCCATTTCAAACCATTATAGCCTTGGAGTCTGAAAAAAAATACTACAGACTGTACCAAGTACGGGATCAACAATTCTTGCACAGGAAATCAGAAAACAAAGAAAACTTTTTATTGAATCTTCTTTCTTTCTTCATCAACAACCTTTCCTTGACCAAGAGATGCATATTTAAACTCTAACAAAATCCATCCAATGTCCCTTAATTGTATTTTGAATTGGAGGGAAGTTGGAAACCAACGTACTCTTATTTAGATCTCTAATTGCCTAGTTAAGGCAATTAACACTACACCAAGAACCCAGCTAGGTAGAACAATCCAAAGGTGTTAAAGGATAACACAGAAAATGACCAAGGTGACTCCCCTCAAATTCCCAGTTGCATCATGGCACCATGATTCATTAGTTGGCCTAAATACACCAAGGCTACATGGTGAGAAGGAGGCCTAGTACAAACATCAAAACTCAACACTAAGCTTAAAATCTTATTACAAACATTGAAGATGGTCCTTAGGACCTTATTACATTGAAATCAACTTGAAAAACAAAATAAGATTCATTCAAGCCTCATGGAGGCATTTGGACCCCAAGGTGCCCCTGCACCACCCCAACTCCCCTAAGCCATGAACATGGTTCTTACATCATCAATACACACATCTCAACACCCTTGAATGACCCCTCTTAACAGATTCCACTCACAACTCATCAAACTCGGGCTTTCTTACACAGAATTAGGCTTGTCACATGAGGATGCCAAGCCTAAGGTAGCCAAGAAATAACTCCAAACTCCCTGTCATTCTCCAAAACCTCTTCAAACATAAATTACATGATGAACTCTTCCATTCCACCAAGAATTAAGCCTTGACCAAAAGGGAATGGCGAGTTGTGTGCATTCTTGTGATCAAACCCTAGATTTTGAGGGTTTTTGACTAGTTCTAGAAGAACGATGATAACTCCCTCTATTATTTATGGAATTGGACCAAACCACCACCAAAATACATCTATCTCACTCTTCTATCAAACCATGTCAGCCTTGCATCTGTTCAGACAATCTATAGGCTGTACCAAGCATGGGATCAACAAATTTACATAGATAAAAAAAACAGAGAAGAGTGTGAATAATTCTTATTAGATATTCTCCAAAATTTCAAAAAAAACCTCCATTCAAGCCTCTCAAGGCTTTACATAGTCCTTTACACCCTTCTCTAACTGATCCATGCCCTCAACTAACTAAATACCAAATTTTAAAACAAGTAACCGTTGCATTTCAAATTTGTTGCTTTAAGCAACTTATAAATTTGCAACTTTAGACTCCTCCAACCTAATGACTACAACTAATGACCTCTAAACCCACACAAATGGCTTGTAAATAGCCTTATTACATCAACAAAACTCCATTCTTGCACACTCATATACAAATACACAAATTTGCCTTCAAAGGCTACAAAGACAACTTCTAGTGCAAGATTGGAATTTTCACATTTTTTATCACTAGACCCAAAACTCATCCTAAAACATACCTAATGGTCTTAATTGACCTTATTCAAGGAAAATCATGCTCAAAATACCCACAACAACCTATTCACCATTAGATAATCAAATATTGAGGGTGAGGTGTAGGCAAGGGTTTATTGAAAAACCATACTCCAAACCTTTCCACAACCAACCAAAGCTTGAAACACCTTCAAAAAGGTCTGCAAAAGCTTAAAATTTCAAGATATATTATTGCCCCCAAATATTTCTTCAAACCCTAGCACTAAACCACCATTTTCCACTAAAAAATGCACCATTTGACATCTATGACATCACCTAAAAACCCTCTATTCGCCTCCCTTGCACACAAAACTTTGCACACATGTTTAATAACCCTAACTAAGCTTTTCTATCAAGTTACAAAAGCATACATTGGGTGGAAGGCTTAATATGACATTTTAATGCACTTAAAACCCTTAAAATAGGGTATACATACCGACCCTTAGTAATTGGCTTCTAAAATGCACAAAATCACTTGAAATCCAACCAAATCAAAAATAAAATGGAGTTAAGCCTACTGCCCACCTAATACCATAAAAAAGAGAGCACAATCGCTCTGAGCTATGTTCAACTGACTCGATCCCTTAAGAGTCCAAAGTGAAAAAGGGCAACAATATTTAACAAGTTATTACTCATAAACCATGGTGATTATGAAATATGTATGAATCTATGAAATCGCGTTGGGCCTCTCTATAATAACCTCTCTCGGTTTTTGTTATCTTAGAGGCATTTTCATGTGGTGGCGAATTTTCACTTGGGGAAAAAGTTGTCAAATGCAAGTAGTTGAAAGTTGCAAAGTGGTGCAACTTTCGTTCTATAACTCATGTGACCAAATGGATTGTTCCAACACATCTAGGTGGGTACGTTTACATTAGGCATGGTCCTCTTTTGCATCCAAACAAGTGAAATCGCTCTGAGATACGTTCAACCAGATCGATCCCTTAAGGGTCCAAAGTGCAAAATGGCGGCGAACTTCAGCATGCTATTACTCAGACACCGTGATGCTTAGAATCTTCTCATCTAATCTTACAAGATTGCGTTGGGGCCCTATAAAATAACCTCTCTCGGTTTTTGCTATCTCGGAGGCATTTTCCTATGGTGGCGAATTTTCACTTGGAGAAAAAGTTGTCAAATGCAAGTAGTTGAAAGTTGCAAAGTAGTGCAACTTTCATTCTGCAGCTCGTGTGACCAAAAGAACTGTTCCAACACATCCAAATAGGTATGTTTATGCTAGGCATGGTCCTCTTTTGCACCCAAAAATGTGGAATTGCTTCGAGCTACGTTCAACCGGATCGATCCCTTAAGGGTCCAAAGTGCAAAATGGCTATAAACTTCAGCATGCTATTACTCGGATACTGTGACACTTAGAAAATTCTTGTCTAATCCTGGAAGATTGCATTGGGCCCCTCTACAATAACCTCTCTTGGTTTTTTCTATCTCAAATCCATTTTCTTGTGGTGGCGAATTTTCACTTGGAGAAAAAATTGTCAAATGCAAGTAGTTGAAAGTTGCAAAGTGGTGCAACTTTCGTTCTACAGCTCGTGTGACTAAACGAACTATTCCAATGCATCCAAATAGGTATTTTTATGCTATGCATGATCCTCTTTTGTGTCCAAACATGCGGACTCGTTCTGAGCTACGTTCAACCAGATCGATCCCTTAAGGGTCTAAATTGCAAAATGGCTGCAAACTTCAACATCCTATTACTCAGATACCAAGATGTTTAGAAACTTCTCGTCTGATCCTATGAGATCATGTTGGGCCCCTCTACAATAACCTCTCTCGATTTTCACTATCTTAGAGATATTTTCCTATGGTGGCGAATTTTCATTTGGGGAAAAAGTTGTCAAATGAAAGTAGTTGAAAGTTGCAAAGTGGTGCAACTTTCGTTTTGCAACTTGTGTTACCAATGTTTTTTTCTAAAATATTTGGGTGGGTACATTTATGCTATTCATGGTCCTCTTTCGCACCCAAACACGCGAAATTTCTTTGAGCTACGTTCAACCGGATCGATCCCTTAAGGGTCCAAAGTGCAAAATTACTATGAACTTCAACATGCTATTACTCAGACACTATGATGCTTAGAAACTTCTCATATGATCCTACAAGATCATGTTGGGACCCTCTACAATAACCTCTCTCAATTTTTTCTATCTCAGAGGCATTTTCCTGTGGTGGCAAATTTTTACTTGGGGAAAAAGTTGTCAAATCCAAGTAGTTGAAAGTTGCAAAGTGGTGCAACTTTCGTTCTGCAGCTCGTGTAACCAAAAAAACTATTCCAACGCATCCAAATAGGTATTTTTACTCTAGACATGGTCCTCTTTCACACCCAAACATGTGGAATCGCTTTGAGCTACGTTCAACTTGATCGATCCCTTAAGGGTCCAAAGTGCAAAATGGTTGTGAACTTCAACATATTATTACTCGAACACTGTGATGCTTAGAAACTTCTCGTCTGATCTTACAAGATCAAGTTGGGCCCCTCTACAATAACCTCTCTCGGTTTTTTCTATCTCGGAGGAATTGTCTTGTGGTGGCAAAATTTCATTTGGAGAAAAAGTTATCAAATGCAAGTAGTTGAAAGTTGCAAAGTGGTGCAACTTTCATTATGCAACTCGTGTGACCAAATGGATTGTTCCAATCCATCTAGGTGGGTACGTTTACACTAGGCATGGTCCTCTTTCACACCCAAACACGTGAAATCACTTTGAACTACGTTTAACCGAATCGATCCCTTAAGGGTCCAAACTGCAAAATGGTTGTGAACTTCAGCATGCTCGTATTCAGACACCATGATTCTTAGAAACTTCTCGTCTAAGCCCACAAGATCATGTTGGGCCCCTCTACAATAACCTCTCTAAGTTTTTTCTATTTCGGAGGCTTTTTTCTGTGGTGGCGAATTTTCACTTGGGGAAAAAGTTATCAAATGCAAGTATTTGAAAGTTGCAAAGTGGTGCAACTTTCATTTGAAGCTCGTGTGGCCAAACAGATTGTTCCAAGGCATCTGGGTGGGTACATTTACACTAAGCATGGTCCCCTTTCACACCCAAACACGCGAAATCACTCTGAGCTATGTTCAATCAGATCGATCCCTTAAGGGTCCAAAGTGCAAAATGGTTGCAAACTTCAGCATGCTATTACTCAAACACCATGATGCTTAGAAACTTTTCGTATGATCCTACGAGATCACGTTGCGGCCCTCCACAATAAAATCTCTCATTTTTTTCTATCTCGGAGGCATTTTCCTATGGTGGCGAATTTTCACTTGGGGAAAAAGTTGTCAAATGCAAATAGTTGAAAGTTGCAAAGTGGTGCAACTTTCGTTCTGCAGCTCGTGTGACCAAACGGATTGTTCCAACGCATCTGGGTGGGTACATTTACGCTAGGAGTCATCCTCTTTCGTACTCAAACACGTGAAATCGCTCTGAGCTACATTCAACTGGATCGATCCCTTAAGGATCCAAAGTGCAAAATGGCTGCGAACTTCAACATGCTCGTATTTAGACATCGTGATGCTTAGAAACTTCTCGTATGAGCCTATGAAATTGTATTGGGCCCCTCTACAATAATCTCTCTCAATTTTTTCTATCTCAAAGGTATTTTCAAGTGGTGATGAATTTTCACTTGGGGAGAAACTTGTCAAATGCAAGTAATTGAAAGTTGCAAAGTGGTGCAGCTTTCGTTCTACAGTTCGTGTGACCAAATGGATTGTTCCAACACATACGAGTGGGTACTTTTATGCTAGGAATAGTCCTTTTTTGCACCCAAACACACGAAATCGCTCTGAGCTACGTTCAATCGGATCTATCCCTTAAGGGTCCAAAGAGAAAAATGGCTGCGAACTTCAACATGTTATTATTCAGAAACCGTGATGCTTAGAGACTTCTCGTTTGATCTTATGAAATAATGTCAAACCCCTCTACAATAACCTCTCTCATTTTTTTATATCTTGGAGGCATTTTCCTGTGGTGGCGAATTTTCACTTGGGGAAAAAGTTGTCAAATGCAAGTAGTTGAAAGTTGAAAAGTGGTGCAACTTTCGTTTTGCAGCTCGTGTGACCAAACAGATTGTTCCAACATGTCTAGGTGGATACATTTACACTAGGCATGGTCCTCTTTCACACCCAAACATGCAAAATCACTTTCAGCTACATTGAACTGGATCGATCCCTTAAGGGTCCAAAGTGCAAAATGGCTGTGAACTTCAGCATGCTTGTATTCAAACACCATGATGCTTAGAAAGTTCTCTTCTAAACCAATGAGGTCATGTTGGGCCCCTCTACAATAACCTCTCTCATTTTTTTCTATCTCAGAGGCATTTTCTTGTGGTGGCAAATTTTCACTTGGGGAAAAAGATGTCTAATGCAAGTAGTTGAAAGTTGCAAATTGGTGCAACTTTCGTTCTATAGCTCGTGTGACCAAATAGATTGTTCCAACACATCTAGGTGGGTATGTTTACACTAGGCATGGTCTTCTTTCACACCCAAACATGTGAAACCGCTCTGAGCTACGTTTAACCAGATCGATCCCTTAAGGGTCCAAAGTGCAAAATGGCTATGAACTTCAGCATGTTCCTATTCGAACATCGTGACGCTTAGAAAATTCTCATATAAGCCTATGGGATCATGTTGGGCCCCTCTATAATAACCTCTCTTTATTTTTGCTATCTTTGAGGCCTTTTCCCGTGGTGGCAATTTTTCTCGCTCGGGAAAAATGTTGTCAAATGCAAGTAGTTGAGTGTGTAAAAATGACTTTATAGCCATTCCACCCATTGTATCCTACTGTAACTTAATGGAATCACATAATTAGGGGTAAGGAACATATGTGCATGGTTTCAGGAGCAGGGGAGGCGAGTTGAGTGGTTTGGTGTGATGCCCTAGTTGGCAATTTGATGAGTTTTGGTGAAATTCATTGGTTTAAGAGTGGAAATGGTTGAAATACTTTGGGGCAGCAATTTGTGAGGGACTTTTAAGAATGTACAGATTATTTTAAGCATTTTTTATGCATTAGCAAGGTGTTATGAGTTGTGGGAATAGGATTTTCAATAAACCCACCCATTTTAGGCTTTTAGCCATAGCAACAAGGTAGTGAACTATTTGATTAAATGCTTTGGTAAACATGTACGAAAAATGTGGTAGCATAGACAAGGTAGTGAATTGTTTGAAAAAATGCCTCAAAGAAACATGGTCTCATGGTGAGAATGTCATGAAAATCCATAGTTGTGACGATTTGTGACTTGAGGATTGTGATTAATGATTGAAATTGTGTTTAGTGAGATTGCGGGACCTCCCCTACTACATCAATGTTTTAGGGTTTTATCCATAGCAGCAAGGCAATTAACTATTTGATATAATGCTTTGATAGACATGTATGGAAAATGTGGTAGCATAAAAAAGGCAGTGAACTCTTTGAAAAAATGCCTCAAGAAAATGAGGTCTCATGGTGATGGAATGCCATGACAATCAAAAGCAATTTGATTGTCATGGCATTCTGTCACCATGAGACCACATTTATTTGAGGCATCTTTTGAACTAGTTCACTACCTTGTCTATGGCTTGTCATAGCATTCCATCACCACATTTATTGATGCATTTTTCAAACAGTTCACTGCCTTGTCTATGCTATTTCTTACTATTATGCTTTTGATATATTTTTTCGAAGCATCCATAGCTTGTTCGAAATCACTTGTTTTAGGCTTTTAGCTATAGAAACAAGGCAGTGAATTGTTTGACAAGATGCTTTGGTAGACATGTATGAAAAATGTGGTAACATAGACAAGGCGGGGAACTATTTGAAAAAATACCTCAAGGAAGTTTGGTCTCATAGAATGTCATGATAAGAAAATGCAATTGGCAGTTGCTCCTAGTTATTAGTTATGCAATATGAAGAAATTGCATAACTGCTTAGGTTGACTTTGTACAAACTATATTGTAATTGGAATTTTTTCATCTATCAGCATCTACTTATTAGTTATGCAAAGTGAAGTAATGCTTTGACTTTGAAAGATGTGCAACGCAATGTAATCAACGATATGAATATAAACTACAAAAATCCATTTTTTTACAATTCATTAGTTAAAATATTTATTTTATTTGATCTCTATATCTCTATATGCTATGGAAATACCTTTCAATTTTTAAAAAAAAATTAATCTCTTGTTCTACAAATTTTCCCATTTTTTTCACAAACTATTATACTTTTGGTTTGTCGATTTTTTCCCCAAAAGATTTTTGCTGCTATGCATTGGAAGCATGAAACATACATGTGAATACACACAATATAGGTGAAGTATACATGTGAATAAGTGAAGCATACATGTGAATAAGAGAGGCACAAGTAATTGAAGCATTCCAAAGGATACAAACCACCATGAATGGAGCTTATTTACACAATACGCTTTAGATGGGGCTTATTGAGCATTCGACAGTAATTAATTAAGCATTAGATGTAAACAAAATCCATGCCTACAAAATTCAAGCATACAACTTACACAATATGCATGATAACATCATTCAAGAATGGTAGTAGCAAAATAAGATTTTCTTTAATCAAAAAGCCGAAATTTTATAACATGATATATATTGATAAAAGTATATACAATATATCAAAAAAAACCATACAGGCTTAGTACAAAGGATCCATATGGAAATAAAATGTCAAGTATATATCGATAGTAAAAAACATATGTTCCAAAATGCCACATAGGAATAAAAAAAATAACACTAATACATAGTCATTTCCCTCTAGGGGAAGGAACTAGATCTCATGCTGCCTTCAAAATTTGGCTGGATGGAGTGACTGTTGCTTCTCTTGTCTTTTGAACACGCTCGCTAGTCCTCCTCTCTTCACTTTGGACCTTCAACTGATACAATAAAAATTAAATATGTTAAAACATAGAAATTGAATTGTGGAATGGCATATAACAAATTATATAATCACTTACTGCATACATATAGTCATCATGCACATTTACAACATCACCACGTCCACTATATGGAGTGACAACCACCTGTAGCAACCATGAAGATAGAAATTAAACTACATAAAAGTATCATGAATTTTTTTAATAATAGACCATAAAGAGCAAATATAATGTCAAATCGACTAATTTATTCCATACCTCTCTCAGTGGATCAGAATTGGCTATTGTTGCAGCAACTCCATGGTCCATCGTGCCACCAACATCACCAGGGCTGTCTCTTGTCAACAACTGCAAATGAAACAATATCTCAGGTATCATGTTGATATAAAGACCAAGAGGGGATAATGGAACATAAGGTGAAATAAGAGAGGGTAATGGGATGGGAATAGAAGGGTGATGTAGAGAGGGGGCTCAAACTCATTCAAAGTGATAACTTGCATTCAAGAGGCATCTAATGAGATTAAAATGGCCTATTAGATTAATCCAAACAATCCTCAAATCTTGACAACAATTGGGAGTCTAACTTCTCACTTTCACCCATGTAACCTAGCAAAAGTGTAAACTCGGTTTTTGGACTTTAACTCCCATGCTTTCTAAAACACTTGACAATCAGAAGGTGGATTTAGATACCCATTTCAGATTTATTCAACATATCTCTTAACTAGATACAAGTCTTTTGGACCAATCCCTTGAAATTGGACCCTCAACGTTGTCCTAGGCCATGAATTAGGCCAGATTTACAAAGCAGCATACCTTTAAACTTAACACAAACCCTTGAAACCTTGGGGCAGCACCCTAAAACCTCTAAAACCATAATCAACACCCAAGGTTGACACCTCCAACATAGCAAACTCCAAAACCCTCAATTTCATGCCAAGTCAAGAGGGTTTATTCAAAGTCCAACTTGCACAACCTCCCAGACCATGCCACCAACTTAGACATGTATATTCTAACCCCAATATGCTCAAAAGAGGGAAAAAACTCCACACTCTCATTGGTTTCCACAAACCTTAGACCCAAGGCTCCATCTTCATGTGTTTTTCTTCACAAAACTCATCAAGACAGTAGGTTTATCTCCTTAGTTCCTTCTCCACAACTCTAATCATACAACCTACAACCTACTTAGAATCTATAGGGCCCATTACACTAGTTACAGTAGGTATAATTTGTGTAAGGGAGCTTAAATCATGATTTTGGTTACAAAACCCTCAAACAGTGTGTCCTCGGCCTGTCATAGAAAAACAAGGATATTTACCACAAATCAAAAGGATCTCCATAAAATTGTTCCAAAAGATTTTTAACACCTACCACCACAAAAGTAAAATTATTTACATGGCACAATCAATCTGTACGGGCTCGTACAGGCCTACAAATGACAAGAAAACTCATAAATTTGATGAAAAACAGAGATATTCTTATTGCCAATGCTTCAAACTTCAAGCCAACATTACAAAACGATTTGTCACACCTTTTTAAAGGCTTATCCTCATCAAACCAACACAAAATTTCCTTACAACTACTTTTTAAACCTCTCATGACTATTGCGTTACAAATTTGTTGCATTTATGCAACTCACAAATTTGGCACTTTCAAGTTTTGACTCTTTATATTTTCCTAGACCCTCTTAAACACCTGAACTATTACAAATAGTCTAATGAGACCTTATTGAACTAAGAAATCATGACTTACTCAAGAAAACATCATCCTATCTACCTTGACACCCCTTGTCAACTTTGATAATTCCTTCCACATGATTTGCAAACCTTACAAGATGAATACACAAGCCCCTCAAAGTTGATCAATTAAAATAGAATGGTCACATTGGACCTTATTAAGACTCAAGGACTCAACCCAAACATCCTAACACACCTTTCTAGGATGGGATAATAGAATATAGGGTGGACAATTAGAGGTTAATGGGATGTGATTATTAGGGAATAATGCAACATAGGGTGAATTAGGAGGTGTCTAGGGTTTTACTATAGTACACAAAGTGCGAAATTGACCTGTTTGTATCAATAATAGAGAAGAGTTAGCTAGGATGAAATGTGGATAGATATGGTATAACAAAGGATGATATAAAAGAACATAGGGTGGAGCATAGGGGATCATGGAACATCTAGGGTGAAATAATAATGGGTATGATAAGATGGGAGTAGAAGGACATAATGAAACATAGAATGGACTAGAAGATATTATGGGGATGGGCTAGGAGGGGATCATGGAAAATAGGATGAACTATTAAATGTTAATGGTAAGGGATTAGGAAGGAATAAAGGAACAAAAAGTGAATTAGAAGAACATAATGTGACACAATCAAGGAATACTTCAATACAATGTTTGTGTTTCTCATCAATTTTTTATATTTGTATATACACAAAATAATGAAAACTAGCTAACATAGATTTACAACACCATTAATGAATAAAGGCTACCTGAGTGTATGTTGTTTGAGGATATGAATCACGAGGTGTGGAAGAAGAAGGTGCACCAGGAAATTATTTGAAATCCAAAGCATGTTATGAGACAAGCATTCAAATATGGCATTCAACTGTTCAAATGCAATAATAATATCTTTAATACTAGTTGCATACTTGTGGACTCATTGTCGAGAATGTATAAGGGTTTTTAGGAATAGGGCATGCCTCATGAATAGTGTGACCCTGAAATTTTATCATATCAAAATTCTACTAATTTAGTTATTCTTAAATTTCAAAATATAATTTAATAAACAACATTAAAATAACTTGCTAAATTTTACCTGAGTGTCAATGTCAAATGTATCATTCAGAATATCATCTGTTAAAGTCATCACCTCTGTAATTGATGTAGGTTGTGTAGCTACATCACAAGCACTTTGATAATCGTACATGCAAACAACACCACAAGCGCCACAATGGTGGGGTGGAGCTTGGGGCCTACACGTCACCTCCACACTAGGCTCTACTAGAGGACTCGCACACTATAAAATGGTCTGGGTGAGTGAGCCAATCGAATTCATTGTGTCCACCTCTACACTGTCCTTAACAATGGAAGGAACAACGACATGCTCCACCATGGGTCTGCCCAAGGCTCTTGGTGCCAACTGTGGATTATGTTGTGTAGCAGGTCTATCATGTGTGGAGCTCCCACCTCTACCCTAAAAGTCTAAGATGTCAAAATAATTTGGCATTTTATTGAGGACAAAATCACAATAGATTTTCCTCAAAAAGTATTGCGGTACCTCATGGTTATTGCATGGAGGTTGGTCAAATACCATCCACCACTACTCCCAATTTTTTTTTTAATTAACTCATTGTGGCACCAATGGATGGGGAACCTCCTGCATGCATGAGACAAAGGTTCATTGGTTTTCGGGTCTATAAATAGGGCACACAAGTCGGCTTTGCTAATTTTTAGTTTTTTGACATCTGCATATGACAAACCACTAGCATAAAATTGTCTCATCTCATGCCTCTTATTTGACCAAAAATTCATTTGCTTGCTCATTTCTCTTGCATGAGTTACAATTGACTTCAAAGATTAAGAAATCCCTCTCCTATAAGGGTGGGTTTCAACATGCTCAGTTAATCTTGCAATTAATTTTTGAATGTCTCTTTTATTGTTTTCAATTTGATTTTGAATATTTTCTTGTGTTCCTTGAGGATGCCTATGAATTGATGGAGGGGTTTCAGGTTGTTCTTGTATAGGAGGCTCTTTATGAGGGGGTGATTGTGAATTTTCAATGTTTCGAGGTGGAGACTCATTCCTTGAGAATTAGAACAAAGTTTTATTATAAAAACCTATTTAAATTTGCATTTTAAATCAAATTCAAAATAAATAGAATAAAAATACATACCTCTTTGCAATCTTCGACCTCTCCAATGTGTTGGCGGCATCCTCATGGAAAATGGCAAGCTAAGGATGCAAACAATGGAAGAGATTTGGCGAGCGTGAGTTGCAGACCTGAAATCCTCTTCCTCAAGCCATGGGTTGAAGACAAAATGAGGGTTTGAAACCTGATTTTTGAATTTTATGTGAAATAATCCATTTGGCACATGCCAAATTTGGCATGCGCCAAATGACTTATTTCAAGTTTTTTTAACATTTTTTCAATTTGGCACCTAAATTGTGCCACAGATTGGTGCACTTACCCATACAAAACAATCTAGACGATAGAGGGGTGATAGGCAGAAACAAGGAATATAGGGGAAGTAGATACACCATGTCATTTAGGAAAATTACTTTGTAAACAATAAAATAGAAGAGAGAAGGTGTGTAAGTGAGAAGAGAGAGGTAGAAGTTGAATTGGCACCCATGAAGAGGCCGATGATTAATATAAATCATTAAAGAAAATTTAAAAAATCATAGAAAAGAAAACTAAAAAAAAAAGAACAAGAGGGATACCATGCCATAGGGAAGATATGCAACCAAAAAATTGTAAGAAAGGCCATGCCCCAAGGAGAGGATTGGTTAAGGAATTCATGAAGAAAAGACAAATAAATCATTACAGAAGGAGAGGGTAAAGAGGCACAAGAGTAAAAGAGGACATGTTTTAAGTTAAGAGAGCAAATTCAAGCTACATTGTAGATTAGGAAGAGTTTTTATAGGTAATAGAAGAAAAAAATAGGCACAACAAAGGAAAATAGAGGAAACAAGGAGGCTCTATGTAGCCAGAGAAATTGCAAGTGGTAGAATTTATATATGTAAATCAAAGAAAGTGGAAAAGAGGTTGCACCATGCTCGAGGGAAGATATATGCAACTAAAGAGAATTCAAATGTAGAGAGGAAGCTGCTAGGTGATGCAGAATAGGGTGGTGGACTTCTACAAACACTGAAACAATCAAATTTCTCAAGTCTAGAGTCCCAACTTGGTGATTACCTTCACAAATCTCCTATTTCCCTAGTAGGACAACAAACAAGCTTTTTGTAACATAATTTTCAAGGCAGACCTCAAACCCACATTCTAAAGTTTTATTTGGATACCCTTTAAGCCATTTGAAAACATATCAAGTTTGCAGATATGGTTACTTTTGAACAAAACCTTCAAAAATTGACCGTTGTGCCCCCAACTAGGCTTAATTAGGCTTGTTCAACTAGGTCACTATATGGTTCTCACAATCCAAGGTTTAAATCATGATGCCAATGAATTAAACACATAATTTTACATCTACCAAACCCCTTCCAAGAAAATTCAATCACTACTTAAGAGTTTTTATTCAAACCCTAACACCTATGCAACTATCATGCCAAAAACATGGGGTTTTCTACCTAGGGCATCAACAAATTAGCCTCCATCTTCATCCCCTACTCCTGCAAACACCCAAAACCTTAAAAAAATACTATCTACCTCCATTCCACCAACTTTCAGGCCTTTTCATTGGTGGATTGGGCCAAAAATCATTTTTGTGCAATCAAACCCCCTTCAACTAGGGTTTCAAACTATTTTCAGTAAAATTGGCCTAACTCCTTTCAAAATTAATTAAAATTGATGAGATCAATTGTAGAAGATAAATAAATCAATCCTTCATCAACTCCAACACAAATTAGAACACCCATAGGTCATACAGGGTCGTAATGCTCTACATAGTAGCAAATTCAATGAAGAAACTCAGAAAACAGAGCACTTTTATTGGTTCAATCTTCAAATTTTCATCAACAACTTCCTCAATCAACCATACATGGATTTTTAAAGAATTTACAATCATAACCTACTATTTCCCAAGTAATTTTCAAAACCCAACCATTCAACTTCCCTTTGAGACACAAAAATGCAAAAATGCAAAAGTTGCTTTACAACTTTTTGCAACTTTTACCATACTTAAAAAATTGACTCCAAACTGACTCAAGACAACTCAAGAAAAACATAAGGAATGGTCTTAAAGACCTTATTGCATGTAAAATCACACAAAATAAAACAAAATTACTCCTTTTTCCCTGAAGGCATGGGTGCCTCTACACCATACTCTCGAGGCAAAATGAACTCAAGTCCCATTGAGGACAGTTTTGCATCAGTAGACTCATGATTGATCTTGTCCTTATTTGATATCTAAGTGACACCCTCATTTGGATAACCCTTCCAATGAACCAAATACTGGAATGAGGCATCATCCTTTGAGTTTGTGAGCTCCTTATCATCTAGGACATATTCCAACTTTAGATACATGTTTGGTGGATGAGCTTTGACATGTTCTTCACCTAAAAATGTTGTTGAACTTGCTTTAGTACCTAAAAATATACCTCCTCCATCCTTCTTCACTTTAGGTGTATGCTTAAAATTTTCCACCTTCCTTTTTAGTTTCTCCTTGACCTCTTCACCTTTACCTTTCATCTCTTCCATATGTTGTTCTATCCCTATGACTGCTACTTGACTAGGTATACTAATCTCTAAATTGAAAGGAATGGAATGGCCAATGTCCCTTTTTGAAATCAATGAATAAAACACTCCTTCAACCATCACATCAACATACTCCTTAAACCAACCTTGGATCTCCACTCCAATCCCCTAGGTCCTTACAAATTAAATCTTCCAATGCTTTCTCCAAATTCTATGGAGATTTTTGGAGGAATTTAAAATTTGTCACTTGTCACATCCTCCCCATGACTTGGGGAGGATAAGACAAGTCACCCCTTTTGTACTTCCTTCCACATTTCCTCCACCTCATTGCCACATCACCACTTTTCTCCCCCCAAGGACGACACATGTCATCCTCCCAAGAACCCTTGGGTCCAAGCCCTCCATTTAATTTTCCCTCTAATGACTAAGGAGAAAGACTTAGTCATTTTTCCTTTATGCATTCTACTCTCAAGCACACATAGTAGCTCTTCCACTCATTTCTTCATAGTTTTTGCATCAAATCCATAGAAACTCATCTCTTTAGATCCATTTTGCATCCAAAATCATGTATCTTGAAGTGTTATGTTGTCAAAATTAGTCCAAAGAGCACACATTTAAGCTTCATCAAGGGCCAGCAAGGTGATCAAACTCAAAGAAGGTAATATCTAATTTGGTTTGTTTTTATTTTCTTGTTCGAGTTTCAAGTAGCCCTATCTTGAGTGTTGTCTTTGATTTTTAGTCTTTGCATAATTTAATTATTTTTCATTGCATTTTAGGAGACTAGGAACATTGCACACAATTTCTTACTCAATTTTGAAGAACACAATGAATGGAAGAAGCACTCCCACAAGAATAGAGTATTATGGAAGCAAAATCTTTGTTGAAGATTAAACATCTTTCAAAAGAAAAGAGCTAAGCATCTTTGATCCTTGTAAACTATATAAATATTTTTTAAAAATTATATGAATCTTTAAGTAATCAACACAATTTCTTAAATATTATAATATAGTGAATAAAAAAATAAATGATTAACCAAACTACTGTAATATATATATATGAGAGTATTATATATATATATGAGAGTATTATGAGTGCCTCCACGATAACATAACTCTATATTCATAAATGAATGTGATAAAAACAAGTGATGCAAGTGTCGAGTTCCTTGCTGGCAAGCAAAAAGTATTTAGATCGAACGGAGAGTGCAGGGAAAAATGTAATGAATAAAATTAGAATTTGTATTAAATCTTCGTAAGTTCAGCCACTAAAGCTTAGCAAAAACAAGGGTTTCCTACCAAAATTAATAGTGGGAGATGCAACCTCAAGAAAGGAGAAAAAATGTCTCAAGTTTATATTGACATGTCTTATATACTTTGCCTTGGTAGCATGGACTATATATGGAGCAAGCCCCCTTTTGTTGGTCTCCGCTATATGTCGGCTAATTATTCTGCCTATGTGCAATATCCATAGAATAGAATATATTGATATAATGCCACGTATAAACTCTATTTAGAGTTTGAAATCACTTATAAAGTGAAAAGCCTCTCTTTTAGGTAGAATGGTTTCCAACATATTCATTTAAGCCTCTTTTGTTGAGTAGGTTGAGTATATGTGCAGCAAGTCCTTTCCGTGCAAATTGTTTTAAATGCATTATAAGTTTTACTTTTCTCTTACATTATACTAAATACACAATGAAAGCTTTTGCTCCACATAGGCTCAAATTTTGAAAGTATTACAATAATTTACTAGGCCTTGTGAGTGGCCCTAGGATATAGACCATAGTATCCCAAGTTAACAAGGCAAAGAGTAAGAGCCACACTCAGACTTGGTAAACACAAAATTTGCAGATGAGGATATTATTTGTAGCATACTGATTCATTACAACATTTTGTTTGAAGCTTCATTTTCAATCCAACTTCAGATCTGATCCAACAATGCCATTAGTTTTTTTATAATTTTTAGAGTTTGTTGTTGCTATTTCATCAACGTTTATTGTTGTCATTTCACTAATTTGGGGAACCAACATCACAAGGAGCTTTGAACTAGATTTGGAGCCAATTAGGGAGCTTTCATACATCATTTATTACATTTTTTGGTATGTGATTGACATTCATAATGAGTGCACCAACTTGGGAGGGCAGATTCAACACAATTTATTATTGATCAGGCTTTGTCCAACCTTTGCTCCAGCTTTATATAGTCCTACTACAACTGTACCACTTCACCCCTAGTCATAATAGCAGCTCTACAGGTCTTTTGGGGGTGGTTTAGTTACCATACAAGTCTAATTTTCATCATCATTGCCTACATTTGCTATCCATAAATCTATACAACGTCTTATGGGACATCAATAAATTATGCTAAGTCTGAAATTTTGTTTCCAGCTTGTCTATCAATCAATATATTTGTTCCAGTTGATGCAAATCAAGTAGAATCAATTTTCAGAAGGTTACAAGTTGATATTTGATTCAGATCTAACTATTTTTGACAATCTAGAGTTTCATTCTTGCTAATTAGATGCAATTGAGAGTTCAATATATTCATTTCTAGTCATATCAGCATTTATACTTAGTGTATTTGAGCCTAAACTATTTAGATTGAGCAAATTTGTTGTCATAGGGTTTCATATTAGCTAATCATAACACATCAACAGTATCTTGATCATAACCACAAAATGAATAGTGAAAAAGAAATGCTTTCTATTGTCAAGTTTAACTTAATTTTTAAGATATAAGAAAGCTTGATAATTATGTTATAAAGAATATTGAAATCTATCTGCTCAAATCAGAGCCACCATTTAGAAGCTCTAACCATTCATCTATTATCATAATTATAAATAAGCTTGATGATATAAATTACTAATTGATTTCCACACAAAGTCAAGCTATAATACTGAAATTTCATGATGTTAGATTGAAAGGAGAGTGCAGGGATAAATGTAATGAATAAACTTAGAATTTATATTAAATCTTCGTAAGTTCAACCACTAAAGCTTAGCAAAAAAATGGGTTTCGTACCAAAATTAATAGTGGGATATGCAACCTCAAGCAAGGAGCAAAGATGTCTCAAGTTTATCTTGACATGTCTTATATACTTTCCCTTGGTAGCATGTATTGTATATGGAGCAAGCCCCCTTATGTCTTCATGATTTATTACTTGCGCAAAATTGGTGGATGTTATATTCATCATTATTCTGAATTTTCACCTGACATGTGCCAAAAACGCAGCCTAAAATCTTGAATGAGATTGTACACAAATTGTTTGACTAAAAAAAACCATAAGATTGAAAAAGAATATTGAAAATTGGTATTGTGATTGATTTTAATTATGTCTATGTGACCAAATATGTCTATTATAGAATTTCTAACAGAATGCCTCAAAGAATGGAGAAACCAATATTACATTGCCCACAAACTGTTCAACAAGACATCTTAAAGAAAAATAACCCAATATTAGATTTCAAACAAACTGTTGAGAAAATGTTGCATTGAAAATCATGAATAATAACAATGTGCATTAGAGAGTCTAATGCTTTGTCTCCCAGTTAAGAGGATATTTTGTATTAGATTGCACAATATTTTATTTTTAAAAATGTCAGAGAGAACAAAAGAATGGTGATGTATAAGTGATTCAAAACATCAAACAAATAACTTCTCATTTTTATCAAGGTTTTCCATGACCTTTTTTCTATAAAAGTTCCATGCTTTGTCCCCCAATGCAAAGCATGCAATATTTCAGAGATAGATTGCATACAAACCGCTTGACAAAAATGGCTCCTAGAAAAAAAACACAAATAACACTATGCATTGTACAAGAACCCAATGTTTTGCATCTCAATATAACTATTTAAATGTTTTTGGTGGTGAGCTAGTATCGTCCAAGGCTCAAACACTTGCACTGATTATTACATTTGCATGGGTTCAAGCCCAAAGCCACAAAGATCATCACCCCTTTGTTACTTAGATTACATACAAACTGGTTGAAAAAATGTTCTTAGAAAAAAACACAAATAACAGTATGCATTGTAAGAAAACCCAATGCTTTGCATCTCAGATTCTGAATACAACAATTTAGATGTTTTGATTGTGAGCTAGTGGCGACCAGGGCTCAAACACTTGAACTAAATTTTCATGTGCAAATATACTTGATTCTTGAAGAAGAGACTATGGGGTGAGAGTTTTGAATCATTTATCTCTTTTCTTTCCAATGAAGTTTGATTCTTCGAATGTCTGTAAAAAGTATGTCAATTGTCTGAATCTGTCTAATTTATGTTGAAAAGCAAGTGACCTTTGCAACCATTTCATAGCAATAATGTTGTTGCTAGAGATGTGCATGATTGCAATCATGTGATGTGAAATTCATATGCAATGTTTCACATAGTACATTAATCAGATTTGCTTATAAGAAAACGAATATTAGGGTTGTTGTGCTAAATAGAAAAACATGAACGGGGAAATATACTTAAATTATACAATCTGATCGATGTACAAAGAGAAACATTGCATATGGATTCCATATCACATGTTTGTAATTATGCATAACTCTGATTGCAAAAGTAACTTGATTTTGGCAAAAAAATTATTTCATGTTTATGAATTACATGGGATGCCATTCACTATACTCATCTATCTATTTAGTAACTCAGATTCTTGAACCAGGCTTCTCCTTTATTGCTCACGACTCTTCAAAGGCATAATTTTTATATACATTGTAAGACTTAAAATTCATTGGAAAGAAAGGAGACGAATGATGCGAGAATCTGACCTTCCAGTTTCTCGTTCAACAACCAAGAATATTTGCAGTCATATAGATCTTTGTCTTCAACTTGAATTGTAAGCAATGGTTCCTATCACAAGAACAAATTAGACAAATGATCATATCCCACGACATATAATATTTTAAAGATATCAAGTTTCCACAATCCATCTAGTATCACAATAATGTTTCTGGATTTGATTGTGTTTTGATTTTTCACATCAACGTTTTGAATCATACTACATGATCCATCATCAAGATGAAAGAGAGTTGAAGGAGAGAATGGATTGTTGCAAACCAAACAAAGCTTAAAAAGAGAGAGGGGCGACAGGGATGGAGGCTCACAGTTTGAGGTTAAGGAGTGATTGGGCAATTAAAAAATCAAGGGTGTAAAGGAGAAAGAAAGGAAGGAGAGAGCAATCAGAAGGGAGCACAAGGAAACAACATTAAGAGGAAAATAAATAAGAAAACTATTATGTAAAATTTAGTATAAAATAAATATTAATATTTATTATTTAACATTATTTAAAAATAAAAATACTAAATTAAAAATAAATTAAATAAAATAAAATGTGACAATAATTAAAAATAGTTCAAAATAGAAAAAGGCCTAAACACAAGTAAATGAAAGTAAAAAGAAAAACAAGAGGAAATATTAAATAAGAAAATTCTTATGAGGATAAACATTACATTTTGCCCCCACTTTAGTAGGCATATGAATCTACACTAATATGCACGCTAAAGGAAATCTACTAAACATAAATAACATCATAATGCCAAAAGGATATTATAGAGGAAGAAGACACCTCTTCGAACCAAAGAAGAGTGCCCCCAGGCTGAAGACCTGCAAAACAAATGCATTAGATAAGAAAAGTCTGCACCAAACAAAAATGTTAGCACACAAAAAACTAAAGGATTTGAGTTAGCAAAGTAAAGAGACCTCAATGTAGAAGGTTGTCTCAGTACTATGCGCCGTCCCCAATTTAAGACATGACACATAGAAGAATTGTTAAATGAAGAGAAGAATGTGAAGAATTTAAGAGAGAGAGAAAGGAACAAAAATTCCAAGAGAGATCCACTCCACGGGTACTCTCCCTAGGGAGTTTCAAACAAAAGGACTCCATAGCCCCACTGAACTATAAAGTTTCACAAAGTACATCAAAGGCCTTTGGACCAACGATGGACAAATCTCGTAGGATGAAAGCGCCTTATAGACCCATAGACCTGCAAGGAGGCAACCCCCAAGATCTCTCACATGAAAGAAGCCCCATGAAGTTTGCACCTTACAGGCTCATAGACCTACAAGAAGGTATCCCCCAAAATCTCTCACATGAAGGAAACCTAAAGAAAAAAGTGGCTTACAGGCCTGCAGACCTACATGGAGGCATCCCCCAAGATCTCTTTCATGGAGGAAACCCAAGGGAGGGGACTTCACAGAGTCAAATTAGAAAGCGGATTTATAGGTGCACCTGCAAAGTGACATGTTTACCCACAGATAAAACATGTCCAAAAACAAAGCGGCCACGCAGGAAAATGAGTAGACAATCACACAGACCATCAAAAAATTGGAAGACTTTCAAGGGGGTCCCTTGGGAACCCTTCAAAGGAAAAGGGGTCCACTCAAGGGATGCACTATTTGAAAAGTGAGGTTTAGTCAAGATTCCCCCAAGCTAGATGCAAAAAATTCATTTGAGATAAAATCTTTCAAGGGGGGTCCCTTAAAGGGGATAGACATCTCCAAAACAAGTTATCACTACCCCCAATATATAGGGGAGGAGAACCATTCAAAGTTCCTTTAGAACATATAGGATAGAGGTAAACCTTGATATCACTTGCCATTTGAAGAAGAGGTAGGTGCATCAGCAAATAAATGAGTGATGGAACCTAAAACATGAAGTTGTATTTTATCCTTCAAGGCCTTATATTCACTAGTGGAATGGCCAAGCACTTGATGGTATGCACATAAAGAATGTTTTGCTTCATCATGATTATGAAGTTTCTTACGTGTAGGAGAAGGAAGAGTAGTCAAGCGGGATTTTAGAAGCCTCAACAAGACATGTGCTTGCTCAGACAAAGAATGAGGTGTAGGAAGCAACCCTTTCTCTTGTGGAGAAAATTTTGGCTGCTCACAAGAAGAAGATACAAAGATAGAAGACAAAGGAGGATGGACCAATCTGTGAGAACAAGGTTGAGTGGACATCATGTCAACATTCAATCATGGTTTCTGTTTAGATTTTTCATTCAAGCAACCAATCCCAAATTACGCTTACGAGGTACAAATTCTATAGGTACCTGAATTCCTTTCTCATTGCACCGACAACCTTTACGCCAATAGCCATATTTAGATACAAGCTTAAAGTCGGGGCCATAATGTGTTTGCAAATCTTGAGAAGGAGGATCTTCATACAGAGCATTATTCCAACAATGGGGATCACACTCCTCTACGAGATCACTATCAATCTTCTTTATAGGACTACCAACATTATCCTCTTTAGCAGAGGCATAATCATCTTCCTCAGAAGGAGGATCAACACTAAGAACATTACAATTTATGTTCACACTATCCCACGATTCAAAAGGATGGCCATCCTCGATAGCAGGTTTGGATGATGGCATCAGAAGGTCTAAGTGGATCGGTTTAACTTTATATTCCCCATTGAAGGGTTATGTGAATTCTAAAGAACCCCAATCATCACCAAGACATGCATTCTTTTGAGAAGAAGTAGACTTAGGATTTCTTGCTTCAGAAGGATCTTCTTTAGGGATATCTATCTCAAGAGTATCCTTTGTAGTAGGTATTGCTAGAGTAAACATCAACACACTAGAAGACACTGAAGGAATAAGAGTAGGCACAAACGAAACTTGACCAACAACTACCATCTCACATTAGTGCATAGCATTAGGGTCAACCTTAACTATGACTACTTTATTGTTACAAATGAACTTAATAGATTTATGCAAGGTAGATGGGACTGCACCCATAGCATGAATCCACTGTCTACCAAGAAGAAGATTATATGGTAACTTTTCTGACATAACATATACAAGGGTAGGTATGATAATGGGTCCCAACTTCAAAGGCAAGACTATCATGCCTAGGGCTTGTCGACCGACATTATCGAACCCACAAATGACAATAGAAGAAGAATTAAGAGAAGATGAATCAATATTTATCTTAGGCAATAGATCAATGTTGCATACATTAAGTGACAAACTAGAATCAATGAGAGTATGTATAATGTCGATATTATTAATGTTAACTATAATCATTAGAGGGTTCGCTTGCTTCTGCACTTTTGGAGGCAAGAGTTCCTATGGATAGAACGTAATATTCAACAAATCTACATGAATATGAGCCATCAACACATTAACATCCATCGACCTAGTAGAGGTAGGCAAGAGGATCTTTCGCAAGGCTTCCTGAAGCATACCTTGGTAAATCAGAGTAGACTAAAGCAAGTACCATAGTGAGATCTTAGCTGAAGTAACACGGAGTTGCTCAACAAGATCATAATCACAGGGTGCTTGAGGAAGGCTTGGTTTTTTATTCATTCTATTCTTATAGGTGTGGGCTACCGCTCTATAAGAGGGATCCATAGAAGGTTCGAGAGAGTCACTGTCAAATGAAACACCATAAATAGAACAAATATTTTTAGGAGAAAGACTAGCTGGAGTTAGGTAAATGATTGGTCTCTTAGGCCTTTGAGGGGCAACAGAGACATAGATTACATTTACAAAATCATCACAACTAGTAGAATAATTATTTGAAGAGATATTCTCAGCATCAGCTCAGGGAGGATCAGATGTGGAAGGAGGTTCATCATTCGTAACACATCATCTCTAGAGGAGAGTGCATTGGAATGGAGAGAGGGTAGAGTAACATTGAGAAAGGTATCAACGATCTCATCTTCTTGCAAGAAGATATCCTCCAAAGCAGGAGGAATCTCATGAGAAGGATCAAAGATACAAAGTGACATGGGAAAGGCCAAGTCACCATCACATGCATGAAATGGAACATCATAAACACTTTGAATATAATTAGATACTAAACTAATAAAAGAAGATATTAAATTCATTTTGAAAATAGTAAGCTAAATAAATAATGAATAAACAAGTCGGTTGTTGACAAAACTGAGAAAAACCGAGAATCCATATTTTCGGTATTTTCTAGGTTCTAGTAATTTGCATTTTCGGAGGTCTTCAAAGCGGAATTTGAGGTCAGAACTTGCTTCAGTCATTCAAATTTGATAGTCAAAGACATAGTATTTTAGGGACTGAACTAGTTCTCTTGGAGACCTTTCCAACGGTGCAAACGGTTTTGAATTCTGAGCATCGAGTCCAAAGTTATGACCCCACCAAGTTGGGGTAAATAAATTCCTAGTTTTTGAAAAAAAATTGAACATCTTCACATCAAGCTCACCAAAATGTAGAGAAGGGGGATTCACAGCTCACAAGTTCTCTTCATTCAAAGAGCCTCACGGAACGAACTACCCTAAACTATCTCAAGGAACAACACGAGAGTTCTAGAATTAGAAAAAGTGAGTCACCGAAGTTTTCTGGACAAATTGACAAGCTCTTAGCCAAAGGAAGGAAGCACGGGTCTAGGACGATAGCATGATGCACTAGCGTCTCTCTAGAGTGTTGGTGTCTGTATGGACCAGAAAGTGATTTTATCACATAAAATAGCTAAATGACTACTAGCAATCTGATTGCCAAGAACTTACAAAATGCGATAAAGTAACAGAATGTAGTAGAACTAAAATAAAGTGAAATAGATGATAAAGAGAATAAGATATAGAAAGGAAATTCTTACAACCATGCAAGTGATGAAGCCTCCAACAAATGAATGTCTTCAATACCTGCATGCATAAGATCTAGAGAAAATGTTGGGGATGTATAGGGGTTTGACTGAGGGTTTGCCTCAGTCAAACCCCCATTTTGGTGTTCCCACCTCCATGGATAGCCAGATAGATAGAGATAAATGAACTGAAATGGATCAAGCACGTGGTGAAAGCAAAACCTGCTTCAAGAGTAGAACCCGCACCACCAAGTATGAGTGATAAAAGAAAACCCTTCTCGAGGAGGAGAACCTATATCACAAAATGTAGGTGATAAAAGCAATCCCCACTCAAGGAGGAGAACTCGTATCACGAAGTAAAGATGCAATAGATAGGGGATATGGAATCCCATGATGCTCACAAGCACGAAGTAAGGGATATATAGTTGTAAGGAGTGTTGCAAAGGGTGTTGTGAGAAATTGAGAGCTTGAAGTTGTTATAGCAAGTTGTATGTGCAAGAAAAATAAGAGAGAAATATCAGAGCCAAGGCTAGAAAGAAGCTAGAAGCTGCAATGAAGCTAGAGACACAAGAGAGTTGCCAATGAAGTGAAAGGATAGCATTTAAAGAGAGAGGAGAAGAAAAAAGAAGCTTCTCGAGTAGTTAATAGGTGACCTGATTCATTACCATCGACAAAAGCATATGACAAGTGGCAAACATGCTCAAAAATGGTCATTTGAACTTTAAAAAATTACAAGATGCTAGCACGACGTGTAGACATTCGTGCGGCATGCTAGTGTCCAAACACATCACACTACAAAATGACAAGAATAGGAAAATTGCAAGGTTTGAAGCAAAGCTAACATGTGAGGGTAGCTGCTAAAAAGGGGTCCAGAGCATCCCGAGAAGGAAAAAGGTTGATGCAATGGCTAAAATGAGCCTACACAAGTTTTAAGGGAGTGGACACTAAAGTGATGCAAGAATGTATGTGAAATTGCAAGGGGTGCAATTTTATGACATTACAACCACATAGCATAGTGGTCGTCGAAAGCTCATTCCCTCCATTGACCTCCACATTTACACCATCCTTAGTAACCTTGATTATACACAAGTTAAGTGCAATATGCATGTATATAAAGATTGTACAATAACTTAATTCTTTAAAATATAGAGCAATTTTGATGGATGTTATAGCCACCACTACCCTGGTATTTACATGGATGCATAATGCACCTTGGACTATCTATTTGCAGTAGATTCTTTCCATTTTAATGCTAATTTTTGGAGCTTTCCACAATGTGGTTTTAGCACAACTATTAAATATTTATATTTACTCGTTAAATTTTGAGTTCTCAAAGCTTTATTATCATTTTTCATAGTTCTTCCCATGTTAGGTTATGGATTTCTCTAAGGTTTAGATTAATCACATACATATGTATATACATCACAAATATGTGTGTGTGTGAAAAAATCACTCCTAACAACATTCAAAGTCATAAAATTATTAAGGATTTCAAAGATCAACCTAGGTCAAGTTGATATTGAAAATTTATTTGTGTGCTTGCTAAAAATATTAACAAAAACTTGCACAAACTATTAAGCTGCTAATGCAGCCTATCATGGCATCAAGTTGGCTAGGGAGAAGGGGATTTCTAAAATATGGGTTGAAGGGGACTCATTGAATATTATTAATTGCCTAAGGAATTGTTCCCCTCCGTCTTGGTCAATCGAAGGATTTATTAGGGACACTCGTTCCATGTTGCATGAATTTGATGAGATGTATATTTCCCATGCCTTTCATGAGGCAAATGGGATGGTGGATTTATTGGTGAATCTTCGGGCGCCATCAGCTAGATCTTGGGAGGTTAATGATAACTTGCCCATTGATTTAACAACCTTGCTTAATAATGATAGCTCCTAATTCATTGGAGGAGTCTGTCTCTTCTGGTGTTCCCAATGGCTTGTGTGGTAATAATTTTTAGCCCAAGTTGATAAGACACAACACTTGTGATGCTCATTGGAATTTATGGGAATACGAGTTGTATTTACAAGAGGCTCTTGGCCATTATTTTCTTGAGTACCTCGAAAGGTAGGCCCACACACTTTTTAGGTGCTTTTTTTCTTTTGGCCTTGGTATTTAGTTGCATTTGTCTATTGTGTGCTCTTTCTTTTGTGAACTAGTCGCCATTGAATATGGGTGTCAATAGGTGTAGGACTGAGCCTCTTTTGTGTGATGAGTTCAAAGAAAATGTCAATGTCTAGGAAATCTTACAGAAAGGTGGGGTTACCCCTTTCATGGAGAAACTACATGGGTTTAAATTGAATGTCTGTCGGGATTTTGTCAATGCTTGGCATGGTCGTGTGTTGAGTATGTTTGGTAGGGACATCACTATCAGTGAAGATTTCATTGCAGAAGTCACGAGGTTGTCCACTGAAGGAAGGAAATTTTACAAGGAGAAAGCTATGTCGAGGGCTTCGAGAATGAACTTTTTGTGGGACAGGGAGAAGGCCAAAATGGTGAGACTCAATTGTGGGGATTATGACCACACCAAAATCAAGCCTATTTGGGGTGAGGTGGCCATGGAGTTGATGCATTATTTTACTTTGGATGGGAGATATTCGGCTCTATATGAGCATCATTTCATGATGCTTAATCACTTCTATCATGGTAAGCTTATCTTTTTCCCTTTCTATCTTCTACTTTCTTTGGAATATGGGATTGCGAACTTTAGAAGGAATCTTAGGAATCCCTTCTTACTTGAGGGTTTAATGTTGTTAATTGTGGAGCACATAAAGGCTAATTTTTTTATTGAGTCCCATGTTCCTGTTACATCTTGTAAGTCCAAGAAGAGGGATAAGGGGAGTGGGAAATTCCATATTGAGGAGGTGGATGGTAGTGTCGATACATAAATTGAGGAGGAATCTAATGCGTGGTCAGATAGTTACCACACAGACTTAGATTATACTCCTTCTTTTGGTCGAAAGAAATGCTCTACCAAAAATTTTAAGCATTCCACTTCGCATGTGAAACACAAAATTCTGGCGACTTGTGAAGAGGAGGTTATGGAGGGTAAATCTAGTGAGAGGAAGACCATGAAACAGGGGTCGGTGTGTTCCTAGGAATTTGAGGATAAGTTGCATGAGGGTATTGGGGTTAATAAGCCTATAGAGGTGGCATATTTGGTGAATGATGATTTGGATCAAGTGGTGGTGGTGGGGGGGTCCTAGTTGCGGGGAAGGTGAATAGTGTGGTGGATTTGGAGGATTCTCCTATTGTGTTGGTTTCTAAAGACAAGGGTAAGGTTAAGGTTGATTATGTGATCTCTTAAATTTTTATCCTGTTCTAAGATGCTAAATAACTATTATGCACTAATGGAAGAACATAAAGGTACACCTCAAGATTAGCCTAAGGAATGATAATACAAAGAAATAAGATGAAATAAAGATTGCAAATGATTATACCTTCTTTGTTGTTGAAATCCCTTGGTTGGCCCTTGATATTGTATGCTTTGTATGCTCCTTGGATGGAAAATGAGATTAAACATGGAAGATGGGATGCAAGATGATTAAGAGTGTGATAATGGTGGATTCAAGTGTTGTGATGAAGGCAAAAATGTTCAAATGACAAAGTAGCAAGATTTTGGTATCAAATGCATAATTGTCCTAAATGAGAGGAAGGAGGGGGTATTTATAGAGCAATTTGAATTCTCTAGGGAATTCAACGGTTGGGATAAATCCAACACGGCCAAGATGGAGGGCTATGGTGAGTTGAGGACTCACAAGCCCTCACATCTTGACATATGGAATGTGAGATGGCCTAAGATGAGATGATGTGGAAGTGAGGTGGAAGGAAGGTACATGATGTGGAGGAAGGACAAGTACCTTGTAAAAGGGATGATGTGACCTCTTAATGATCACATAGGGAAGAGGAGAATCTTGGGTGAATAAAAGTGAATTAAAAATTCACATGATTGGAAGAATCTAGTGGATAAGACAAGGTTCCCAAAAATTTGGGAACTTGCCACATGTTAGTAATGTGACAAGTCAGATTCTAGAAGACTTTGGCACATGTGATGTGACAAGTCAAAGGTTCTAGAATTTTTTATGGGGAAGAGAAGATTCCTTGGAGGCATAAAAGTGAATTAAAAATTCACATGGGTAAAAGAGGAGCCTTGGATGAATAAAAAGGAATTTTTAATTCCTTGGGGGATGGGGAGAGTTGACCAAGGTACTGATTAGGCTTAACTGATTAGTAATTAGAAGATAATTAGTGGTTAAGGAGGATTAGAAGCCAACTTGCAAAATTTGGAGGATGTAAAATGTCTTAATCAAGGATTAGACATGTGCACATCTCTAATGATGAGATTAGAGGATGGATTAAGATTAAGGAAAAGGATGTGATATGTGAGGAATTCATTTGGTGAAAAGGAGAATAAAGGGTAATGTATTTAATTATTAATTGAATACCTTAAGGATTTAGAATAATTAAGGGTATTAATTAAATAATAGCGATATTACTTAATTAATGCAAATAAGAGGATATTTAGATGAAAAAGGGGGTAAATTTGGACAAATGAAGTGTCCAAATTTAGGTGTCTATAGATTCTCCTGAGGGTTTCCAAGAAGATGACCTACCCATGAGTTCCCATCAGGGCAGGGGCTTGTATTGGGGTGTGATGGACTACACACAGGCATCTAGACTGGTCAAGGAAGGGGTCAATATCTCCTTTAATTTTCTTATGTGGTTGGTTCAGGAGGTTCAGGGCCTCCATAACAAGTATGAAACGATTGCTTGTTGCAATATTTCTACCCTTAGAAGCTTAAAAGAGGACTCTATCTTCAACATGGTTAAGTTATTGAATTCCATCCTTGGCCTTATGGTGGAGGATGTGGCCAATTTGAAGAAATATCATTGTCCAAGACTTTCCATGGTGGAGAGGAATTCCCTACTGCTGTGTAAAGACCTTAGTACTGTGATTAATCTCAGCAAGGAGAAGCTTGAATCCTTGGCTAAAGGTTTGGTGTTCCTAAATGAAAAGGCTAGGGAATGGATAGGGAGATTGTTTTTTAGTGATCTGATGAATCTGGATGATAGGGAGGATGTTGAGAAGAGTTTGCAAGTTGCGAACTTGGGCATAAGACCGAGTGTTCACACTCGGAGAAAAACCAAGAAGAGCAAGATGGTGTCAAGGCAAGATGTTGATAATATCATGGAAATGCATGACAAGGTGAGATCTAAGGATCTGGAAGCAATCAGAATGTTTAAGGAACTTCTTTAGATGTTGCTTGTTTTGTTCTCTTTTTATCTGGGTTTTTGTTTCGTTGGTTGTTGTTTGTTGATGGGGTGTTGACTGTTGCTTAATTAGCCTATTTTTTGTGTTGGTGGGGAAGCCATTCTATTTTATCTTTGCTTCCTTTTCTCTTTTTTGTATAGGGTTTTAGGGCCCCTTCAAAACCTATTTATCGCTAATAAAAAACTATTAAGCTGTTAGTTTTGCAAGTGGATTAAAAATTAGGTAATAATTGAAATAATAAAGTAACAATTTCCATTGCAAGAATTTAACTGCTAATATTTTAATTGAAATAAATATTTATGAAACCTCGAATAATGTGTGTGTGTGTGTGTGTTTATAACACCACATAAATACACATTATGATATACATATGTATATATACACACTATATACATATAATTTAGTCCCACTTTTGACAACTTGCAAAGCCTTAAAAGTGTGAAGTCTTCTAAAGAGAGGCTTGGGTCAAGTTGATAATGAAGATTTATGTTTTGGCTTGTTAAAAATATTAATGAAAATATGCACAAACTATGAAAGTGCTAATCTTGCAAGTGTAATGAAAAAATAGTCAACATTTTCCCTACAAAATTTAGTTTCTATTCATGTACATGAGAGAAATATTGGATGACATAGATCGATTTTTTTTTGAGATGTCACCCAATATTTCTCTCATTTACATGATGCACATATATATGTGTGTATACATATATGTTACATGTGTATATTTATACACATATACTTAAGAGTAAGTCACTCAAATCTATATATCAACATATATATCTATATGGAAAATATGTAATATTTGTAAATATATGTTTATGAATTAATCATGAAAGAATTTGTGAATGGATCCTACATTGAATTTTGTGCATAATATATTTTAAAGGTTTTCGTGATTGGAAGTGGCACTTACAGCTAATATATCTTACAAAATCCCACTTTCAATTATGCTTTCATGCATTTTCGTACCCTCTTCCAAATCTCCAATTGAGCAAAGATAGGGAAGTTGTTTTCTATCATACACTTCCAGAAATTTGAGCCACTTTCTTGAATGACAAAGGAAACTACAAGGAACTCCAAATCTTATCCACAAAATATAAGCTATAAAGAAAATTAATCACAATTTAAAATCATTCAAGAGAGAATTTTTGCATTAATTATTTTTTATTACTTACAACTACATCTTACAAAAATCCAATTTCAATAGTGTCCAAACCCTCTTCCAAAGCTCCATTTTGAGAAAATATATGGGTTGCCAAAGGTTGAGGACTCCAAATTTACACCCATTAGTTGTATTTTCTTAAAAAATTATAAGGCCTTAGTAGCAAGCCCATGTTGAACATGTGTTGTAATTGTTGATGTTTTTAATAAACCAAACTGATCTCACCAATTACCTATGAATTTTCCTAATTCAATAGTCAATAATCAGGAGGGATTGGCCAACTTAACAAGTGAAATTCTTCAAGACTTTCCCTCTACACTTTGGGCTCTACAAAACCCAAGAGGGTGATCCCAAACAATGTTCTCAAGCTCTCTTGTGTCATTTTATGAACATTGTAACAACAGATATGCTCTACAAATAATTACTTAACAATTCAAAGAATATAAAGATTTGGAAATAGCTTTACTCATTAATCATTTTAGAAGTAATAGAGCATGGTATACTTCAACTCAACATACATTTTGACAGAAAAGTAAAGATTCATTGATTTTAAATGTAGTGTTTGTGAAAGATCATGAATATGGAACGCAAATATAGATCCTTATATACCAATGCCTTAACCTAGGGTATAGAGTCCAATTTAACACAAACCATGATGAATAACAACATCTTAAAACCTAGCATCACAGAGCTTCTGCAACATTGCATTATAGTATTATACTAAATTATTCAGAACTAGGACTCATTATTGTATCCTTGTACTCAAATTATATAAATCTATGATTCTATCAAAGCGATTTAACTAATTCATTGAATCAGAACCAAGATAAAACCATAGATTCATTGGAACACAATGAAGATCATTGAAAAAATATTTGATCAATTTCATTGATAATTCATATAATTAATACACAAGGAGAGAATGGGCTTGAGAATTATGGCATTCTTGTATTCAAATGCTAGCATTGTCATACAAAATTAAACTCATAGAAAATAAAGACTCAAAACCTCTAGATACATACTCGACTTCTATTCTTTAAATGCTTCCAATCTAGGAATCCACTTCTCCATCAATGGGATGGCAAGTTCTCTATCCCTATCAAATTTTTTTATTGCATCAAACATTGAAGAATAATTTGAATGAATATTATTTATCTTCCTCTCAATCTTCTTATTCAGGTGCTCCAATACTATAGTTATAATCCGCATGTTATTCATATACAATGTCCTATCAAAATGTTGGAGGAATTCATTATAAACAATGAGCTATTTGATCAAATCCCTTCTACTGGTCCTCTTCCTGGGTTGTGCTATAGCTAATGTACTTGGAGTAAGGTGTGCAATAGGTTCATTATCTGGATCACATACAACCAATTTTGTAGAATTTGGAAGGGGGATGGGCAGGAGGTGGTGATTTAGCTGGAGGAGATTGAGGAGAAAAGGGAACATTGACTTGTGCTGGAGTTGAAGGTTGTTGTGATTGTAAATACTCTTTCAACATTGCAACTTCCAACTATAATTCTGCAATTTTTTGCTCATCTTTATTATATCCAATCACCAAGTTATTATATTCATTATTATTTTCATCACATTCCTCCTGTAATGATTCCACGGTAGCCTTAGTGAACTAGGAAAAATTCATAGCCAATGTGGCTACCTCTACTGTTGGAGTATCAGACACTCTCTTTATTATTAACCCACCCTTGAGATCAGTCACTAGCTCTGCAACTTCAGGTTTGCTTGTGTTAGGGGCTAGTGCCCAAATGGCTAACATGTCCCACTATGGATTGTTCAAATGTTAACCCCTACAAGGCTGTTGTTGATTCCTCTTCAGTCATAAAAATAAGAACATTGTGCCTCCTCACTGTGTCAAAATCTATGGCAGATTCCATGTCCCACTCAGGCAAGAGGAGCAGTCCACTTTCCCTAACAATTTTCTTGCCCTCTATAGGTGTTAGCTCTTTATATTTCTCCTTCATATGTGTAATAATCTTATCTTCAATGGCCTTACTTGGTAGCTCTGGGTTCTTAATCATCTAAATCTTCACTTTCATCATATTCTTGTTTTCTTGATCTCCAAACAAACTCTTCGAAAGCACTAGTCTTGACAAAAGTGTCATCATCCAAGAAGTCATTACATGCCTTCTCTCTGACATCATCGACATTGTTAACTCCAATAAGATCATCCTTGTTCAACCTGAGCCTTTGAACTTATAGATTCACCTCCCTTGGAGGTGAAGGCATACCCTACATCATTTCCTCAGTAGTAACAATAACTTCATCATCTAAGTCAACAAGATAATCGACAAGTACAAGAGATGCATCACTGCTTGATGGTTCTATTCTTCTTCTTTTTGGTGATGACTCCCTTGGAGGTGAGTCAAGCTCAATGACTTGTGGGGAAGGTGGTCTTATAGGTGGAGAGGAAACTATGTATTCTTCAAAATGGTTGGGAGTGGGAGAAATATTTCTCCTTTCTTACAACATCATTTCTCCTTGAGAACACAAATTTCTTTGGAGGTGGTTGATATGATGGTGCTTCCTCAACCATGGGTGCTTTTCCTTTA
Source organism: Sequoiadendron giganteum (assembly GCA_007115665.2). NCBI lineage: Eukaryota > Viridiplantae > Streptophyta > Pinopsida > Cupressales > Cupressaceae > Sequoiadendron > Sequoiadendron giganteum. The sequence continues at coordinate 719,434,013 of CM021101.1, forward strand.
TCCTACACCTATCTTTCTTCCTTGAGCTTTCCTATCACCCTTCCAAAGTTTTCCAATATTGTTTCCATCTTCACAACACAATTGTCAATATCAAAATATGTCCCCTTAATTTTGGGATCCCTATCTTGTTTTGCCTTGTCTATTTTGACAAAGGCCAAACACTTCATTTGTCTCTCTTCTTGCAGCTATAGATCAAAAAAAAATTGATCACATCTTCTGGGAAGTAGAAGTTATGCCAAAATTGTCATCTCCTAATTCTATCCTTTAGCCACACCATTTCACCCTTTGGATCATGATTTTTGTTTCTGCAACACTTCATTCCAAGAGGTTTAATTTTAGGAACAATCTTCTTCCATCCATCTTTAACCATAACAAAATCAAAGGATAGTGTAAGTGGGGAAAAGAGTTCCCTTCTTCATCCCATCCAGGTGGATATCTTTAACATTCCCCAATTGCCACATGACCTCAAGGAAACCAATCCTCAGTGGCACATCCCTTGGAAAGACATGAGGTGTGACATTGGTGCCATAAACTTTGAGGATTGTGCAATCAACATAGGGAATAATGTCTCCCTGATTGTGTTTGATACCTTTCTCAAGCCTCCTCTTCTTGGGTCTCAGGAATTCATGTAGATCTTTAGGGGTCCTAGGTGGATCCATCACCAAAAATCTTCTCAACTTTGAATTGAAAACATTTGAAAAGACCACAAAACTAGAGTTCTAATCATCCATATCTAGAAGATTTATCCATGCTTGGACAGGGAGGTCCTCACCTTTCTCATCATGTCTTTATAACTTTATATCCTCTCCAAAATGCTTAGCTCCCTTATACAAAAATATGCGAATCAACAATGAATACCACCAAAACCTAACACCAATCACACCAGCCTTGAGAGGTATCAATCCCTTGTGGATTTCATCTGATAATTAGGTTACAAAATCATACAACTGATTGACCATTGGGTGTTGGATTTTAGTTTTCATATACATGAAGGCTATTGGAATCCGTGTGGGAGGGTCCATCCCTAAAATCTGACACAAGGAAAGGAAGGTTCTCTGGAAATAGAACTCAAACTTCTCAATTGGGAATGGCTCCTTGTCTAACGGGTTCAATTTAATTTTTACCCTATTCTTTCCCCTTCCCATGAAGTTAGTCAAATGTGTGATCCTGAAGGTTACTTTTATCTTTTCATACTTTTCTTTGAATGCCTTCAAGTCAATTGGCTCCTTGGTCACAAAATTCAGTTTGAAAACATCAACAAACCCTACCCTAGTGATATCAACCATTTCTACACCTGAATGTGTCCGTATAACTCGCACAATAGGGTCATAGTTAGCCGCTATGGCCTTTAGAAGGTCAATATCAGGGCAAACATTGGGAACAACCAATTTTCCCATATCTAGCCTCCATGGATTGCTGATTAGGACCTTAGAATTTCTCTTCCCAAAAAAATAGGTGAAGAGAGTCCACCCAGTGACTGGTAATGTGGCATCCTTAATGGAATATTGTCTATCGACAATGTCATTTGGAACTCCAAGACCTTGAAACATAGGTTGGCTTATACATTCATTAGTGGTAGAAGGAGGCAATAGGTCTAGTATATCTTGAAACAAAGGTCTCATTTTAGGCTTTGAGTTAGAACTAGAAGGTTGGACTTTTGGGGGTGCCATTATATTGGAAATTGACACAACCTAGGGTTTAATTGACTGCAACTAGGGCTTAAGGCTAACGTGAAAAAGCAAAGCACTTTTGGAACAATTAGAAATAGGTTAACGAACACCAAACCTTAAAAAATCCCTAATGGAGAATTCAATTCACAGAAATAACAATTACATATAATTTACAAGAAAAATTATCACAAAAAGGGTAGTTTTCACTTATTGGTTTGTATACGCAAAGAAACCCTAATTGTGGATGCCCAGAGCTCGAAAAAAGTTGCAACATATCTTCAATTATTTTAAAATGCTTATGTGATTTCACATCATGCATGAAATCCTACTTTTATAGCGAAAAAGCCATTCAATTAGTTTTACAGTGTCATATCTGCCATTATTGCTCACTCACATGAACCAAAACAGCTCCATCTACCCCATGATCAATTTTTCAATATTATTCATTGATCTCTCATCTAGTTGGATTGATGAATAGCTCAAAGGAGTCACACACATTTGAAATTTTGAATTATGCTAACTTCTATAGCGAGCCAATGAAATTTTGCCATGTAGAATTTGTTCCTTGTTGTCCAGCGGACTCCACCATGCTTTACGAGCCATGGTGACATCCACATGTCATTAGCCAACTAGCTCGCATGGGTATGTTGGGATATGATCAATGGTTGCGAGCTGGCAAGGAATGGCCCAGATTGAGTACGTACACCTTAACATGCTCACCCTTTAATTTTCCAAGTCTATGCCCATGTGCTTAACCTCTATTCTTAACCTATTTTACTGATGAACGATTTGTTGTGCATGTTTTGCACACATGCCCCGCCGAAGGAATGGACCCCCTTTCTTTTGCTCCTGATGGGTCATTTTTGCTCCCAATGGGATTTTTTGCTCTCGCCTCATTTTGCGCCCCCTATTCCCAAGCCTAGGATGGTCATGTGCCTTAAAATGATCAATTTCTTATTGGTCGCGTTCACCTAGTTGATTTTCACTAAGTCATTAGCCTTTGCGGGCTAGTTCCTGTGGGCTCCCCTTAAGCTTTTCGCCCAGCGTCCATTGACTCTTACAGAACTGCATTTGTGGGACTCCTCTTGTTGTTCGCCATTGCATTCCACCTTTTTCTTGCAGCCAAGCCTTGACTTCCACCCAACTAGCGGGTCTCGCATCGGCTTTTACCGTCACATCCATCGAGCATCGTGAACCTGCAACCTTGGGTCGCCTCCTGCTGACTCGGTCCCTATTCACTTGCTTAGCTTTTGCCTTCATTTTTTGACTTTGGGGACAAGTTGCCTATGGATTTGGGATGTTTTTGTGATGCCTAAGTGAACTGCCAAGGTTTCGTTAAGTTTCAGGAAGTTGTGGAAATTTCATTGTGGGTCGTTGCCCCTCTGTCGTTGTTTCAAAACTTTCTTTGCGGGTTGTCACCCCTCTGTCACCGTTTCAGAACTTTCCTTGTGGGCCGCCATCCCTCTGTTGCCATTTCAAAAATTTCCTTGTGGGACACCATGTGCGGGTCACCATGTGCTCATTGTCATTTTCAAAAGGGTGGCAGACCCTTCAGCTTCCCCCTTCCAAATCTCTGCATTTCCAGAATGGGTGCAAACTTCAAGTTTTCGTCATCTAGGGACCATCAAATGAATGACTTCACATGCCTAAAGGGGTATGCATCAAGTTTTCCATGTGTTTAGAAATTGCGGGAATTCCTTTGTGGGTCGCCATGTGCAGGTTGTCGTGTGTTCATTGTTGTTTTGAAAAGGGTGGTTGACCCTTCGGCTTCCCCCTTCCAAATTTCCACATTTCTCAAAATGAGTCAAATCTTAAGGAAATATGTCTTAGCACTCTTTCTACCCCTTTACCACATGCTAAAATTGAAAAATCTCAAATTTACTAAGTTTTGTGAAGTTGCAAAACTTTCCTTGCGGGTTGTCGTCCCTTTCTTGTCGTTTCAGAACTTTCCTTATAGGTTGTCGTCCCTTCGTTGTCGTTTCAAAACTTTCCTTGCAGATCGTCGTTCCTCCATTGTCGTTTCAAAACTTTCCTTGCGGGCTGCCGTCCCTCTGTTGTCGTTTCAAAAATTTCCTTGCAGGTCATCATCCCTCTGTTGTCGTCTCAGAACTTTCCTTATGGGTCGTCATCCCTCCATTTCTGTTTCGAAACTTTCCTTGTGGGTTGTTGTCCCTCCATTGTCCTTTTAGAACTTTCTTTGCGGGCCGTCGTGTGCAAGTCACCGTGTGCTCATTGTCATTTTCAAAAGGGCGATAGACCCTTCGGCTTCCCCCTTCCTGATTTCTACATTTTCGAAAAGGGCCAAATCATTGAGGAATAAATCTAAGCACCCTTCTAATGCATCTTTCATGTGCTTAATTTGGAAAAAATTCAAAATTCTTAAGAGTTGTGGTTTTGCAGAACTTTTCATGCGAGAAGTCACCTTCCAGATGTCGTGGTCGTCAGTGTCGTCTTTACAACGCAAGCATGTCCGACTTCCCACCTCCCAGCCTTTGCATTGCTCTAGCCCTCAAAAGTGAAATCTCCCGAAATCCAATTTTGCAAAGAGTAAAGTTTCTCAAAATGTCAAAAAGGAAATTGTCTTGAAATGAGAATTTTCCAAAAATGGAAATTTTGCCAAACAAAAATCTTTCCCGAAATAGATTTTTTTCCAAAAATGGAATTTTTTTCTTGAAATGCAAATGTTCCTAAAATTGATTTTTTTTCTTAAAATAGGAAAGTTTCCAAAAATAGAGTTTTTTCGAAATATGAAATTCTTGATGGACTATAAATTGATACATTTTAATTTTCTAAATGAGGTAAATTTGTCATTTTGGAGATCTAAATCATGATATCTTATGGCACAAGTACTTTTAAGGATGCTTGGGGGGAATAATGGATCAATTCAATAAAAGCACCAAAATATGAAAACATGTCAAGAGGGGAGATTTTATTTCAAATTGTCAAGGTGGAGATAGGTTTACATGTGGATGCATGCCAGGAGGATGCTACCTGAATATCTAATTGCCAAAGTCAACTTAAGAATCTATTTTGGGTCGCATAACAACTGAGGAAGTGCTTTCAAATGGGGCGATGGAGGGAATTCTTTTATTTCACCAAAATGATGATGATTGTTAAGAGTTGTCCATCCAAATTAGGAGCAACATAACTACCTCTCAGAAGAACCGATCTGCAAAAAGAATGCACTTAATTGGCTACAAGAATGTTGTAAATACATCAAGCAAAAAGGGCAGCCTTTGACAGCTTTCAACTGCAACAAAGGCAATTAGCTAGAAGACAAAAGTGCTACAGTGCATGGGTCACTAGAGGACGAAATAGGGAAAAGACAAAGAATGCATTTTAAATTGTTGAATATTTGGGGGTAGGTGAAACCCTAACTTGTAATAAATATGGGCCATGCAATGAAAATTAATCTTGGCCATTCATTCTACTTTTGGAAAACTATAAATAGGGGTTTGCTCCTCATTTGTAAATGGTTGGAGAATTGGTGGAAAGGGCATTTGCAGCAATAAAAGACAACATTGCATGATTTTATGGATGTTCTCTTTGACTTTTCTCATCTTGCATGCATGGTTCTACTTCCATGTTACTTTTAATTTGTAGTTTCTTGGATGGTTGTGATAATATTGCTTGTTGTTATGGTATTTGATGAACCTTCATCCAATACTTTTGGCACTTGTTGATGACAAGTTGTTGTGTAAAGTTAGCCTGGGCTTCCTTATCTCATTGCTGCAACTTAGTTCAATTGTATGTTCATGAAGTGCATGTACAATATGAAAATATGCAATCCTTAAAAGATTGCACTGGTTTTGTGTAGTTGTAGGCTTCTCTTGGTCAAGCAAAACCCAGTTTAAGAAGTTTGTCTACTGTAGCAGCGACCATTGTTATTGTTCATTCATAACTTAGATTTAGAACAGATTTCTCAACCCTTTCCTCTTTTGCTATTTCTTTTAACTCCTTGTTAGAATAGGTTTCCAAGCATCACAACAAGGCTAAATTTGATGAACATGGTGAGTTTCAGCTTGTTGTTCTGAGTGGGTAGCCATTGTTCATTCACTTCCAACACTTTGAAACTCCATTTGTAGACCCAACTTCCCATGCTTTGTAAACCATAAAGGCCGCCCTATAATTACCAACAAATCACATCAACCAACTGAACTATTCCAAGCATTGTCATGACCTAACACCCGAGAGACCTTGGGGTAGTGATCTGGAACTTGTTTGCAGATTTCTACCTTTCAAGAGAGGTAGCATACTTGTGTGTTGCCTATGTTGAGAAGGTGCAAAAACACCCATCAATAGAACTAGCACTAGAAGGAGGTCATGGTTGAGCTTGAGGCTGCAAAGCTGAAAGTTGGAAGTTGAAAGCACTCTCAAATAAAAATCTGAGATAAGAAGATCTCATCATTTGCTAGAATTTTAAAATTAGAAAATTGGAAGGCAAAGGAATGACTGAGCTGAGATGGAACAACATTTGTAAATCAACATTACTCAACTACATGCAAATTTAAATAGGAGATTGAGGAGGTCATTGAAGCAATTTGCATTGGCAAACAAATGCAAAATCCATAGCACATGTAGACACAACGAATTGGAATGTGTCACATTCTTGGATAGAATTGAGAGGGTCTTGCAAGGAGAAATTCCCTTTCGGGAAGTCTACCAACCCTTGGCTCTTGCTGATCCAAAAGAGGAATTTGGTAACATGGCAGCCAAGGCATTAAAAGGGTTGATCCAAGAACACTCAGACAACAAGGATGGACTAAGACTGGAGGAAGTATTGATGTCTAGTTGGTGCAGATTTCATAATGCACCCCACTCAGAGTTTACTTGTCCATCATGCATAAATATCATCACCCAAGTCAAGGGTTGTTTAGGCGAGTCCGAGCAAAAAATTATCAATGAAGGGGAGTCATCTATTGAGGCAAAATAGTTGTTAGCATTTGGAGGGAAACAAATTGAAATTGAGCCAGCGAGCTCCAGAGAAGTATATGTTGGGACAACAAACACGATGGCTAAAAATCAAGACGAAGAAGTTGACTTCCTTGGGGGAGCAAGAAACTTTGGTGAAGGCTCACTTGGGAGGGAATTGAAAATCTCCTTCACCAATGAAGGGCATTCCTTCCCTCAAGAGGAGGAACGAATGTAAATTGAGGATGAATTAACAGAACTTGCAGCAACGCATGTTGGGACAACCAATGAAAATGCTGAAGAACACGAAGAGGAAGAGGTTGAATGCCTTGGGGCAGCAGAAAATTATGAAGAAGCATAAGTGAAATAAGATTAGAAGACCTTTCCTTCATGAATGATAGTGATCAAGCATTTGAAAATGAGGATTTAGAGGAGTGGGAACAACCACATGATGCGACTGTCCACCATCAAACTTCCTTCCCAACTCATGATGAAGACCCCATGATTGAAAGATATGACGAGCTCGTCTCAAGACTCGCAAGGGATTGGTCTGAGCTGAGACACCAAGCGGATTTGGAGGTGTTATTGTTGTCGGGATGGTACAGGCTCCATGATTTAGCGAATTCTGAGTTTTTGTGCGGTCTATTCCAAGAGGCCTCCGAGCAAGTTAAAGAGCGAGTGGGGCAACCAAGTGCACTACCTCCTGCAGTTGCTTCAAGGATTGAACTAGAAGTCCAAGAGTTGGATCCAAGTGAAAACCTAGCTAAGCGTAGCTCCCAAGAAGATGTTGGGACAGCAACACAAGAAGAACAACGTAGTCCCGGGCCTTCAGACGATGAAGCGGAGCACATGTGAACGTTGCCCATCAGACATTATGGGCCTTTCCCTCTTGTAGATCATTTATATGCAACAAATGATAGGCTTTATGGGGAATCCTTGGAGGAAAATCACATAGTAAATTTTGGTCCCCTTGATGAGCTAGTGTCCCTTGCTAATTTATTCCCATTTAGAATTATGCCACAAAGGTATAACGACATTAGGGAGTACATTTCAGAAGATGGCAATGATGTAGACATATCACCCAAGCCCCCAGAAGGTGAAACATTAGAGCTCCTAGATTGGGAAAGGGGTTCCTTCTCCATCTACAATGACAGTGAACAAGAGGAAATGAGTGAACAACCTGATGAGTCGGAACTGCTGAAGGAAGAGGACCAAGGCGTAGATGTCTTGGTAGCTACCCACAAAGATGATATGCCTCACCAACTATAGGTTGTGACTGGAGGTCTTTCCTCCTTGTCAATTGTTGGTCCTCCTACATACACTGAGTTTTGCAATAGGACAGATTCATCCATGTCATGTTTTTGTAACATGGAACATTATAAAATTGAGGTCAACACGAGGGAATTGAAAAAGGTGCAGCATGTTGCCTTTTGAGGACAACAATCAAGCAGAGTCCTAGACTACGAAAGATCAGCAAGATGAAGTATATCTCCTCGAGGAACAACCAATAGAGGTTGCGAATCCTACTAGAAGCTTGGATGAGGTGTTTGTTACCTCATTCTCCCCGCCTTGTGCAAGCTCGAGACCAAGAATGTTGCACCATTGATTGCGCCCACCTAAGGTTGCCAATGTGGCTACCAACAAGGCCATGCACTATCTCAACCATCCAATACAACTTCCCTCATGCGACGACATCTAGGTTTTATCTTTCCCTACTCTAATGGATGTTCATGCTTATCATTTTGATTATGGGAACAAGGGGAGATAGACGTGTTTATGGATCAACCACGAGTCTCATGAGCCACCTCAATTGTTGATTTTTCTTGAATATGCGATTGAATTTGAACACTGCAATGTTAAAAAAATTCTTTTTGAATATAAGGATAAGTTTGCATGGCTTAGAACTGTAATGGTCACTCGCCTTCTTGTACATGCGTTACAAAATCCAATGGGTGTGAGGGTCAGTTTCCCTTGTTTGAACGTGGTCCTTTGTAAATATCTTTGTACATAGTTATTTTTGGGTAGTGTAGATTTGTGTACATAGCTTTGCTTTCTGGATTTCATTAAGGTTTGTTGGTTGGTCATAGTTTAGTTGCTTTCCGTTTCCTTGATTTTCACTTTCAATTTCCCGCTTTGGTTAGTGTAGGTGTTTGCTTTCTATTTGCTTCCCGCTTGCTTTCTGTTTTGCTTCTGCTTTGCTGCTGCTTTGCTCGGGGTCCCTCTACTTTTAGCTGGGCATGTTCGTGCGTACAACAACCATCTTATTGCCTAGGGTTTTTCTATGTATTTCTTTGATAAACTTTAATCAAGTTTTTAGAGTGGATGGTGAGGATCTTTTGTTAGTGTCAAGTGACTTGGATGTTTGGTTCAAAGTGAATAAGTTGTTAGTCTTGTCCGATTTTGACATATTTTGAAATCTTATATCTATTACACACTTTAAGAGTCTGAGGGTCGCCGTAGGCTCCTTTGTGAAGTTGAGTTAAGTGAAAAATCTAAAATTCTGCTTCAACGCCACTGTGATTCTTAGCCCTGAGTGCAAGCGTCACTGCTTGCGGGTTGAAAATGAAGAAGAGAAAAGAAAATAAAAAAGAAAGAAAAGAAAGAAGATCAAAAGAAAGAAATTCAACTTTCAGGAGGACACGAATAACTCTACCGGGGCGATGGACGCCCGACTGATAGTAGAGCAATGTTTGGGAGAATCACAGTGACAACCTCATCGGGACTATGGACACCTGACTGGCAACGAGGCAATGTCCCGGATGCTTTTGAAGTTAGAATCAATTACGTAGCTTAACTTGATGGAGCTTAGGTTCTTGTAGTGACTTAAGGATGGGAATGAACGCATCTGCACACACTTGGATTTTCAGCATACTGAGGGTTGGGTTGACTAGTGGTTTTGATCCTTTGGTCGAGCGTCTGGTTTGTTTTCCCTAGTGTGAAGATCAGAACCAAAGATTTTGGGTTCATGATTCTAGTTTGTCATTAAAATTCTCTGGAGCATTTCCCCAGCGAGTCGCCATTTGTTGTGCATGTTTTGCACACACACCCCACTAAAGGCAAGGACCCCCTTTCTTTTGCTCCTAACGGGTCATTTTTTCTCCCAATGGGCTGTTTTGCTCTCACCTCATTTTGTGCCCCCTATTCCCAAGCCTAGGATGGTCATGTGCCTTAAAATGATCAATTTCTTATTGGTCGGGTTCACCTAGTTGAGTTTCACTAAGTCATTAGCCTTTGCGGACTGGTTCCTGTGGGCTTCTCTTAAGCTTTTCGCCCAACATCTGTTGACCCTTGTAGACCCGCATTTGTAGGTCTCCTCTTGTTGTTCATCATTGCATTCCACCTTTTTCTTGCAGCCAAGCCCTTACTTTTGCTTGACTAGAGGGTCCCGTATCGACTCTTACCATCGCGTCCATCAAGCATCCCTGACCCACAACCGTGGGTTGCCTCCCGCTAATTTGGTCCCTGCTCACTTGCTTAGCTTTTGCTTTCATTTTTTGACTTTGGGGACAAGTTGCCTATGGATTTGGGATGTTTTTGTGATGCCTAAGTGAACTGCCAAGGTTTCGTTAAGTTTCGGGAAGTTGTGAAACTTTCTTTGCGGGTTGTCATCCCTCCATCACCATTTCAAAACTTTCTTTGCGAGTTGTCGTCCCTTCGTCGCCATTTCAGAACTTTCCTTGCGGGTTGGCTTCCCTTCGTCGTCGTTTTAGAATTTTCCTTGCGGGCCGCTATGTGCTCATTGTCATTTTCAAAAGGGTGGCGGACCCTCTGGCTTCCCCCTTCCATATTTCTGTATTTTTCAAAAAGGGGCCAAATCATTGAGGAATAGATCTAAGCACCCTTCCAATGCATCTTTCATGTGCTTAATTTGGAAAAACTCAAAATTGCTAAGAGTTGTGGTTTTGTAGAACTTTTCATGGAAGAAGCCGACTTCCAAATGTTGTGGTCACCAATGCCGTCTTTAGGGCACAAACATGTTCGGCTTCCCACTTCCCAACCTTCGCATCGCTTCAACCCTCAAAAGTGAAATCTACCCAAAATCTGATTTCTCGACAAGGAAAGTTTCTCAAAATGTCAAAAAGGAAATTGTCTTGAAATGAGAATTTTCCAAAAATAGAAATTTTGCCAAAACAAAAATCTTTCCCGAAATAGATTTTTTTTCCAAAAATGGAAACTTTTTCTTGAAATGCAAATGTTCCTAAAATTGATTTTTCTTCCTAAAATAGGAAAATTTCCAAAAATGGAAATTTTTTCGAAATATGAAATTCTTGATGGACTATAAATTGATACATTTTAATTTTCTAAATGAGGGAAATTTGTCATTTTTGGAGATCTAAATCATGATATCTTATGGCATAGGTACTTTTAAGGATGCTTGGGGGAATAATGGATCAATTCAATAAAAGAACCAACATACGAAGACATGTCAGGAGGGGAGATTTTGATTCAAATTATCAAGGTGGAGATGGGTTTACATGTGGATGCACGCCAAGAGGATGCTACCTAAATATCTAATTGCCAAAGCTTACTTAAGAATCTATTTTGGGCCACACAGCAACTGAAGAAGTGTTTTAAAATAGGGCGGTGGAGGGAATTGTTTTATTTCACCAAAATGATGATGATTTTCAAGAGCTATCCATCTAAATTAGGAGCAACACATCTACCTCTCAAAAGCACCAATCTATAAAAAGAATGCACTTAATTGGCTACAAGAATGTTGCGAATACATCAAGCAAAAAGGGTAGCATTTGACAGCTTTCAGCTGTAGCAAAGGCAATCAGCTAGAAGACAAAAGTGTTACAGTGCATGGGTCACTAGAGGATGAAATAGGGAAAAGACAAAGAATGTATTTTAAATTGATGAATATTTGGGGGTAGGTGAAACCCTAACTTGTAACAAATTTGGGCCACACAATGAAAATTAATCTTGGCCATTCATTCTTCTTTTGGAAAACTATAAATAGGGGCTTGCCCCTCATTTGTAAATGGTTGGAGAATTGGTGCAAAGGACATTTGCGGTAATAAAAGACAGCATTGCATGATTTTATGGATGTTCTCTTTGACTTTTCTCATCTTGCATGCATGGTTCTACTTCCATGTTACTTTTAGTTTGAAGTTTCTTGGATGGATGTGATAATGTTGCTTGTTGTTATAGTATTTGATGAACTTTTAGCCCATACTTTTGGCACTTGTTGATGACAAGTTGTTGTGTAAAGTTAGTCTGGGCTTCCTTATCTCATTGTTGTAACTTAGTTTAATTATATGTTCATGAAGTGCATGTATAATATGAAAATTTGTAGCCCTTAGAAGATTGCACTAGTTTTGTGTAGTTGTAGACTTCTCTTGGTCAAGAAAAACCCAGTTTAGGAAGTCTATCTACTGTAGCAGCCACCACTGTTACTGTTCATTCATAGCTTAGATTTAAAACAGCTTTCTCAACCCTTTCCTCTTTTTCTATTTCTTTTAACTCTTTGTTAGAGTAGGATTCAAAGTATCATAACAAAGCTAAATCGGATGAACTTGGTGAGTTTTAGCTTGTTGTTTTGAGTGGGCAACCACTGTTCATTCACTTCCAACATTCCTGAAACTCCATTTGCAGACCCAACTTCCCATGCTTTGTAACTCATCCATAAGTTCGCCTTGTGATTACCAGCAAAATCACATCAATCAACTGAGATCTTTCAAACATTGTCATGACTTGACACCCAAGAGACCTTGGGGTAGTGATTTGTAACTCATTTGCAAATTTCTACCTTTCAAGAGAGGTGATGCACCTATGCATTACTTGTGTTGAGAAGTGCAAAAATAGCCATCAACACGATCAAGATTAAAACATCTCAATACCTGTTGACCATGTGCACTATAATCCCTTTAGTAGCTCACCCTTTATCACCTCCATAATCACCAAAAATATTTTAATGAAATATTTCTTCATTGTAATAGTCCATTCAAACGCCACAGATTGTGCCACATGGAAACCACCCATTGCCCCACATGAAATATAAATCTTCATGTGGGTTCCTCACGAGCTACGAAGAACGACTAAGATTTGATCAACAAATTGCACATGAATCGTTAGATCTATAGGATTTTAATTACCACTACCTTTGAAACCTGTAGGGCCCATCACAATGATGGACACGTGACACATGCCTGCTACCCCGCACCACTTTTTAATAAATTTAAATGATGTGGGTTGGTGGGGATCCAATGAAATGCAAGTTGTGAGGGACAAGTCAATCACAACTAAGGGATTTTTAAACGCACGTGTAATAAGATGCAACTTAAGAAGGGGACATTACCGAGGTTGATGCATAACATAAGGCTTAGGAATTTCGATACAAATATTTCAACCCCCCGCCTAAAGCATAAATAAAACATTAGAAATATTCCCCCCTTTCGGACTTAGGATATTTGGCATGACATTTTAAAAGTGCATGCGACCAAAAACTTCACTAGGAATGGGCCACCCAACAACGTTGTTAATGACTTAAGTCACAACTCAAATGACTAGGAAAAAGTGAAACAAAGTCAATGACAAATTAAAAGGAAATTAGGGCTTTTGCACAAGTGAGGGTTTTAGGAGGGTTTTAATCCTAAGATTGAACCCTAGTGACATGAAAGGCAAAACCCTAACACTTAGGGGATCAAAATACAAAATTTTGAAATGTACTCTAGAACCAGCAAAATTTTCAAAGACTCGCCAATAATAATGGCATTCCATTGGACCACATTTATTTGATGCATTTTTTCAAGTAATTTGGGTGCCTTTTTTATGCTCCAAGGCACTTGCAACCAAAACATTGCAAAGCTAGCACCTATGAAACTAGCAACTTAGGTCAAGAGGTGAATGATATTTTTAGTGAGCCATAATAATGAACTTGGTATAGTTATGCCTATAAGGACATGGACAAAGACATGGTCCATGCTCCTCTAATGAATTTTCCTCTCAAATATGCTACAAAATCATTATGAAATTTGAAAAATAAAGCAATCCCAATGTCATTACTACTTAACACCCAATAAACCTGAATGCTCAACCCCTAGAAAAATCCTCTAATTTTTCTAAATTCCCTAACACCAAAAGTGAAGAGAATAGAGAGCCATTAGAAAACAAACACACTAAAAAAAAAAAATTAGCAACCACATGTCATTCCTAACTTGACATGGAAAGAAAAACTATATAAAATGACAATAAACCTTTAGACCTCACCATGGAAAGCCCCAAATTTGTGTCCCGAACCAAGCACAACTCTTGTGCCATAAAAAAAAATTATACTCCAAACCAACCACACATCTTGTACAAAATAAAAACACAAGCATAAGTAGACTGAGAAAAGCTTATCACTTAGAGCTAAACAACACATTCCCAAAAAAATTAAACACAATCTTACTCTCATTTACTTCATACTTGTTGGTGCAATCGCACAACTTCAAAAAAATGCATCTTTTGTTCACCATTTCAGCCTTTTGCATGTGATTTGAGTCTCTTGTGTGTCTTCACATTTGCATTAATGTTCATCAAGACAGTGCAAACTACAACACATATGATATGAAGAAAAACTTAAATAAAAGCATTAATTTGATTAATTGACAACTAGATAAATAGTATATAATATGCAAACATTTGAACATTAGAAAACACCTTATATATATGTATGAATGTATGTGTGTGTGTGTATGTGTATGTAACAACATCAATCTCAAAAATCTTGAATTTGTGTTTCTATTTAAAAAACTCTCGATGAAAACAATTATATCCTTACCATAAGTGAAAATTAATTAATATACTTACTTTAAATTATAATATAATAGTCAAATCCAAAAAAATTGGTAACCAAGCTACTATAAAAATATGTATATTGTGTTATTGTGGCTAACTCCACAATAATATAACTCTATATTCATAGATGAATAATATATAAATAATAATGACAATTGTATTTTAAAAATCTAAATAATGTTTGTAACAATACTAACTTCAGATATTAATGCCTAAAAAGGTCTCTGGTAAACACCTGTTTCCAAATACTTAACCACTGGAGTATATTTCTGTGTGCCTGCTTTTTCCACTAGACAACCGCGATACCAAACAAACTCCACAAAACGCCACCACAAATCCAACTGCCGTTCCCATCATCAATTCTCTGCTTTTCCACAAGGAAACCTCATCGTCTTCTTGTTCTTGTGAAGTAGGAGGAAGTGATCTTTGAGAAGAACACGTCTTATTCAGTGGTATTCCACACAAATTGACGTTACCTAAAAATGATGATGCTCCAAATGTGTCAAAGTGACGTTGTTGTGGAATTCTTCCTGACAGATTATTATATGACAAATTCAAATATCCAAGAAAATCAAGCCCCTGGATCGAATCAGGAATCGATCCTTCCAATTGATTGCTCGATAGATCCAGAGATTCTAAGCTATGGATATCTCCCAAGCTTTCTGGAATGCGCCCACTTAAATGATTGTTACTCAAGTTTAGAGTAATCAGGCCTTTCAGCTTCCCAATTTCCACTGGAATTTCTCCCCTCAGATTGTTGGCAGAGAGATCAATAACAGTAAAGGCCGCAGGAATTGAAGAATAATCCAGTTCGTTTCCCTTGTTGGTAATGTTAACCCCTTTCTGATAATACATTTCATAAGCAATAAAGTACCTTCCATACCTTTCACCGTTGGTTTGAGCCGTAGTCATGGAGGGTAATTCTGTGATTTCGGTGGGAATGACGCCTAAGAAGCCATTGGAGGCGAGGTCGATGATCTGAAGAATGGGCAAATGAAATATATCTGAAGGAATGACACCTGATAGATTATTCGACCTCAGAACAGCAACTCGTAGATGTTTTAAGCTTGCAATCCAGTTGGGTAATTTGCCAGTGAAGTTGTTCTTGCTAAGGTCCAGGAACTCTAGTTGTTTACAGTTGCGAAGCCCTGATGGTAATTGCCCTGAAAACCTATTGCCTCTGAGATCCAGTGATTTGAGCTGTTGTAGATTACCCAGCTCGTCTGGAATTGCTCCCTGCAGCTTATTGCTATACAATGTCAACACTTTCAGAGAGGTGCAGTTCCCCAGGCTGGAGGGCAGAGCATGGCTTAGTTCGTTATTTGACAGATCCAAGTTCTCTATCCTTTGTAAGAAAGATATTGATGAAGGAATGGCACCTCTGAACTTGTTGTTCGACAGTGACAAGAACTCCAGAGAAGACGGAAGGTTTGTTCCAATGTAATCTGCAACGTTTCCTTCAAAATTGTTCTTGGACAATTCCAGAACTGTCAATTGACGTTGAAGGGCAAGAGAGGGAAGAGGACCATGGAGATGATTGCCTGAGAGGTTCAGGCTCTTCATATTATACAATTTACTCCATAACCATGAGGGTATGGCTCCCACCAGACTGTTTCTGGAAAGATCAACATGCTCAACTCTCGTCTGGTAGGACGCCCATTTTGGAATGCTCCCTCCCATGTTACACCCGCTCACCAATAGCCATGACAGATTAAAAGAAGGAATCCAATCTCTGCTTATGTTGAGAGTCAATCCAGTATAGCTTAACATGAGGTATTGCATATTGGTTAGATTTTGAAACAGAGATTCTGTCACTGTTCCCTGCAACTGATTGCCCCATATTGAAAGGGTATTAAGGGAGGACAACTGCCCTAATGAATATGGAACACTGCCATTCAATTCATTGGCACTCAGATCAAGATATGTCAAGGATGACAATGCGGACAACGAATGGGGAATGTTGCCTTGCAATGCATTATCACGAAGGCGCAGAAAATTCAGAGAAGAGAGATTGCTTAAGGATGAGGGAATTGTTCCATAGAATTTATTGACACCCAGATCTAGATATGTCAAAGAGCTTAGATTCCCAATGACAGATGGGATCGTGCCTGTTAACTGATTCACCGAGAGGTCCAATTGAGTGAGGCTTAAAGCTGCAATCTGGGCTGGCAAAGTCCCATTTAGGAGATTCATCCTCAAGTTGATTGAAACCAAGCTGTTCATATTGAATACCCAGTTGGGTATTTCAGAAGTAAGTGAGTTATTCTGCATATGCAGATATGTAAGTGAAGTAAGATTTCTGAGAGAAGCAGGAATTGGACCTACCAGGCTACAATTTGTCATGTCCAGATGCTGAAGCCTCTTAAGATCGCCAACGGACTCACCAAATTCCATCATAGGAAGGCCGCTGAGATTGACCCCACGGAGTGAAATATATTCCAGCTGTGTTAGATTCCTCAGCCATTTCAAACGTGGGACTTTCAAATGCTCTAGATCAGAAAAATCCAAGCAACGTAGCTTTGAAATCTTTCCCAACTGGAAAGGCAGGAGTCCAGATAAGCCTGTGTTGGAGAGGTTGAGATAAGTAAGGTCTGTCAACAAGGACATATTTGGAGGCATCTCAAAGCCATGAAAAGAATTCATGCTTAAATCCAGGTATTTCAGTTGGCTTAATGGGAAGAGAGCAGAGGGTACGAACTTTCCCCTGGAATCAGTAGTAAGGTTGAAACCTCTAAAATCAAGAGAATCCACTCGTCCTGAGTGAGAATCGCAGTGGAGGGCTGTCCATTGGCAGCAGTTAGAAGAGCCTTTCCACGACTCCAAGAGGCCATTGGGATCTTTCAGATTATCTCTCAATTTCAAAAGAGCATCCTGTTCTATTTTATGGCATCCATATGTTTGTAAGCAAACAAAACAGAGTAGTATGCATATTTTGAAAAAAACTGTGATATGCTGCGCCATGGTTCGCTCATGCTCTGTAGAGTAGATTGCAATACATACTAGATTTATGTCTTCCAATTCTTGCAAACGTGCTTGATTTTTCTTCTTGTTTGCCGCTATTTTTTTCTGGGCGGTACCTACCCATATCTTTGATGCTGCCAATCGCAAGAACGAGCACCACAAACTAGATTCCTTCCAAATAACTTGTGATACCTACCTAATTTGTTAGGCCATTCTAAAACCGGTTCACATTTTCTAGTGGGAAATGGAAGTGTTTTCCATGTAATGAGATGTAGAAGCATCTCAGTTGCAGTCAAACTTATGAATGAAAGATAAAGAAGCAGCATACCTAATTAGGCCGAGATGTTCCCCTTGCGAGAGGGAGGAAGGGATCTGATCTGAGAAACCTGTGGTTGACATGCCATCCGTACCGATACAAGACGATTGAACGGATTGAACAGATTGAACGTATCCTGGCTGTTTATGTGTTTACATCCTAATTGCTCTGCGTGTCTGTTATCTGTGCAAATAATAGAATACCCTGTGGAGGATGTGTTCCAGAGATTTCTGAAGTTCCGGCCGTTTCCGGATCAAGCCTAGAATTATTGTGCGGTATATTTTTCAACGTTTTAATCCCAAGGAAAACGGAATAACCAATTTTTTTATTTTTTATTTTTTTTGAAAAAGAATAAATTTATATAAATTATTAAAGCCAAAAAAGTTAATAAAGATTTCCACACAGTAATAGCTAGCTATCAATAAAATTCAAAGAATAAAAATTTAAGGAGGTTTGTGACAAATCCATTCTTGTCAAGTTTCAAAGGAGAACAAAAAAATGAAATTAAGATAATTAGAACACAAAAAAAAACTATCAACCCAAATCATGATGAAGGAATGAAAGAAGTTGTGAAGAATAAGCTCAAGAAAGAGATCCTCAATCCATAACATTCCAACTATGGTCAACATCAAAAGACATTTAGCAAAACAGTCAACAACAACAACAACATTCCACTCTGGAGGAACATGAATAAAAGAGATGGAATCAAAATTGCTGGACAGACGAAGAATTTGTCTCACTAGCAGTGTCATCCTCCAAGAAGATTGTGAAACTTTCTCATTATTCAAAAGGGAAACCAAAACCATTGAATCCATTTCACAAACAACTTTTTTTAAACCCAAACTCCCAAGCTTTCCTCCATTTGATTACTTGTAACAATCCTCATAGCTGAGAGAAAGAAGTGAACTAACCTAGTACTATCCCTTCCAATTCCACCAATTCTTACAACACATGGATTACCCTTTGAAGAACCATCAATATTAATTTTATAAAAATCTCAAAGGAGGAAGAGATCATTTACCAACTCTATTCACCTTTTTTGTGTTATTCAAAAGTATAATCTTATTATTAAGATTAGTTGAAAAAGTCAATTGATCCAAATCTAACTTTTGAAAAATTAGATTATCGAAAGAAGAAAGAACTACACCCAAAGAGTGTTGGACCTATAAAGTTTCTTTCACTGAGCCTAAAACTTTTTGTCAAACATATCCAATTAAGATTCTGAAAACCTTTGAAAATTCGACGATTTATTTCTAACTTATTTACTAAAGGATGAAAGTAGGCCCTATAACCAAATTGAATAAGCCATAAAATTTTATGTATCGTGTCAATTCATGTGAATTTGGGAATTGTTGAATTTCAATTCCAAAATTTTAGGTTTCTTTTGTTGGTTCTTGATATTTCGCCAGTCCATGAAGAAGCAGCTAAAGATAAAAATAAGGATGACGAGGGTTGGGATCCTCTTGTGGATACTCTAGATCCAATTGATGTATAGAGTAAATCAAGTGACTGGGACTCTCCTACTCTCCTTTCTGCACAGTTTATTTTTTATGTTTTATGATCCAATGTATGCCTCATATAGACTCTAGAAGTGTGATTTTATATCCCCACCTTTTTTTTTGTGAATGTGTAATATTGTTTTCATATAAATGATAATTTTGGCATTTATTCTAAAAAATTAGGTACATAGATGTAGATAAATAAATAAAGTGTTTACCTTAACCTTACTATAGAATATAAACTCTCTTACATCTAATTAAATAGTGAAGGATATTTTTATTAAACACTATTTATAATTTTATTTTTTCTTAAAACATATATGAATTTTTTTATTTTTTTTAAGGCAAATTGCTAGCAGAGAAGATAGCACTTTTTTTATTACTTTAAAGTTCCAAAATACATATTTGGACTAGACATATATCGATATTTTTATTTTATAAATGAATTGTTTCTTATATGTGAATTATATATATATATATATTATTAAGATCGATATTTTTATTTTGTAAAATATGAAATTTAATTATATTATATCTATTTAAAATATTTAATATAATTATATAATGTAATTTGAAAGTATTATTTATGTTGAATATAAGTAATCATATTTAAAAATAATAATTTATAATAAATACTTAAATTTTATTATTTATAAAATTAACTCACCAACTAATAATCCACTTGCACATTCCTAAATATGTTTAATCCATGGTCAAAATTGCACATGGTTCATGTTTCCCACTTTCCTACAAAATTTTCTCATTCAACCTCATCCATCCTTTTTTCCAAAAAAATCCAAATCTTTCACGTTACTCTAAAAGAAGTCTTTTTGGATTTCCAAAAAGGTCATTTTTGATCTTCACCTTTCATCTTTTTTTAAGACAATATTGACCATCAATGTCCCCTTAATCTTAGACTTCCAAAGTGCACCAATCACAAGGTGGCACTTGGAGGCTTCTCCTTCTCCCAATCCTCTCAATCAACCTCATCCATTGATATCTTAGATCAATCTCAACCCTTGATCAATCATCCTCCAAATCTACAAATAGCACCTCTTAGAAGCTATTTTAGAGGAAGCTCATGAAGTGTAAATTCATGCTATCAATTTGAGCATCATATATCATCTCTCAAGCGCAAATCCATTGGAGCACAACCAAACACATCATGTGTGCATATCAAGGAGTTGTGACTGACAATTCTTATTTTCTTTCATCTTTTATGTAATTCCTTAGCTTAAACTAAGGTATCAATTAGGCATAGAAAAGAATGTGAATGCATTGTTTGAGTCCTTGTTTTATATTATACATTCTTGTTCATATTTTGGCACACTAAGTGGGACCCATATCCCTAATCTAATTTTCTTTCATGCTTTTTATGAAGGTTTTTTGTCATAGATTGCCAGTTTGATATATTTGACACTACTTGATGCATTTGTTTTGAATATTGATTTTTTTCCTTTAAAATAATGTTTTCATTATGGATTGGTGTCTCTATTCCAAATTAGTGCACCTACATGTGCAATATGGCATTTCTATGGCACAGTGTGGCATTTCTACAACTGGTCTAGGAATAGTGATATTTGATGGCCCTAACATCATTTCTTCAATAATTTCTTAGTATTTTGGCATATATTTTTACCTATTTTTACATAGATTTTCCTTCCTAATATATTTTTCATGCTTAATTGTTTTCTTACACATCATGTTTTCCTCCCTCCACTACAATTTACCACATTTGCAACATGCATTAATATGTTTTCTATAGAATGGATTTTATATTTCTTAATTTGGTATATCTACATGACACTTGTTTGGGTGATCCCACAATACTAGTTTACAATTTTTGGCCAAACTAGACACTGAACTGATTTTTTCTAACTAAATCTTCACATTCAGACACCTATAGCGGCTAAATCGTGAGGAATTTGAAGATTATGCAAATTAGTGATTTGTGAAATTTGGTCTGTTTCTAAAAAAAAAATTTCAAAATTTTTGGAATCAAATTGCACTTCTTTTTCCATCTCCTTTAAACACTAGTTTTTTTTCAGTAAACACCATTTTTAAGGAGTGATGCTCACCATATAACACATAAAAAAAATTTCATGAAGGATAAAATTCTATTTTTTTTGAATTTAGATTTGTAACTACGATATCTAGTTCTTCCAATTGATTTCATAGTGTTTTATTTAATATCTTTTCCTTAATCAAGTTTTGAAGTCAAACCAATTACAATTCAAACATAGGCAGACCATATAACACATAACTTTTTTGTATGTATCAAAATTCAATTTATTTTTTTGTTGGATCAAGGACTTTAATATCTAGTGTGCACTCATATTTTTCAAAAAAAAAAATTGATAATCTTCTATTTTTTCACATGTGCATAATAGAGAGCGTGATTTTCGGTGAAAACCCTACATTCACAAGAAATAAAAAATAAATATAATAATGAAATTAAATTTATTTAAAATTATACTTTTTGGGAAGCTTATAATAAGGACTACATACTTACAAAAAAATAATTTTAAATGAATTCATTTGATCCCCCAAAAGGTAAATCAAAAGTAGTTTTTTATCAGCATTTTGATAGGTGTAAAGGAGACTCCGTTATAGTTATGGTTTAAAACTAGCAGGGTTCTATCCAAGGGGGTTTGATCTAACCTAGTTTGATCAAACCCTCTTCAATTTGAATCCTTCAAATGGAAATTTTTAAGGCTTAAATCATTATATTTTCTAAAAATATGTGATTTTAGCAAAAATCAAAATCTCCCAAAAATTGTAAACCAACATTGTGGGATCACCTGTCTCTTTTTTCTAACATCTTGGACCTCATTTTCTCATACTTTTTGGTTTCTTTTAGTTGTTGGGCTACCCAACCTACCTTCCCGTCAACTTTTATGACTCCCCACTTGTAGTTATTTTATTTTTGGAGCATTTTTTCTCCCACCTCTTCACAAAATGGCATTTTTATATCCTCTATTCAACATTTATGTAAGTAAATTTTGGTAGATATATTTTATTAATCATCTTTTGTGGCCTAACCCCTTGTACATGCAAATTTTTACTAGTCCAAGACTCCTTTAAGAAACTACTAACACATTTATTGTAGGTTTTCTTGTTAAGTGACCCATCATTTTCCACTAAATCTTGTTACACATTTTAATTTCTAAGGGGAATTAACATTGTGTCCTATTCTTGTGGGGACAACATAGTGTGTATTCTCTCTACTCACATTGAAATGTGATCTTAGATATCAAAACACCATTTCATTCTCTTTTATTATTTTTAATCCTAAAAAAGTAAGTCGTGCATGCTCTCTTCTTGCACTAGAAGGCAATCTTAGAGATCAAAAGTGTTTGAATTTTCTTTCCCCAAGTGGTTGTACCTCTTATTTCATCACCAAGGGGACAACCCAAACCCTCGTGTTTCAGTGGGGTATATAAATTTCAAAGAGAATCAAAAGACTCTCCCATTGTGAGAACATTCATCATTATTGACTAAGATTGCAATCTAACTTTATACCATGCAAAGAGGAGGAGAGTGGGTAACCCTCTCACACCAAGCCATTAGACATACCCTCTCATTTCATAAAATTGGGCTTTATGTACCTTTGATTATATCAAGGATATTACCTAGAAACCTTGTACAAGCCTAGATATAACCTATCAATCATGTTTGGTTGTAATGTATCAATAAGCAATTAGTCTTGGGAAGTTGTTCACCCTATGTCCATAAAAAATGGTTTGTAGGTTTTATATGCTCTCTCCTCAACCCATTAAGTGATCTTGGTCTATCAAGAATAGTTAGCACCTCATCATGAGCCCTACACTCAATACCTAGACATGTCATATTAATGGGCTTACAATCACTCAAACTCCTACTTGAATAATCTAGGTTGTTCATGTGTTTGGTGTGTTTTCCTGCCAAAACATTTGAATTCACATTGATCTAACCACTAATAAACCATTCAAAATTGACCTTCAACCTTTGAACCAAATTCAAAATCCTCAAATCAAATCCCAAAACAAATGTTAAAATCCCCAAATCATAAATCCACAACCCCTAATTAAAAATTCAATCTATAATCAAACCTCACAATCCAATACCTAAGCATGATCCTCCATCCTAACCTTGTTATCCATCAAGCATCCTAACCTTTGAAGAATGTAACATCTCTAACCATACTATTTTAGTTTTCACCTACGTTTTATTACTTGAAGTAAATAATTCAATGCCTTCAAAATAGGAAGGTAAAATTTATAAAGGAATTCATATAACATTTCATAATTGAAATAACATAACTTAACATGATGTAAATGAAACACATCTATTCAAATATAGTTTGTATATAAGATTTATGATCACGCAAACAATTTCATAATTTACAAATGAGAACAAGGTTAGGATATACTTAGCTAGATTATTCTTCTATTTCACAAGCCTCGGCATGTTGTCTAGAAGAGGGAGAGCATCACCCAAGCTCTTTACTTCCAACCATAGACCGACAGTCCCCCATACACCTTCCAACTAGAAGTAGCCCTACCCTTCAACGAAGAGAATAGTATAGGAACCTCTATTATTGCCATCTGAGTATCTAGTGTTTTTTCATACATAACAAGTATGATCATACTCCTATAGACATTCTCTAACTAAGCATGATGCTACTGACTAGTTATGCAAACCTGGAGCACAATGAACTAACAAGCCCTTTGGCCAAAGTTTGAATTATATTCATCCACTTTCTTAGGAAGCAGTTTCATAAGTTCACCCACCTCTAACTTGACTTGGAAATCTTACTAGCCTATGGTTAACACAACTATTGGTTTGACCCAAAGGTTAACTTGCTCAAATAGATTATTTTTCAGAAAGTGTTGACTTCACTAGAGTCGTTTATTCGGCTAAGTAGATTTAATACTTCTAACACAAACACCCATGTTACATTCTCACAACATTCTGGGTCTAGGAAATTGCCTCTTATTTGAATCCTTTAATTAGTAAAAAGGACTATGCTAATCTCTTAGTATTATTGTATTTGGTTTATGACGAGAACATAATGTCCTCCCGGCTCAAGATATTTGATTTCAAATCAATAGATAATAATGACTCCTGATTTAATATGAAATACGTATAAAGTTTTAATAATAATAAAGACTTCATCTTCTCTATTATATTTCAAACCTTTATGTGAAATTCTTAAAGATTCTTGTTATTAAAAATACAATATAAATAGTGATAATAATAAAATATAAGACGTTGTCTTATTGGATGGAATAAATACAAGTATTTAACAATTCTTTTGAGAATCTAAAGCTTTTTTCTTAACTTAGAGAGAAATATTAGCCATGCCTGGAAAAGATTATCCTAGCTTCTATACTGAAATTTATTGCTTTAAAGTCAACAACACAGATTCAGGTTTGTTGTTCTTTACAACTCCACGCTTAGCTTATTCTCTTTCTACGCCTAGCTTTTCAAAAACTATTCTCTTCCATGGACTTTCCATACTGTTCTTCAATGGAAACTGGAGTAAAAAGAACAAAATAGACTCCCCTTACTGTCATAGCCAGCAGTTGTTTTTCCCTGTAGTATCACTCACCAAAAAAAACCTTCTCTACCTTACTCCCCAGAAAAAAAGACTTTCAGTTATCCTCTACACACAACAAAAGACTCTCTCTCCTATCTATTTAACCTTGTCGCCTTCTTCAGGTATTTTTCCAACTGATCCATTAATTGCATTCCTCTAATAGAAGCGTCGCCTTTACAAAATATGCCACGGCTTTTCCCAGATTGCTATGATTCAAAGAAGTTGTTCAAAAAAGATCTCCTTCTAGAAGCGCCACAATGGCCTCTTATGCCTTCGTAAAAGATAACATATTCAAATGCATTAAAAATATTCATAATATATATATATATGCATTTAATTCATAATATATATATAAGTATATATTATTTATATAATATTTATCAATTACAAAAGATATTTGAAATCAATTATTTTGACGATTTAATAAGATCTTTAGCAATAGGGGTTTTACTTTCTCTAGTGACACTTTATCTATTGACTTAGATTCATGACTCGCCCAAACTTGAGTTGACCCGATGAGGTTTTCAAATAGCCTAAATGAGTGTGTGTGTCAACAAATAGCAATACCAGATAATTCGTATACCAATTCTTCTCTTGGGTGATACTCTCCCTCTCCCTCTGGATGGCATGAACATTCTTGCATTTCACTTAGAGCAATATTCATGTAGTTAGTCGTTTTCATTTAAAACATAAGATCGCAATATTGTTTAAGCATCATATTTAAAAGTTTAAAAGTAAATACATCACATTGCATATATATATATATTTCATTCAACTGTTAAATACCTTAATGACATCACCATGCATTAAAACTATTTAAACATAAAAGTTAAAGTAATTTGGTAAATCAACAATGGGGTATAACAAAGAACCCAAAATAAAAATCTCAAATCCTCTTGCAAACCAAAGCTTGAAACTCTCATCTCTTCATCCTACATAGATCATAATCTAAATACATCTATCTCAACCAATCATTTTAACCCATCCACTCATCCAAATCACAAAATCTTGATCCAAGACCCTAGGTAATTTCCAAGACTAATCAATCTAAAATCCCAAGCAATCTTAATCAACTCCCATCACCTCACCCTAATCCAAATAATCTAATCTAACCATAATACCCACCTATCCAATTCAAAACCAATTATCAAGGTCAAGAATTTAAATCCAATCAAATATAAGACTTGCTTAGGAACATTGTATATCCTAAATATAATCATGAAACTCAAATCTTGCTTAGGAACCTAGCATATCCTAAGTATAGAAAATCAATCAAACCAAATCATCCTAAGGTATTTATTCCTTGAAATTCATCAAAAAATCAAACCCAAACCAACCCTAATCATCTCTAATCCAATTTGAAAATATAAAACCTATCCGAAATTTAAGATTTTATAAATCAATCCCAAATCTGATATAAAAATAAGTATTAGATCTAAAACCCAAATCAACCCATCATCCATCCTCATCCAAATATAAAATTGACCCCATTCTATTTTGATGAATCTCTTTTTCACCAATCTAAAAATATCTGATGATGATGATGATGCTATCTTTGTTAATTAAGATGAATATAATTCCTATGACAATGATGTGAGTCTTGTGGACCAAGAAAAATATACCCTAAATGGCATCTCCATAAAATCCAATCACCCGCCCATAAGCATGTTTGACCAAGAATTGTCTATATTCCATGTTGTTCCACTAATTCTAAATGTGTATATGCTAGCCATCCTTATGGAAAATTTAACAAGGGGAGCCCATATTCAAAAATATCCACTCATGTGAGTGCCTAGTAGTCTCCACCTTATGTGCAAATCATTCATCATCAAAACCTTTGCAATCCAACCCATCCCAATCCTTTATGAATTTTCTCCAAGGACTATTTGCAAAGGATCATAAGCCACAAAATGCAAAAAAATTGCATAACCCTACCACATCGTTAATCTAATGCCATCCAAATGTATCATTGACCAGGTGGTCATCATCCCCAAGTCCACGAAATTGTCAAATCCATTAAATTCAACATTTATAAACACTGAAAACACTTCCACCATCCACGTGTACAAATCCAAGAGTCTAGTCATGCATTAATCGCCAACATAAAAACACCTCTACTCCTTCATGTCATCCAAGAAAATATAGATATGTCAAGAGTTCATTCTAAAGCATGCCTAAACATGTCCCTGCCTAAATCAAGATCCAAGCATTTACACCAATCCTTTTCACAACTCTATATTATCTCAAGATCAAAGCACCCATACTGAACCCATTCCTAAACCACAATCATATCACCTTGGTTTCACCACCTTTATCCAATCCAATTTTATCACCATTGAAGAAAGTACAACCACCACCACTCCTTACCCATCTCAAAAATAGATTTGTGTCTTATTTTCTAAGCAACAAGTATCTCATCACAAACTAGATTCACTAGAGCATGAACTATCTAGGAAAAGGATTAGGCCTTCATAAACAAGGCATCTTGGAACCCATCCAAATAAAATAAAATCCAAGGCTTCAAGGCCTTGGCTACAAAACTCAAGACAAAGATGTTAGTAACACCTCCATAAATCCTTGAATTTTTGTCTAAACACATAACAAAATATCTCAACACTAAACAAAAAAAACTTCAAAAAGACCACTAAGGGGACCGCAACACCAAACATACTAAGGAATAATGAAGGATAATATTATAACAATGGAGGTGTTGGAAACTTGCATCCATCTAATGACAATTTCCACATAACCCAAAAGAGAAATCTATGCAAATACTATTCATAATCAACATGCAAGAGAATAGACAACATACCCATCAAAATATGACACAAGATATACCTTGGGAAAACCCTCAAGAGGGAAAAAACCCAGTCAACTACATAGGATTCACATCATGACTATACTTGGTAATACCATCTCACCTCCTCAACATGACATCAAAACTAGCAATCCAAGTGACTAAACCAAGCCACCAAATTGAATATGCATCAACACTGAAATATCTATGGGCATAGACAACCCATGTTCAAGTCATAAATGCAATATGTAAGTATAGACCGCCTACAATATTACACAACTTGTAGATACAAGAATGCAACATACAAATCCAACCAAATACCGATAACCATGTCAAAAGAGAATAATCTGAGATGTACAACTAAGCATACAATGAACCCAACATCAAATCTCCAAGATTCGATCATCCATAAACTCATAGTATCACCATAGTCAAAGCAACCCACAAACAACTCAGATAAGGAAAATAACAAATAAACCATACCAAAATAACTTTGAACTTGATCCACTGTGTAGTTCTCTGAACAAGCTTTATGTCGACTATTCAAAGTCCAAAATTTGACTTTGTATGCTCAAGATATGCCATCTCAAAGCTCAAAAGAAGCATTTGAATTCCAGCAAGAAAAATACTATAAAAATTGCAAAATCTGAAAACATTGCTAGCATGACAGCGTAGAGCACTGAGTCAGCTTTCCAACCAGTCCAAGAAGACAAAAATTGGACCACCTGGGCGAAAGTTATGCCCTTTGGAAGAAAGTTGCACAATTCTGGTATGAGATGCAATCAGGGGTGGCCCCCAGATGGAGTCATCGGTGGTAGTGGTCCCCCGGGCCGTAGACATAAAAATCCAATTAAATTTCCAAATATCAAAATTTTCGTCGGACCCCTTTTATAAATGAATAGGCGGATTTCATTTTAAATGAAAGCGATTTTTTAAAAAAATATTTTTTTATTTAAAACCTCCAAAGGGATTGGCGGTCGCTGGCCCAATCGGCGACTACTAGCGGCAGTCGACAGGACTGCCACTGGCAGTACCTGCTACAAGCGGTATGGGGGGGTAGACCCTTCCCCAAAAACAAATTCATATATTTTTCAATGAAAACTTTTTCGACCTTCTTTTCAATTTTTTTGATATATTTTACATGTACGAAAATTTTAATCAATGGGAAAATATTATTTTATTCTGCAAATGCCTCGTACAGCTGAGTTGGGGCTAAAAATTTTTGCATTTTTTTTCACAGTAACAAAAATAGGTTGAGTTATATATCAAAATTCGTCTCTTGGCCAACCCATATCCAACTATGAGGTCGATTTTGTCACAGGAGGTCATCTGTGATTTTTCCCCCGCAAAACCTCCATTTGAATACATAGCCAAAAAATCCTTTTCACCCAAAATTTCTCACATCCCAAATCTGCAAACAACCCATCAAAGCAACAAACCCAAAACCCTCAGATCTGCAATAATTAACAACCTGCAAAACTCTCATATCTTGGCATGCCTTTCATTCTTTCATGCAATGTATAGATCCAAACTCAAACAAGATTTTTCTCAACCAAGGGTTATACAACCACAACCATGGATCTGATACCAAATGTTGGAAACTTGCAGCCATCTAATGACAATTTCCACATAACCCAAAAGAGAAATCTATGCAAATAAGTATTCAAAATCAACTTGCAAGAGAATAGACAACATACCCATGAAAATATGACACAAGATATACCCTGGGAAAACCCTCAAGAGGGAAAAAACCCAGCCTCCAAAAGCATCCATCTCTCATGTATTATTCAACAATAAATATTATAATACATCTTCAGAGTCTCCATGAACACCATTGAAACAACAAACCCTCTCCAAACAATCCATGTGAACAAACATGTAACCACACATCCCATGCCATGCTTCAAACCTCTACAAATGCTAACCTACAAAACTGACCAACCTAAACAACTACCCTTGTGGTTTCTTTTATAGACACAAGCTCCCACAAAACCATGTGACTAAAACCATGAGATTACAAAACCATGTCCCCACATTTAATATTGGGTACTTTATTTAATTATTTTCCCCAATATTAAATAATTACATTTTTACAACTTTAACTTATGTCCCAATGTTACATACAACATAAAGTGGCCCCAAGAATAATTACATTAAATACATTATGCAAGGTGTACAACACTCCTTTTCCTAACAGGAGGATGATTTTATGCTTTATAAGGCTAACATCAAATTGGTTACTAAAATTATTCTTGACGTATACAAGGATGTTATTTTGGAAGGCACCCTTGGTGGTAAGATTGAAACAAAGGTATTATTATGATGCTACTTAAGGATGTTGATCCAACTCAATTAAAGAATTGGAGACCTATCAATATTCTCAATGTGTCATATTTGTTTTACTATGGCTTTGAGGATTCATAAAATTTTACCCAATGTGATTTCTCCCTACAAAACAGTTTTATGAAGGGCAAGTACATATTGAATAACCTTCTAACTAGCTTAGAAGGAATGTATTAGGCCAAATTTTCCAAGTGAAATGTGTATATGGCCCTTATTGACTTTGAGAAAGCACATGACCCTATAGAATTGCCACTCATTATCTTGATGTTAAAAATTATGGGCTTTGGTTACACCTTTTTTAGGATGATGAATGTATTGTTTAGGGATGGTTTTACTCAAATATATTAATGGTGATATTTCTCATCCATTTACCCTACAAAGATCTATAAGGAAAGGTTTTCCCATTACTCCATATTTATTTCTTTTAGTAGCTAACACTAAAGGTATCCATTTTTTAAATGCATTTGTTCATTAGGTCTCCACCTTATGTGCAAATTATTCATCATCAAAACCTTTGCAATCCAACCCATTCCAATCCTTTATGAATTTTCTCCAAGGACTATTTGCAAAGGATCATAAGCCACAAAATGCAAAAAAATTGCATAACCCTACCACATTGTTAATCTAATGCC
Source organism: Sequoiadendron giganteum (assembly GCA_007115665.2). Taxonomy (NCBI): domain Eukaryota; kingdom Viridiplantae; phylum Streptophyta; class Pinopsida; order Cupressales; family Cupressaceae; genus Sequoiadendron; species Sequoiadendron giganteum. The sequence continues at coordinate 719,464,505 of CM021101.1, forward strand.
ATCCAAATGTATCATTGACTAGGTGGTCATCATCCCCAAATCCATGAAATTGTCAAATCCATTAAATTCAACATTTATAAACACTGAAAACACTTCCACCATCCACATGTACAACTCCAAGAGTCTAGTCATGCATTAATCGCCAACGTAAAAACACCTCTACTCCCTCATGTCATCCAAGAAAATATAGATATGTCAAGAGTTCATTCTAAAGCATGCCTAAACATGTCCCTTCCTAAATCAAGATCCAAGCATTTACACCAATCCTTTGCACAACTCTATACTATCTCAAGATCAAAGCACCCATACTGAACCCATTCCTAAACCACAATCATATCACCTTGGTTTCACCACCTTTATCCAATCCAATTTTATCACCATTGAAGAAAGTACAACAACCACCACTCCTTCCCCATCTCAAAAATACATTTGTGTCTTATTTTCTAAGCAACAAGTATCCCATCACAAACTAGATTTGTTAGAGCATGAACTATCTAGGAAAAGGATTAGGCCTTCAAAAACAAGGCATCTTGGAACCCATCCAAATAAAATAAAAGCCAAGGCTTCAAGGCCTTGGCTACAAAACTCAAGACAAAGATGTTGGTAACACCTCCATAAATCCTTGAATTTTTGTCTAAACACAACAAAATATCTCAACACAAAACTACAAAAAGACCACTAAGGGGACCACAACACCAAACATACTAAGGAATAATGAAGGATAATATGATAACAATGGAGGTGTTGGAAATTTGCATCCATCTAATGACAATTTCTACATAACCTAAAAGAGAAATCTATGCAAATACTATTCAGAATCAACATGCAAGAGAATAGACAACATACCCATGAAAATATGACACAAGATATACCTTGGGAAAACCCTCAAGAGGGAAAAAACCCAATCTCCAAAAGCATCCATCTCTCATGTATTATTCAGCAATAAATATTACAGTACATCTTCAGAGTCTCCATGAACACCATTGAAACAACAAGCCCTCTCCAAGCAGTCCATGTGAACAAGTATGTAACCACACATCTCATCTCATGCTTCAAACCTCCACAAATGCTAACCAGAGCTAACCTACAAAACTAACCAACCTAAACAACTACCCTTGCGGTTGCTTTCATAGACACAAGCTCCCACAAAACCACCAACTGGTATTACACAAAACCATGTGACTAAAACCATGAGATTACAAAACCATGTCCCCACATTTAATATTGGGTACTTTATTTAATTATTTTCCCCAATATTAAATAATTACATTTTTACAAAATTTTAACGTATGTCCCAATGTTACATACAACATAAAGTGGCCACAAGAATAATTACATTAAATACATTATGCAAGGTGTACAACACACATTTTCCTAACATTCTCCCACTTGTTTTATACATTGCATAAAGGGAACAAGTAACCTCAAAACATGAATCAAATGAACAATCCATATAGCCACACATACCATCATGGAATCAAAGTGCTCCATGTGCTCCATCAAGATACCTGCAACAAGAATCAAAGTGACCACCATCCCAAGCATGAATTCTCTCATCCTCCATCATGCTAATGCACAATGATAAGAAGCCATCCAAAGAGAATCCACACAATCTATCACAACGAAGCCTAAGTCCTACCTCAACTGATATCCCAAACACATACACTCAATTGAAAAGTATCAATATGTACCAGTAGTTGTCAAGATACACAAAACCATAGCTGAAATAGCACCCTCAACAAGTGCCAACACATCCAACTATCCATACCTCCAAGGTATGCAAAACATAGTAAACTCATGCCATCAACATATACACCCATAAATTGCAACAATAAACTCCAAGTGCAAACCTGTCAAAGAATGACATACTCATCCAAGAGCTCCCACTACATGGGTAATGAAAATCTGAAAATGATCAAGGCATACCAATTCTACCAATAGCATCATATAGAAAGTGTAAACAACATTATGTAGTACCAAGGAATATCCACAATGATATGCAAAACCTGTAATCCAATATCCTGTAAGAACAACTCTCACCACAAGTCTCCATAGCTCTCCCAAGTTCTCCACACCCAACAAAGGAAAAAGATAAAGGAACCTCCATGTCATCACCCAAGAACATAAGTGAAAACACATGACCACAAGCTAGTGATCACTATAGCTCCAGCCAAACCTCAAACCAATGTAATGTGAAACCAAACATCTAGGAAGATAACCAAGACCAAAGAGAGAAACTTTTTACATCATATACCTGTAGAAAAACCTCCTGCATACACCTCTAAATGCCAATTGTGTCAAGTATTATCTCCTACACAACACCCCAAAATAAAATCCATACACAACACCCCAAAATAAAATCCATAACAACACCCAACCGTTCAATCACCAAGATCGAACATAACATATGTATCATGTAATAAACATGGATGTAAGCCTCTCAAGCCAAAGAAGATCAAACTAAATCCATTCCCAATGAAGGAAATAGGCCCAATACATCTCCTAAACTCAATATCAATGAAATTAATCATGATGCATAAGGAGATAAACATGTCAGCACTCCTCAAATAAACCATCCAAAACCATATATTTGTAGCTCAAGATCCATATGCATGAGAAGATAAATCATAAACATAAAGCACCCGAAAGAAACAATGGACAATACCTCTCAAATGAAACCACTGAGTAGACCAAGAGTGGTGAATAAGAATGCTCCTCCAAGACATCCAAGTTATCATGACTCATCCAAGAACACTCTCCTCATAGGTCCATGTTGAACTCATGTCCAACCAAGGTGTAGACTCATTGGACTTCCTGCTGAAATCTCATCAAGAGTAACCATATCAGCACATGTCTCTAACCATAAGAGAACTCAAGCCTCACCTATAACCAAGTATCCATGAGTACCTATAACCAACCAATCCATGCCAAAATCCAAATACAACATAGCACCATCATGAAGTAATCAAGCAAATGATCAATGTACCCAATACCAAGAGAACAACCAAGATCAATAGTCAAAGTCCTAACAGTTGAATCAACAACATAACCATGACATCATGATCTAACCATCTCCTCCTAGGAGATCACATACAAAAATGCATACATCCTAGTCTCAAGAGAATAGGTATCATGCCAAAAATCTAACATGTAATCAGAGTAAACCATGACACAATACCAAAAAATGCTATAAACCAAGAAACATCACTAATCAATATGAATATAACCATCCCCGGTCAATGAAACCAAAGATGTCAATGAACCCTTACTGCATAGAAGTAGAAACCAAGAGTCCATCCATGATACCAACAAACACTATAGAATATTATCCACCATCCAATGGTGAATCCACATCACTGCCAACAATCCCCACTGAACTATGATACTGAGTCACACATGGCATCATGACAACCATCCTCTCCATGAAGATCATCTAGGTCTACACACACAACTACAATGTTAGTAACATAACAAGTAGAACCAAAATCTCCAAGCCAAGAAGATACCTACAACTACCAGCAAACCATCATAAACATATCCATCACTGTCAAAAAACTCCCACTGAAAAGTGTAATCAAGCTATCCATGACATCATGATAACAATGTCCTCATGAAGATCAACCAAAGGCCCTCACACAATCAAAGAACTCAAATGTAACAAGAGCTCCCAAAAGGCAAAGTAAAACCATGATCATCATACCAAGAAGATACACTGCCACAACCATAATCAAGAACCAATCTAACACCAACAACAATGCACCTGCATAAACCATCATTACATGTCAAAGTCTCTAAAGAACACGAAACATCTATGACACCATGATCACCACCAAATGTATCAACAACTCAAACCAATTGTGTCCACATATCTACATAACATAGTCAACTACATAGGTCTCACATCATGACTATACTTGGTAATACCATCTCACCTCAACATGACATCAAAACCAACAATCCAAGTGACTAAACCAAGCCACCAAACTGAATATGAATCAACACTAAAATATCTATGGGCATAAACAACCCATGTTCAAGTCATAAATGCAATATGTAAGTATAGACTGCCTACAACATTACACAGCTTGTAGATACAACAATGCAACATACAAATCCAACCAAATACTAATAACCATGTCAAAAAGAGAATAATCTAAGATGTACAACTGAGCATACAATGAACCCAACATCAAATCTCCAAGATTCGATCATCCATAAACTCATAGTATCACCATAGTCAAAGCAACCCATAAACAACTCAGATAAGGAAAACAACAAATAAACCATGCCAAAATAACTTTGAACCTGATCCACTGTGTAGTTCTCTAAACAAGTTTTTCATCAACTATTCAAAGTCCAAAATTCGACTATGTATGCTTGAGATATGCCCTCTCAAAGCTCAAAAGAAGCATCTGACTTCCAACAAGAAAAAAAATTAAAAACTGCAAAATCTGAAAACATCACTGGCATGACAATGTAGAGCATTGAGTCATCTTTCCAAAGAGTCCAAGAAGACGAAAATTGGACCACCTGGGCAAAAGTTATGCCCTCTGGAAGAAAAGTGCATAATTCTGGTATGAGATACAATCTGGGGTGGCCCCCAGATGGAGTCACCGATGGTGGTGGTCCCCCCGAGAGGAAGACCTGAAATTTTATTTAAATCCAATTAAATTTCCAAATATCAAAATTTTCATCGGCCCCCTTTTTTAAATGAATAGGCGGATTTCATTTTAAATGAAAATGATTTTTTTTAAATAATTTTTTATTTTAAAAACCCCAAAGGGGTTGGCGATTGTTGGCCCCACCAGCGGCTGTATCGGCAGACTACTGGCAGCAGCCGTCAGGACTGCCACTGGCAGTACCTACTGCAAGTGAGTACGGGGAGGGCAAACCCTCTCCCAAAAAATAATTCATATATTTTTCAATGAAAACTTTTTCGACCTTCTTTTCAATTTTTTTGATATATTTTATAAAAAAACATTTTACATGTACGAAAATTTTAATCGATGGGAAAATATTATTTTATTCTGTAGATGCCCCCATACGGCCGGGCTGGGGCTAAAAAAATTTGCATTTTTTTTTCACAGTAATAGAAATAGGTCGAGTTATATATTAAAATTCATCTTTTAGCCAACCCAGATCCATCTATGAGGTTGATTTTGTCACATGAGGTATCTGTAATTTTTCCCCCGCAAAACCTCCATTTGAATACATAGCCAAAAAATCCTTTTCACCCAAAATTTCTCACATCCCAAATCTGCAAACAACCCATCAAAACAACAAACCCAAAATCCTCAGATCTATAATAAACAACCTGCAAAACTCTCATATCTTGGCATGCCTTTCATTCTTTCATGCAATGCATAGATCCAAACTCAAACAAGATTTTTCTCAACCAAGGGTTATACAACCACAACCATGGATCTGATACCAAATGTTGGAAACTTGCATCCATCTAATGACAATTTCCACATAACCCAAAAGAGAAATATATGCAAATAAGTATTCAGAATCAACATGCAAGAGAATAGACAACATACCCATGAAAATATGACACAAGATATACCTTGGGAAAACCCTCAAGAGGGAAAAAAAATCCATCCTCCAAAAGTATCCATCTCTCATGTATTATTCAACAATAAAGATTACAATACATCTTTAGAGTCTCCATGAACACCATTGAAACAACAAGCCCTCTCCAAACAATCCAGGTGAACAAGCATGTAACCACACATCCCATGCCATGCTTCAAACCTCCACAAATGCTAACCTACAAAATTAACCAACCTAAACAACTACCCTTGTGGTTGCTTTTATAGACACAAGCTCCCACAAAACCACCAACTGGTATTACACAAAACCATGTGACTAAAACCATGAGATTACAAAACCATGTCCCCACATTTAATATTGGGTACTTTATTTAATTATTTTCCCCAATATTAAATAATTACATTTTTACAACTTTAACTTATGTCCCAATGTTACATACAACATAAAGTGGCCCCAAGAATAATTACATTAAATACATTATGCAAGGTGTACAACACACCTTTTCCTAACATGAGGATGATTTTATGTTTTATAAGGCTGAGATCAAATTGGTTACTAAAATTATTCTTGATATATACAAGGATGTTGTTTTGGAAGGCACCCTTGGTGGTAAGATTGAAACAAAGGTATTATTATGATGCTACTTAAGGATGTTGATCCAACTCAATTAAAAAATTGGAGACCTATCAATATTCTCAATGTGTCATATTTGTTTTACTATGGCTTTGAGGATTCATAAAATTTTACCCAATGTGATTTCTCCCTACAAACTAGTTTTATGAAGGGAAAGTCCATATTGAATAACCCTCTAACTAGCTTAGAAGGAATGTATTAGGCCAAATTTTCCAAGTGAAATGTGTATATGGACCTTATTGACTTTGAGAAAGCACATGACCCTATAGAATTGCCACTCATTATCTTGATGTTAAAAATTATGGGCTTTGGTTACACCTTTTTTAGGATGATGAATGTATTTTTTAGGGATGGTTTTACTCAAATATATTAATGGTGATATTTCTCATCCATTTACCCTACAAAGATCTATAAGGAAAGTTTTTCCCATTACTCCATATTTATTTCTTTTAGTAGCTAGCACTAAAGGTATCCATTTTTTAAATGCATTTGTTCATTAGGTTCTCTAGTGAAAGGAATGATTCTTTCCTCTTGTGGTTTTTGGTAAAATTACAATTTGCATATCATAGTACTCTATTTATTGAAAATGAAGTTAAGTTTAGTAATTTGGATAGAAGATTAGATATTTAATATATTGATTCAAGGTATAAAATTGTAGTGTATAAATGTAATGTTCCAAGCTAGGCTAGTAAGTTTCCCTATTGGTTGTTAAATAAAGGATGAAAGTGTCTAGGTCTAGATGATGTGATTAGATATCTTGGAGAAGTGGAAAAGTGATTTATTATCTCTTGTTAGGAGATACCAAATGTTTCAAAAAGTGTTTTCCTCTTACACTTTGTATTTCTGCTCATGTTGGTTTCTTTCATCTTCTCATGTTCAAATCAATTGAATAATCTCATTAATTGAAATTTCTTTGGTCTAATGGTAAAGGCAATAAAAATGCATGTTATCTCATGGGATACTGTATTAAGAAAAAAAATGGGGATGGGGTTGAAGGATCTTTTTGAAAAGGGTGTTTCTCTTGCTATCAAACATATCATTAAAGTAAGTCATGATAGTAAGTCTTTGAAGTAGATGTTTAGGTACAATTTGGCTGGTTGTTTTACTAAAATGAATTCTAATTAAAAAGATTTGCACATATGGATTTTCTTTTAATTTACTGAACCACCAAAAAGATATATGCTAAGAAGGGAAAGAGGATTCCCCTTACTAGGCCCCTAGGGTTTTTCACCTAGAAGCACTTGGTTTAGGAATGACACTCTTTCACCTTAGTGATATCGGTATTTTTTGTGATTGCATTATGTTCGAATTGGCTATGGCTTCCAAGATCTTAAGACCAAATGGAAAGCACAAATAAGAGAGAAAATAATGTGACAAGAATAAATTGTATTCTTATCAATATGATTCAATAATATGAGATTATTTGATTGTTTTACAATGAGAGACCCCTTGGTTATATAGCCAAGGTGAGTACATAGGAGGACATAAGATTATGAAAAATGTCGTAATCTTATTACATGAGACAACTATGAAAAACTATCACTCCACCTAAAGTGGAAAAGTTATAATCACCACAAATTGTGGATCACCCACAAAAGGTGGAGAGTTAATCACATGATATGTCCACAAAAGGTGGAGGTGATAAAGTAATAACATGATAAGTCCACCAAAAGTGGAAAAGCTCCAACTACCTCCTATGTGGTCCCTAAGTAAACTTAACTAAGGTGTAATCATGACCTAGGACAAGGTACAACACATTTAATTACACCAACACATTCAAAATGGGGTTAAGGGTTGAATAGGGTTGTGTTGTGTGATGAAGTGTGTCTAAGTGTTGCAATGTAATGAAATAAACTAAGAAACATAAACCAAATGTAAATCTAAACTACATGCAATGTAAACTAAATGACCTAAATGTATACAATCTGGAAAGAAACTGGAAATAACAGAAGTGGTGCACCTAGATATTGAAGGTTGTAGATGAGGAGCTCCGGAATATTTTGGAATCTACTGGAAATTGTCACAGGGACATGCCAGAATGGATGACCTAGTCCTCTTCCCAGGAAAGTTTAACAAAATAGATTTTTGGAAAAAGGGTGTCCCAATCCATAAAAATCCCCGAAAGACAGATTTAGAGGGACTAGGTCGCCATTATTGGTGACCTAGTCCACTTCTGAATTTATGAGAATCTGGAAGTGGAGATTGGAGCCCTTGGTCTGCACTTTGGTTCCTAATAGGTGTCTAGTTCAAATTTTGTAGAAAGCGAACTGAAAGGGGTTTCCAAGCTTCAACTAGGGCTTCGTTGACTTGAGTGATTTTGATGAGTTGAGAACACATTTTTAGCACCTTTCTCCTTGACATACCTACATACAAAAACCTGCAAAGCACACATACAAAGAGGAGACAAAGGGTTAGGGTTAGAGAATAAGGATTTTCCTTAGTCAAACCCCTTTGATGATAATCAAATCCAAATGAAATATAATGAAAGGAATGGATGATTGAATGATAAAGCCAATACAAATACTTACCAAACCTTTAGTTGAAGATGTCTGCAACATGCAAGAACCAACTTTAATGGAGTTTGCTTGAGATGCCTTGTGCTTGAATGCTTGCTTGGGAAGCTTGAGTGCAAGAGTGCTTGTGAAGATGAAAAATGATCTAAGGAGAGGTCAAAATGAGGATGAAAACCCTTATTTATACAAGTAAACCCTAATTTTCCTGAAAATGTAACATGATAGGCCGACCCTAGGGTTTTGGAGGAAAATTCACTTTAGGTTTTTGTCTTAAATTTGAAATTTATGCCAAAAGGGACTAGGTCGCCCAAGGTGGTGACCTAGTCCACTTGGACATGTTCAAGTGGTGGTTGGGAATTAAATGGTGTTTAATAATGTTTATCAGTTTTTCCTCCCGGAACACACTTAAGACGAGCCTAAAAGTACATTAAGGGAAAAAATTAGCATTAACAAGGGTAGGATTAGTGGTGACAAGCCTAGAAAAGTGCAAGGGTCAATTAAAACACCTTACAACACTTTAGACTAAGGCTTGGAAAGTGGTAGTCTAGGTGAATTATTATAGAGAAGTCTTAGAAAAGTGAGGAAATGTGTTACAACACTTCACAACACGATTGTAGAACTTTGTTAGGTTATTGTTGATTTGCAAGAGTTCAAGCCTAATGTGAATGTGTTGGCCACATTACAACATTAGATCTAAGCAAAATAAGGCCAAAATCCAAGGGAAAAGGCCAAAATGAGTGAAAAGTGTCAAAGGCTACACTTTTTGGCAACACATTTAGTCCCCACTTTAGTGAGAGGATGAACTTGCTTCAAACTCACACTAAAGTAGCCAAATCATGCATGTAGAGGGGAATCCAATGTATTAATGCTAGTAAGATGAGATGAGTTCAATCAAGAGGGATGACCAACCCCCAGGATCAAAATCCCATGGCAAACCAAACATAAGCACAAAGATCACACAAGAAGGTGATGTGAAAAGGTGAAGAGATAGGAAAAGTAAAATCAAGCTTCAACCGTTTGTCCAGCTAGTTGTGGATTAGATATAGGTTGTTTTTTTGAAAGGAAAGATGTACTCACTCTGGGTTGACAAGACTTTTGGTTGTTCATTGGGTGAGAATGCCAAAAAGGTGAGAAAGATACACTCAGTTGGCATGCACTCACACACGCGCAAAGGTGGCTATGGGGAAAGTCGTGCCACTAGTTGGGCTTCCCACTCAACCATACCAAATTTTTTCTCCCTAACAACTTTGATAAGGTGCCACAAGAGACAAGGGACCACAAGCATGCAAGTTGTGTTATGCAAGGTGGCCAAGTATGCAAGAATGTAAAAATGCAAAAAGAGTGTTTGAAGGAGTCTTATCTGGTTCATGTGAGGTCTTTTACTTAGGGAACATTGTGTCTAATGTCTCCAAGAGAGGACCAATTAGGGGATAGAAGATTCACAGCTTAGGGGATGCATTGTGTCACATCAGGCCACTAAGAGGAATGTAATATGCTAAGATAGGTCACTTTCATGGAAGGACATTACACCCAAAGTCATCCACAAAGCGAGCAACACTGGTGCAGGAGCACCTAGGCTAACCTCCATTTTTCTTGCCATTTTTGGCTTGTATCTGAAATTAGCCAAGTCAGAGGGTTTGTGTGTTTATTTTGGACCTTAGAAGGTCTTCTTGAGTGTGGACTAGGTGAGTTAGTGTTAGAACAAAGGTCACCAATTGGTCATTGTTTATGTTTTGGTTAGCTTAGCCTTAGTAGCTTAAAGTTTGGATTTGAGTTTCTTAATGTGGTCCAAACACATGAGAGATGTAGGAAGGATGCTTTAAGGCCATTTATGATGTTAGTTCTTCAAACTACTTGGCTTAGAGGTCCTATATTCTTTTTGGCCTAATAAATGTAAAGATGCCAAAAATTGTCATGACAACATTGGAAATTTATTGTAAATGTTGCATGCAACTCGGCAACCTTGGATTCCCTAAAAGCTAGGAGTGGGGGATCAACTAACAGGCCTAGAAACCTGGAGAATGGATCTAATATCACTAAGGGCTCAGATCTAGATTAGTAGAGGATTGTAACCAAAGTTTTGATATAGAAAAGTGGCCCTAAAATTTTGTTTTGTCTGAACACCGAGCATTATAGTGTGACAGTGATAGAATACAGATTGAATGTTTTCATTTGATGTTAGACTAGTGTTCATAGGATAGTACTAAGACTTTTTCTTTTTGTAAGCAAGTTGATTTGAGTTAATTTAGTGTCTTGAATAAGTAGGTTAAGGTCTAGAGGTTTTCCTGGTCTTGTTTTGACCAGCTTGTTTGTCTATGGCTCCCCCATGAAATCTAGTCATGGGATCTTCCTAAGGGTAGATGAATGTTTTAGGGGAGCCATTGGTCTGTATATATTTAGTGTTAGGAGTCATGAAGAGTCATGCAGCTATTTGTAATGTCAAATTCTAGGCGATCTTAGAGTGCCTGGTTAGAGGTTTGACAATATGAATTAAAGAAAATAGGCAGGGGAGTGAAGTACAGTACGGGATAACCACAGTTCTAGGAGGGACATGAATAAGTCTTGATATCATAGAAGGATTGTGGAACTATTAATCCATTTGAGTGAGATTTGAGTAAGAAACCAGTAAGGTCCTACAAACTTGGCCTATTAGCCCTATCCGACCTAGACCTGCTCAAGACAAATTTTGTCACCCGATTGGAGAAAGGTTTGGTGATCCTTCAAGATGGCTCCAAATGGAAACACATGGATGGTCTTCAAGATGTTTGGCACCCCTGCAATCAATTCAATGATTTGTGTGTTGATGGAACTTAGAGTCTTCTAAGTGTAGGAGGAAGTGTTGAAGTAAACTAAGGGTGATTGTCCTTCAGGGTTAAGCACAAGGAGTTAGGCTCTTAGAGAAGAGTTCGACAAGGTCTTAGTTAATCATCTAAGCCTTTTTGAGATCCTAGAGGAGATTAGGATCCTAGGAGAAGACAAGCAAGGTCTTCTTAGCACTTGTGTAAGCACACCAAGAAGCACATTCACCATATCGGTATTAGAGCAAAGTTTGATCAGGCTTGTGGTTGATGTTGCAACCCACTGAATCAGTAGGAGAGAATACACCAGTAGAAGATAAAACCATGGTGACTAACACTGAGTTAGCCAAGAAGGTAGAAGAACAAGAAGAGGATGACAAGTTACTGAGAGAAAGATTGGCTCGAATGGAGCAACTCTTGGATGAAGTCCAAGAAAAGGCAGACAAGGTAAAGGATAAAATAGATCAGAAGGAAGAGAAAGAAGCCATAGAAAAGGAGTTGGAATTGGAAGAGGAAGCTCCAACCCCTGACCCTGTTATTCTTGAAGAACCCTTCTTGAAGGCACTAAGGGCTTTAAGTGGTAAAGCTTTGGAGGGTGTACCACTTTTCAATGGACAAATGGATCCTGATGCAGTCCTAGATTGGATTGACAGTATAGAGAATCACTTTGAATGTGATGGTATATCAGAAGCCCAAAGAGTAAAGGTGGCCAAATCTAGGTTGAGAGGTTCAGCACTCACTTGGTAGAAGTTTGTTCAGGCCAAAAGAGAGAAGGAGGGAAAGAGTCCTATTGCTGCATGGAAAGGCATGGTAACTAAAGTAAAGTAGACCTACCTACCTAATGACTATGAAGTCCAGTTGCATAGGAGGAGACACAATCTTAGATAAAAATATTTGGATGTCCAAGCATACACCAAGGAGTTCCAAAAGTTGTGCCTAAGATCAAAGGTGGTTGAAGATGAAAGCATCAAGCTAGCAAGGTACTTGAATGGACTCAAGTGGTCTATTCAAGAAGACATGAGTCTAGTGAACTTCAAAACCATCCACCAATGTTATCAAATGGCCTTGAAGATAGAGGAGAAAAGAAAAAGGAAGCAAGAGCAAACCTCCAAGAGTAGAGGTAAAGGAAAAGATAGTAGAGGACAAAGAGGTGGCTATGGTGGAAGGAGTTCATAATCAAGGGCTCAAGGAGAAGTTAAGTACACTGAGCAGCAAGAAGGAAGCTCTAACTTTAGAGGAAGAAGTGGTGGACAAGGAAGAGGCAATTACTTTGCCAATATGAAGTGTTATCACTACAATCAAATGGGACACCCTACCTATAGGTGTCCAGAGAAGGGTAGTACTTCTCAAGGAGGTGATAAGAGAACTAATCTAGTTCATGATGAGACAAATGCAGCAGAGAAAAATTATGAGGTACCATTAAATTTAGAGGAAGGTGAGAACCTCATGATGAGGATAACTTTGATCAAAGAGTCGGTTAAGGAGGAACCAAGCCAAAGGAGGTCCCTATTTAGGATAAAGTGCAAAATGATGGGGAAAGTATGTAGAGTCATCATTGACTCAGGGTCTACTAACAATATTGTGTCAGAGGAAGCAATCATCAAGCTAAAGTTGACAAGGATACCCCACACCAATCCTTACAAGGTCACATGGCTAAATAAAGGCCAACATGTGTTAGTAAATGAACAAGCATGGGTGGAGTTCTCAATTGGAAAGTACAAGGACAAATTTTTGTGTGATGTGTTACCTATGGATGCATGTCACTTGCTCCTAGGTAGACCATGGAAATTTGACTGCCAAGCTATGCATGATGGAGTGAAGAACTCCTATCCTTTTAAGAAGGATAAGGTAACATTCAAAATTTAGTCATTGTTAGAGGATGCAGAGGTGAAAACAACAGGTCCTAATATACTCATGGTTGGTGAAAAAGAGTTCTTAGAAGCCTTGGAAGAAGGAGAAGGAATTGGCTATGCACTAGTGTTAAGGCCAAGAGAGGTAAGTGGTGACAAAGCAGCCAAGAAGCCAGAGTTACCTAAAGAGATACAAAGCATGTTGCAGAATTATGAAGGCATTGTAAGTAGTGGACAACTAGCAGCATTACCTCCTAAAAGAGCTATAAGTCATAGGATAGACTTCATACCAGGAGTTACCCTTCCCAATAAAGCAGCCTATAAGATGACCCCTCAACAAAATGATGAAATAGCTAGACAAATACAAGAACTCCTAAACCAAGGTCTCATTAAAAAGAGCATTAGTCCATGTGTCATACCCACTGTCCTAGCACCTAAAAAGGGAGGAGATTGGAGGCTTTGTACTGATTCAAGGGATATTAATAGGATAACCATAAGGTATAGGTTCCCTATCCCTAGGATTGAAGACCTAATGGATTGTCTAGGTGAAGCTAAGTACTATAGCAAGATAGACTTGAAGAGTGGCTATCACCAAATAAGCATACATGAAGGAGATGAGTGGAAAACAGCCTTCAAAACCAATGAAGGTTTGTATGAATGGCTTGTCATGCCATTTGGATTGTCTAATGCCCCCTCCACATTCATGAGGCTCATGAATGAAGTCCTCAAAGACTACATTGGCAAATTTATGGTGGTATATCTTGATGATATACTAATTTATAGCAAGACAAGAGAAGAACATCTCAAACACCTAGAGCTGGTTTTCAAGAAGCTACATGAGGAGAAGTTGATGATCAATTTAGAGAAGTGTGAGTTCATCAAGACAGAGCTGGTGTACCTTGGGTTTGTGCTATCTCATGGCAATCTAAAAATGGACATTAGCAAAGTGGAAGCCATCCTCAATTGGCCTACTCCAAGGATAGCAACAAAGGTAAGAAGTTTTCATGGCCTTGCTCAATACTATAGGAAGTTTATAAGGCAATTTAGTGCTATTTGTGCTCCTATGTTGGATACCATTAAAGGAGGCATAAAGACAGTTTGTATGGAATGAGCAAGCTAACAAAAGTTTTGAGTTGTTGAAGGAAAAGATAGCTACCCAACCTGTTTTAGTGTTGCCAAGCTTTGAAAAGCTATTCACCATTGAGTGTGATACAAGCAATGTGGCTATTGGAGCTGTTCTAAGCCAAGAGGACAGACCGGTGGCTTTTCATTTAGAAAAGTTAAGTGAAGCCAAGAAGAAGTATTCTTCTTATGACCTTGAGATGTATGCATTGGTTTAGGCTTTAAGGAAATGGAGGCACTACTTGCTTCCCAAGGAGTTCATAGTGTATTCAGACAACCAAGCACTTAGTTTCCTAAATTCACAAGAGAAATTGAGTCACAAGCACATGAAGTGGGTTGAATACCTACAAGCTTACACTTTTAATATCAAGCACAAGAAAGGAGTACTCAACAAGGTGGAAGATGCCTTGAGTAGAAGAGCTTTACCATCCAAGAGATTTAGTTGAAGAGCATGGGAATAGATCATTTCAAGGATCTATATGCAGATGATGAAGATTTTGCAGACATTTATAAGATATGTGCTGAATATAAGAATCATTTTCATAGTAGATATGTTGAATATACTTTGCAAAGTGATCTCTTGTTTAAGGGGAATCAGTTATGTGTCCCTAGAGGCTCTATTAGAGAGAATTTGATACAAGAAAAGCATAATGGTGCATTGAGTGGTCACTTTGGGATCACGAAGACTCAAGAACTTGTTCAAAGGTTCTATTATTGGCCAAGAATGAACCTTGATGTAAGGAAGTATGTTGAAAGTTGCATTGTGTGTCAAAAGGCCAAAGGTACTTCTTCAAATACAGGCCTATATCAACCACTACCTATTCCCACTAGGCCATGGGAATGTTTGAGCATGGACTTTGTAGTTGGGCTACCCAAGACAAGACAAGGCATGGATAGTGTTTATGTAGTTATGGACAGATTCAACAAGATGGCTCACTTTGTGCCATGTAAGACAACTAATGATGCCAGCCAAATAGCCTCTCTCTTCTTCAAAGAGATAGTAAGGATACATGGGTTACCTATGAGCATTGTGTCAGATAGAGACACCAAGTTTATGAGTCATTTTTGGAAGACTCTTTGGTAGAGATTGGGCACTAATTTATCTTTTGGATCTGCATACCATCCCCAAATTGATGGTCAGACCGAGGTTGTAAATAGAAGCCTTGGAAATATATTAAGGTGCTTGACCAAGGAGTATGGTCAACAATGGGATCAGTTGATTGGGCAAGCTGAATATGCCTATAATGACACTGTGAACAGGTCAACAGGGAAGAGTCCCTTTGAGATAGTCTATGGTCTACATCCTAGAGGAGTCTATGAGCTAAGAGACTTAAAAGATGGAGTTAAGGGAAGTGGATATGCTGATGATTTTTCCTATGCAATGCAGGAGATTCATGACACAGTCAGGAAGACATTGACTGAGAACACTATGAAGCATAAGACCAAGGTGGATGAGCATAGAAGAGAAGTTCAGTTTAATATGGGAGACTTGGTGATGATACATCTAAATAAGTCTAGACTACTAAAGGGATTCCCCCACAAGTTACAGATGAGGAGGATAGGTACCTGTCCTATCTTGGCAAAATATGGGAACAATGCTTTTAGAGTGGAGCTACTGGAAGACAGTGGAATGTCCCCTATTTTCAACATTGCAGATCTGGTTCATTACAAAGGACCACCACCAGACATGGATCAAAGCCTCAATGAAGTCATCCATGATGTGGAAGAGCTCAGACTACCTTCTGCTACAGTCAAGCAAGCTGACAGTATACTAGATACTAGAGTCTATAAGAAGACTAGAACCAAGGATACAAAGAGCATCTGATCAAGAGGCATGGTCAACCTGATGCTGATGCAGTATGGATCAAAGAATCAGAGTTCAAGAATTTGGGCATTGACCTCAACTTACTCAATCCAAGGGTGGATTGAAAACTTTTACTTGGGGAGGATGGTGCAGGAGCACCTAGGCTAACCTCCATTTTTCTTGTCATTTTTGGCTTGTATCTGACATTAGACAAGTCAGAGGGTTTGTGTGTTTATTTTGGACCTTAGAAGGTCTTGCTTGAGTGTGGACTAGGTGAGTTAGTGTTAGAACTAAGGTCACCAATTGGTCATTGTTTGTGTTTTGGTTAGCTTAGCCTTAGTAGCGTAAAGTTTGGATTTGAGTTTCTTAATGTGGTCCAAACACATGAGAGATGTAGGAAGGATGCTTTAAGGCCATTTATGATGTTAGTTCTTAGAACTACTTGGCTTAGAGGTCCTATATTCTTGTTGGCCTAATAAATGTAAAGATGCCAAAAATTGTCATGACAACATTGGAAATTTATTGTAAATGTTGCATGCAACTTGGTAGCCTTGGATTCCCTAAAAGCTAGGAGTGGGGGATCAACTAACAGGCCTAGAAATCTGGAGAATGGATCTAAGATCACTAAGGGCTCGGATCCAGATTAGTAGAGGATTGTAACCAAAGTTTTGATATAGAAAAGTGGCTCTGAAATTCTATTTTGTGTGAACACCGAGCATTATAGTGTGACAGTGATAGAATATAGATTGAATTTTTTGATTTGATGTTAGACTAGTGCTCATAGGATAGTACTAAGACTTTTTATTTTTGTAAGCAAGTTGATTTGAGTTAATTTAGTGTCTTGAATAAGTAGGTTAAGGTCTAGAGGTTTTCCTGGTCTTGTTCTGACTAGCTTGTTTGTCTATGGCTCCCCCATGAAATCTAGTCACGGGATCTTCCTAAGGGTAGATGAATGTTTTAGGGGAGCCATTGGTCTGTATATATTTAGTGTTAGGAGGCATGAAGAGTCATGCAACTGTTTGTAATGTCAAATTCTAGGCGAGCTTAGAGTGCCCGGTTAGAGGTTTGACAGTATGAATTGAAGAAAATAGGCAGGGGAGTGAAGTACAGTACAGGATAACCATAGTTCCAGGAGGGACACAAATAAGTCTTGATATGACAAAAGGATTGTGGAACTATTAATCCATTGGAGTGAGATTTGAGTAAGAAACCAGTAAGGTCCTACAAACTTGGCCTATTAGCCCTATCTGACCTAGACCTCCTCAAGACAAATTCTGTCACCCGGTTGAAGAAAGGTTTGGTGATCCTTCAAGATGGCTCCAAATGGAAACACATGGATGGTCTTCAAGATGTTTGGCACCCCTGCAATCAATTCAATGATTTGTGTATTGATGGCACTTAGAGTCTTCTTAGTGTAGGAGGAAGTGCTGCATTAAACTAAAGGTGATTGTCCTTCAGGGTTAAGCACAAGGAGTTAGGCTCTTATAGAGGAGTTTGACAAGGTCTTAGTTAATCATCTAAGCCTTTTTGTTAGAGGAGATTAGGATCCTAGGAGAAGACAAGCAAGGTCTTCTTAGCACTTGTGTAAGCACACCAAGAAGCACATGCACCAAACACGTCATATGAAGTGATAAGGCTACACTAGGAACAAAGGACAAAGAAAAGAAAAATGAAAAAAGTAAATGGTGCCAATGTATGCCCCCACTTTAAAGGAATTGCTACACACCATTTTTTGAGAAATTTCTTTAAAGTAGAGGAAGGTAGGAGACGACAAGTATGTCACATGTGAGCCAAATTAAGACATGTCATCCACATCTCAAGCTTACTCTTGTATTTTCATGAGAGGTTAATACCTAGTCAAAAGAGGCAACGACAAGTGACATACGAGGACAAGGCTAATGAACCCATTGCCCCCACTTAGTTCAGGGCATAGGTGAGCTGAATAGGAGGAAGGTATGTATCAGTGAGAGGGATTAGGTTCCCCCACAGAAGGGAGAGCACCAAGCTCCGTGAGATGATTGAAGTTTATTTGTTGGAGAAAATGGAGAGAAAGGAGGTAACCCTAAATATTTCTTGAAAGAGTATGGTATGTCAGTTTGTGTCATTTGTACATTGCATCCATGTGTAGGAGGGAGATGGTAGCCGATACCATAAAAATCTTCCAAGTAACATGAAAGGGTTGGGTGCTTTTGAGAAGGATTGGTTTTTGCACAAGATTACAAATCTTTTTTAGTGTTATGTGTTGTATCCTCATGAGGGATGGGAGTTATATAGCATATAAAAAGTAGGTTTGGTTTGGTTTAGGTTGTGATATTTCACACTCTCCTTTAAAGGGAGGCGTAAGACCCCAATCATTACTAGAACTTGTATTAGAAAATGAATCGTTTGTATATGACTCTTTGGACCAAGAGGGTGAGATTTTGGAAATGTTATTGAAAGGAGGTGTAGAATCTAACGACCCCCAATGATCACGAAAGAGTTTTGTTGTAGGTGAAGGGTTAGCATCAACTTGTATAAGTTTTGATTTAGGAATGAAAGAAATAGGGGAGTTGGAAATGTTGTGATTAGTTGATTCATAGCTTTCTTCATCCATGTAAACCATGTATATCTTGTTATTGTACTCAAATTTCATTGTACGGTGAAGGGTAGATGGGATGCCTTTCATAGCATGAATCCATGGTCTCCCTAGGAGGAGATTGTATGGAAGGGGTCCTTGCATGATATGGATAGAAGTAGGCAATACGACAGGTCCGACCTCAATAGGTAATGTGATCATCCCTAGTGGTTGCCTATGAACATTATCAAAGCCACGAATATGAACATCGTTGAGTTGAATGAGATTTGTGTCCATGCCAGGTTTTTTGAGGAGTTCCATGCTACAAACATTAATTTTTGCTCCATTGTATATGAGAGTGTGCATGACTAGAGTTTCATTAATGATCACCTTTATCAACAAGGGATCATTCTTGTTTTGAATCTCAAGTGAGGGTAATTCATGTTTAGGGAATGTGATTTCAGATTGGGTTACTTGCATGGGATGAGAGGAGGGTGTGATATTGTTCAATTTTATGTAAGATTGGATCTCATCCATCTATATTTGCACCACTTCGTGAAATATAAATTTGATTGTGGGTGAAATTTGAATAAGTTCCCATATAGATATATCAACATGAGCCTTTTTAAGGTCCTCCACACTAGGGACTCTAAGTTGAGAAAAGGGTAATGGCGTAGGAGTGATGTGTGATCCCCTATATGTTTGAGTCACTAAGTTACAACTTAGTGGCTGTAAAACATTGTTATGAGTAGATTGCATCATGGATTTCAAGATATCTCTTAGTTTTATGTGGGATTCACTAGTGGGAGGGGACTTAGGAGGCTCACTAATTAAAGGAGATCCCACTTTTGTGGTCATAACCTCAAGAATCTTGTCTTTATTTGCATGACTTGTGGTGAAGGGATTTGAATGTCACTTGATTATCTTCTCCTAGGGAAGGTTTAGCATTTGAAGGAGAGGTGTCAAGGTTCACACATTCTTGCACCATGATAGTCTCCCTAAGAGGAGAGGTTTCAGGAGAACTACAAACCAAATGTTCTTCACATTCAAAGATTGGTTCTTCTAAAGGGACTCTAGCACAATTAAGGTAATGATCACTGATGGAATTGTCTTGTTTAATAGGGGGTTCCCTAGGAGAAGGGGGACAACTAAGATACTCATGACTTTCATCTATTGTATCTTATAATGACATAGTATCTTCTTAACAAATAGGGGAGATACTAGGAGAAGGACAAATATTATTGTCATGATCCCTTAGGGTGGCGTTGTCTTGTTTGTTAAGAGAGGTAAGAGGAAAGAAACAACTAGAGTTCTCAGAGTTCTCATTAATTGGTTCTTCTGACACCAAAATATTTGCATCACCAAGAGGAGATAGATTAGGGGAACAACTAATATGAATGCTTAGAATGTCCAAGGTTGTATTCTCTATCACTAAAATGCTCTCATAGGGAGAAGGTAGGGAAGGTTGCTTAGCATATCTAGATTTGTACAATAGTAGCATTGTTTGAACAAAAATGACAAATACATGTAACCATCTTATGCAATGTTTCAACAATATGAACAATGTATATACAAACATACAAGACATTTTTATCCAATGTATGCTAAATTTTAAGAATATAAACAATGTATATGAAAGAATGAAAAGTACTTTTAGCAAGCTTATGTACAGTTTAATGAATGTAAACATTGTATAAGAAAAAGTAAAAAGTACTTTTATCGATGTTAAGCATAGTTTTAGAAATGGAATCATTTTCAGATGTAATGATGAAGGTATATCAAGAATGACTACCCTAAATTGATGATTTTGAGTGAGAAGCCTAAAACCTATGTTTCTTAAACTTTCCAGATTGGTAGTATATGATACTAGGAGGATAAGAAAGCACATAAATGAGGTTTTTGATGCTATAACAGGCAGTTAAAAATGTGAATTGGGACTAGGTCGCCCAGAATGGTGAATTAGTCCCAGTAGGGATTTTTTTCAAATTTTCTAAATTTTTTGATTGGTTTTGATGTGTTTCAGGCTGTATGATGTATTCCTAAGGTGAAAATGCAAAATTTTAGAAATTTGTAATGAAACTGTACATGCAAAATGCAAGCTAACATGAGCTTTTCACTAATGCATTATTTTATAAACCCTAGGATGCAAACAATGCAAAATCCTAATGCAATGCAATCTTTTTCCTAAGATGTAACTGTAAAATCAGAAGATTAACAAGTGTTGTATAGTCGGGTTCACCAAAATGAACCACCAAAAAGATATATGCTAAGAAGGGAAAGAGGATTCCCCTTACTAGGCCCCTAGGGTTTTTCACCTAGGAGCACTTGGTTTAGGAATGGCACTCTTTCACCTTAGTGATATGGGTCTTTTTGGTGATTGCATTCAAAAGGGGGTTGAGGGTTGAATAGGGTTGTGTTGTGTGTGATGAAGTGTGTCTAAGTGTTGCAATGTAATGAAATAAACTAACTAAGAAACATAAACCAAATGTAAATCTAAACTACATGCAATGTAAACTAAATGACCTAAATGTATACAATTTGGAAAGAAACTAGAAATAACAGAAGTGGTGCACCTGGGTATTGAAGGTTACAAATGAGGAGCTCCAGAATGTTTTGGAATCTTCTAGAAATCTTCACAGGGACACTTACGCCAAAATGGGTGACCTATTCCTCTTCCTAGGAAAGTTTGCCAAAATAGGTTTTTGGGAAAAGGGTGTCCAAATCCACAAAAATCCCCGAAAGACATATTCAGAGGGACTAGGTCACCATTTTTGGCGACCTAGTCCACTTTTGAATTTATGAGAGTCCATAAGTGGAGCTTGGAGTCCTCGGTCTGCACTTTGTTTCCTGATAGGTGTCTAGTTCAAATTTTGCAGAAAGCGGACTGAAAGGGGTTTCCAAGCTTCAACTAGGGCTTTGTTGACTTGAGTGATTTTGATGAGTTGAGAACACCTTTTTGTTACCTTTCCCCTTGACAAATCTACATACAAAAACCTGCAAAGCACACATACAAAGAGGAGACAAAGGGTTAGGGTTAGAGAATAGGGGTTTGCCTTAGTCAAACCCCTTTGATGATAATCAAATCCAAATAAAATATAATGAAAGTAATGGATGATTGAATGATAAATCCAATACAAACACTTACCAAAC
Source organism: Sequoiadendron giganteum (assembly GCA_007115665.2). Lineage (NCBI taxonomy): Eukaryota > Viridiplantae > Streptophyta > Pinopsida > Cupressales > Cupressaceae > Sequoiadendron > Sequoiadendron giganteum. The sequence continues at coordinate 719,486,482 of CM021101.1, forward strand.
CTTTAGTTGAATATGTTTGCAACATGCAAGAACTAGCTCCAATGGAGGTTGCTTGAGATGCCTTGTGCTTGAATGCTTTCTTGGGAAGCTTGAGTGCAAGAGTGCTTGTGAAGATGAAAAATGATCTAAGGAGAGGTCAAAATGAGGATGAAAACACTTATTTATACAAGCTAAACCCTAATTTTCCTGAAAAATGTAACATGATAGGCCGACCCTAGGATTTTGGAGGCAAATTCTCGTTAGGTTTTTGTCTTAAATTTGAAATTAATTCCAAAAGGGACTAGGTCGCCCAAGGTGGCGACCTAGTCCACTTGGAAATTTTCAAGTGGTGGTCAGGAATTAAATGGTGTTTAATAATGTTTATCATCTTTGCCTCCCAAAACACACTTAAGTCGAACCTAAAAGTACATTAAGGGGCAAAATTAGCATTAAAAAGGGTAGGATTAGTGATGACAAGCCTAGAAAAGTGCAAGGGTCAATTACAACACTCACAACACTTTAGACTAAGGCTTGGAAAGGGGTAATTTAGGTGAATTATTATAGAAAAGTCCTAGAAAAGTGAGGAAATGTGTTACAACACTTCACAACACACTTGTAGGACTTTGTTAGGTTATTATTGATTTGCAAGCGTTCAAGCCTAATGTGAATGTGTTGGCCACATTACAACGTCAAATCTAAGCAAAACAAGGCTAAAATCCAAGGGAAAAGGCCAAAATGAGTGAAAAGTGTCAAAAACTACACTTTTTGGTGACACATTTACAATTAAGGCTCTTGGATCTATAATTTTCTACTCTATTTAGAAGGCATATCTTCTTGTCAAGGATTTTATTAGAGGGCATGATTTTTTTCAAATAATAAATGAAATATGTTTGGTTTTAGATCTTTGTAGTGAGATTTAGAGGGTCAAAATATATTATTTCCTATATTAGTAAATGTGCCTCAACCTTGCTACTAATGTTAAGAAAATTTTAAAAATGCAATTTTGGGCTATAAAATAGAAAAACTCATATTATGAGCTATAGAAATCACTTTAGGCCTTGCAAATAATTATAGGTTTTCAATATCAATTCCAAGGCTAGGATGTAGATCTATTTATACTTTACAGTTAAAAAAAGGAAACCCAAATATCATCTTGCATAAAAAAGCTATAGCCTCCAAAAGTTGGGACTCTCATATTGGAAAGATAAAGACATCTATGACACATAAAAGAGATGAAAAACAGATTTACACTTGTTGACCAACTTATAGATGAATATTATGATGTGTCATAATTCATCTTTGAATGGAGATAATGGAGCAAAACTAGAGCACCCAAGTTGGAGAATGGATTATGGTGAGCTTCTTGTAGGTGGAAGGGATATACTATTTTTAGCCTATGGACTCTTCTTGGAATTTGAATTGTTAGATTTTAACTAGAGATAGGTGCCACATTTTGGGCAGTTTTAACTCACACTTTCTTAATTAACATTTGAGGGTTTCATGTATATCTTATCTTATTTGTTGGGTGCTTATGATGGATATCTTGATAATGAGTTTGGTAGATATTGTTATACATGGAAAGTTGCCCTAGGTTGGAGAGTAATATTTCTAGGTTTGGGAGACATTAAGATGGGATAAATACATAAAATATATGTGAAGGCTCACAAAAATATGATTAGAAGACACTTTTGGTCCATAATGAAAAATAATTAACTTATGATCATGAAAAGGTCTTTGTCTTAGAATTTAAACAATTACTTAACTATATTTAAAGGATATTAGAGTCCACACTTGCAAACTAATGATCATGCTAAGCATGAAGTTCAAAAATAGTGAGGCCCAATAAAATAAATCTTGGATTGATCATTTACAAAACAAAAAATTGAATAGGGGGCAAATGGAAACCAAGAGATGCTAGGAGCATAGCTAACACCAACTACTATTTGTAGAATATAATCCATGAATGGTAAGTAATTGTGACCTTTTAGACAATGCCTTATTTAGATCTCTAAAATCCACATAGAGTATGATTTATGTTATTTTTATAGGAACAAGATTATAAACACAAATAAGTGTTTGATATGGTAGATAATCCTTGAGTTGATAAGCTTTATCAATTCTTGCTTCATAATAGGCTTCACTTCTAGGTTAACTAATATTTTTGTCATATGGTAGATTTAGGAAGAAGCTCAATGGTGTGTTGGTTCACCTCCATTTCATGGCCTTTTAGTTCCTTATAGTCATAGGATACTACATGATCATATATCATACACAGGCATATGAGAAAATATCTCTTTGGTTATGCTAACTTTCACCATTTTTCTTAGGGAATTATCTACATCTTTAGCAATATTTTTTATTTTGCATTTATACTAATCATTAAGACTAAGCATGCTTTCAAGGGTAAACATGCCCCTAGGAAAATTGTTACTTTTAAATTGGAGAATTTGATATCATGAGCATCATTGATCTAAGGAGCTAACTCATCTACAAATTTAATAGACTTTTGAATGAAGTGAGCAACTTCTCATCACTATCAAAGACCATCTAATGAGAAATCTTTATTTAGAATAGAAGGTTCAATGAAAAGATTAAAATGGTCCTTATTCATTAACAAATCTTCAAGTGGGTCAAAGTGAGAGCTAATCAGAGTCATCCTATTGGCTTCAATATTCCATCCTCAATGAGTTGTAAGAGCTGGTATAGAATAACTCTACACAATGCAAGATTTGGCTAAATATTATAGCCTTACAAGATCTAGAATCTTCATGAAAGCATGAGAGAGATCAATATGCAATGATCAAGATTGCAATGGAATTAATTATCCAAGAATTCAATATCTATCATTTACACATGAAACCACCTGGTTATATAGACAAGGCGAGACATAAGATTAAACAAGATTATGACAAGTTTCTTAATCTATGTCATGTGACGACATATCATAACTACCTAGGACACATGTGTTATAAGTCAAAAGATAAGATAAGATAAGATCTAATGACAACTAACACCTTCTAGAAAGATTCCTTCCTAGGACCTAAGTAAACTTAACATGTGAATAAGTCTCCTAGTAATGAATTAACTAGGTACAAGACTTTATTTACACCAACACCCCCCCCTAAATGCAACTTAGGGAGTAGTTGATTATTATGCAAATGACACAAGGATGGGTCCCAACTATGAGGCCATGTTAGGTACCCATGTACAAATGCAAATGCAATCTCTCACAAATGGAGAAAAGGAGAAAATCTATTGGGACAAAACTCCTCCCTAAAAGAGATAAAAATACAAAATAATCTCACTGAAGAATGAGAAGGGCAAAACCCCATGCAAGGAAAATGTCCCCCCATAAGAGAGAAGAAGAAGAGAGACTATGCAGCCCCCCCTCAATATTGAGTCTCCTACAATGATGGTAGAAGCTCGACATAGAATGTTGAAGATGATCCAAAAGCATCGAACAACGTTCCTCCCCTTAGGAAGAAACAAAACCAAAATAGTATGTAGGATGTCTTCCCATTCCTGAAAGGAAGATGCAAGAAGGATGATGGATGATGTCTCTAAAGAACCCTCAAGTGTCTCCATGTCGATGTTGAAAGTTGTCACACTCCAAACATGCGTTCTAGGCCACACTATTGAAGAAGACAATCCAGAATCTCCTAGAAATGATTGTAGAACACAATCCAAAGACAAAGATACCTCCTCTAAAGACAAATAAGCCTCCTCCAAACACTATCCAAAAGAATCCACACTCATGTCAAACTGCAAAGGATGATCATGTAGAGAATGAACAAGAGGGTCTGAGTGTTCCCTCGCAACAACTAAAGAAGGATCATCTCCATCAAAAAGAATATGAATGCAATCAATGGTGTCTCCCAAATCTGAAATGTGGGACTCACAAAACAAACCAACAATGTTTGTCAAGTACTCATCCCAAGTAGTCATCTCTGGAAGACGATGTATGTCACGTTGCACTAAATCACAAGGAGCCAAAATTGTGGCAACACAAGCATCCTCAAGTACAACAATAGATGAAGGAGATGGACTATCAACACACATCACTAGATCCTCAATGGATGAAACAATACCAAGACTCAAATGAGAATATTGAATCTCCTCAAAAGTATCCACACAATATGCCTCAATGTGAACATTTGTTGAATCATTAGGAGCAAAATGTGAGAAGGTGTAAACTTGAGATAGGTGATCAACCTCCCCAACTGTAACTATATCTTTGTTATGCAAATCTTGGATTATGATAGAATCTGGTACAACTTAAATGTGTATAGCATCAAAGGATTCCAATAGGTTCCAAACCTTGTGTTTATTGTTTTTCATTAATGATTTTGTATTTTCCATTGTGACCTTGCTTTATGACTAGTTCAAAGTCATCATAGACTTGTAGAAGCTTAATACATTTATTTTCAACCAATTTCTACCCATGAACCAACAACTCATATTCAACTACATTGTTTATATTTTTGAATTATGAGCCATAGAGTTGTTGGTATTTTTCTCCTTGAGGGGAAAGTAGGGAAACACCAAACCCCTACTCCAATTCTACTCTTGGTTGTACATCAAGATATAACATATTTTATTTGGTTGTTTAAGGTTTCTTATGAAACTTGAGGGATGGACAAGTTCTCTTCATGGATATACATATGTGCTTGTGCCTATAGCATCAAAGGTATCATAGGGATATAGGCCCAATTTTTAGCAACCCATGCATATAGCTAGTTATCAAGAACAACTAGTTAGTTATCATCAACAAAAAGGTATATGCTGAAAAAAGTTCATTGTTAGCTATTGATGCATAGATGAGATCAAACTCAAGTTAGGGTGCATGCTCAATTGGTTGGTGTATGACAATACATTCAACTAGGATTTAGAAACATGTGAGTCCAATCCAAAGACAATTACATACCAAATCTAGCCACGAAATTTAAAGATACACAAAGCCTAAACATGGCTAGTAATTCAATAATTGTTATATCCTCAAGGTATAAGTATATTTGAGTAGGCACATAGAATGAGAGGTAGGTCACTAATGGTCCCTAAGTCTTAATAGGATTCCCATCTAGTTGGGTTACCCCTTTTTCAATGGGTTCATATTTCAATCCTAATATATCTATTATTCTATTAGGCATTACAATTGTGTAGTATTTTTTACCAGCTATTAGACTAAGATAGAAATAACTTGGTTTCTTACTTCCATTTTCTATTTATTTTCCTCTTTTTACCGAGTTCTTAAATGGAGAATATTCATGTATCTCTCCCTAATAGGTCAAAATTTTATGTATTTCCTTATTTCATGATATGGCATGTTTTATATAATCTAATCTTAAATAAATCTATATATTTTTCCTTTCATTCCGTAGATGTGCTTTCCTTTCTCTATGTTGTTAGTTAGCTTTTGTTTATACATGTATAGTTACTACTCTAAAGATACTTTTGTAGGATCATGTGTAATCATGATCATCAAATATGAACATATTTGAATACCCATATCTACTTTGGTAAAATGTATATGTTTTATTGTACTCTTACTTTATCAACAAAAAAATCCCTAGAATGTCATAAGCCAGCTAAGTGAAGGTAAAAATGCTAGAATATAAGTTACATAACCTAGATTTTATTTTTACATATTTTGTGTTCACTTTAGTGTTCAAGTCTAATTGCCCATTTTGAATCCTTTTCTAGCCTATTTTCCCTCTCCTTAAGTATTTAACCTTTTCCATTTATCATTTTACTATGTCCATGTGTATTAACCCCTTCCTAGGACCTATTTCTTATCACAATGTTTTCCCTTTCCCCTTCTATGTCTCCACCTCTTCTTATGAGCCTCCTTCACACTTAAGCCACCCATATTTTATTTTTAAGGTGATTGCTCCAAAAATGAAATGCTTGATTATCCTCTCCTATGACTAGCTTATGTTTTCACCCTCTTTCTTATATATCTTTTGCACCGAATATCCAATTATGATGAAACCACCTTCATTGATCTTCTTGTGATCCTCTCTTTCTTACCATTTAAGTTTATCCTCCCTGAAATAGGGGGCACTTGTATGTTTCATAGTACCAAAAAAAAAAAATGTGGCCTTGTCCTTGGCTAACTTAAGTCAATTAATGATTTTTAGTCAAAATAATAAAATTTGGCCCACAAAATTCTATGAAATGAACCTTCATATCCTCATTTGAGGCATCACACTTTCATTAGAGTACATTACTCTTAAAAAAAAAATTCCTTTATCTTTGGAGCTTTTCCTTTGTTATTTTCAATATTGAAGCTTTAAGTATTAGAGGATCTTCATCGAACTTTGGAGCCATTGATAAATCATTTTGAAGCCATAGAGTAACTTGAGTGGTCCTATCCATTCTTCTTCTTCTCATCCAACTATCCTTCCAAGTCATTGGGATTTTCCCTAATTTGATGTTTTCCCTTCCATATTTCATCCCTCTTTAACCCCCATGTTGCCATTCGTTCCATATTGCCTCCCCATTTCCTACTTGCATCAAACGTATGAATGTTAGGCTTTTAATTTGTATTTCAATTAATTAGTGTATTTTCAAAATTGATTTCAATTTATTATGTTATTACCATTGTCATGTGGATCTATGAATTATCCACTACGTGTATGAACGAGGCAGTTACTTCTTTGACGTAATCACCTTCTAAGATACCATTAGCAAAATGTAGTTTGTAGGTGACATGTGGATAGATCATACCAAATCAAGCAGACATTATTGTTTTAGGAATTGATCAACATACCTAAGAGAATCATCCCCCAAAAAAAGAGATAATGCTAGAGTAGATCACCGACACCCCCATGTCACTATACCAACAGGATTGTCCTCATAAAATTATCGATCGCTCAACCATAAAATTTATGGAGTTTCTTAATAATTCATCACGAATGTTCATCTTCTTAGTTTCTATTTTTCATTAGATTTGCGATTTCAAAATTAAGCTTTCCCCTCTCTCTAGATGCATTTCCTTTCTTATCTAATATTAAGGTTGTGATTGTCCCTCCCTTATCTTTTGTTATTCATGATACCTACAAAGTATCCAAACTCAATGTTCTCAAAATTAAGCTTTCCTCTCTCTAGATGCATTTCCTTTCTTATCTAATATTAAGGTTGTGATTGTCCCTCCCTTATCTTTTGTTATTCATGACACCTACAAAGTATCCAAACTCAGTGTTCTCAAAATTAAGCTTTCCTCTCTCTCTACATGCATTTCCTTTCTTATCTAATATTAAGGTTGTGATTGTCCCTCCCTTATCTTTTGTTATTCATGACACCTACAAGTACCCAAACTCAATGTCTATGACATCCCCAACCTCGTATTGGACACATGAGAATTTGAGATAATTTAGAGTTGAGAGTCCCTGGCAAAGTCACTCCTCCCCGCCGCCAATCACACGAAGGCGAACGACCCCAAAAGGAAGTGGGAGTTAAATCACAATACCATCATTTGATGTGCCCAATCCAAGGCATTTGCCTTATGCCATGGGAGCACATTTGACATGTTCTAGATTGTCTCAACATTTCTACAACAGCTTCAAAATAACATTTCCAGCATCTCTTCTAGGTTCATCTACTTTCCTTTTATTCCAGCATTTCTTCTAGGTTCATCTACTTTCCTTTTATTTGTTATTTTCTCTCTTAGTCTCTTGTTTTCTATTTTCCTTTAGTCTTGTCTTGGACTATTTGAAAATAGTCTTTCATAGGCACTAATTTATTGCACACAAGAAAAAGGCTAACATTCCCCCCTTTAGCCACTCTTTTTTTATTTCAATTTCATAATTGCTGCCAGTTTTCTTCCACGAATTCCTGTTCTGCTTGAAAACATAACTTAACTAATCCAAGATCTTAAAATAAATAAACAGATAACAAGACTAGAGGTTTAAACCAAATCAAGACCTTGAAATAAATAAACAATTAACAAGACTACAGGCAAATCAAGATGTTGAGATAAATTAACAGTTAACTAAACCTCTATAGGATCATGACCACACCCAGGAAAACACGTCAAGGGCCAAAGTCAGGGCAAAAATAGCATTAGCATGGCCCAAGGAGACAAAACTTAGAACAGATGAACCCAAAGCAACAATTTTCTCAAATTTTATCAGGGGCTAAAAAATGTGCTACCACCATAGTATAAATGATTAAGTGCTCAGTTCTAAAGAGCACAAAATAATAGTGATGTTTGCATAATGGCAGAGTATACTCTATTCAATTAAAGCTATAAACTGTCTTGTAAGTCGCCCATCCATCTAAACCACCAAAAACCTTTTAAGTGATGTATAGCATATCCAAAGTAAAAACTACTAAATAATTAAAAACTCACAGCTGCATTTTACAGAGATAGAGAACCACCATCGTGTAAGTGTACAACTTGATCCCAAAAATTGTAATTCCAAAAAGGAAATGAATAACAAAACTAAAATCCACAAGGACTGATACAACAGAGCATTGATGTTGCAGATGGAGAGATAAAAGCTATCGAGTCAATCCAAGAAATTGCAATTCCAAACAAGAAAAAATAACAAGACTAAAAGCCGGCTAGAGAAATAGCTTAACACCACTGTCAATGAAGATGCAATGCAAAGGATGACGTTACCTACAGGAAAGAATACAATTCTAAAAAATAGAAAGGAAGACTAACATCGAACTAGTGAAAGTACAGAACGCTGATATGTACATGCAGAGAAGTTTTTTACATGCCCTGCACATGGAAAAACTAATAAAGCAAGGTATGTGTTTAATTTGCATAAAACCATACTAATACTGTTTCCAATAAAAACCAGATTACTATGTCCAAAACAAATATGTACTACAATTCTCTTGAAAATTATTGATCACTTTGTAAAAGGAAACTAACTCAACTAATATGCAACCTTGAAGATCACACCATGCAATTTAAGATTGATGGCATATCTACATGATCATTTGAAACCGCTTTTCATTTATATTGCAGTTACAAAAATTATTCATGAATGCAAATTAAATTGCAAGATCCCACCAGATTGACACTAAAACTTTAAGTTAAAGCGACTGTCACTATTAATTCTAAATGCAATTGTGGAAAATCACTCTTCCACATCTTTCATAAACTGCAGAACATCAACACATTTAATCGACTATTCAACACTCTTTTGGTAATCTGACAATATTGGTGTTTGAAATTTTTTTGGGAATCAAATATGCATAGAAGAGAAAATATTAAAGATATTTCATAAAAGGCAAATTTATTTGCTAATATAGCCTGAAAGTGTTGTAACGATTTAGTAGCAACCTGAGAAAATATCCTATTTATTTACAAACTATTAACCAACAGTAAATCAAATATGTTTTAAATTTTTAATAAGAAACTGGAAAATGTCAAACGAATTGCTAGTTCCAAATTCTGTATATTATGAAGAATAAATCGTGACCAATAAGAAGATAACGCTCTTTGCACTCTTCATAAAGTTCCACCCATAACCTGACAGTGTTGTAAGGATTTAGCAGCAATCTGAGAAAACATCATATTCTTTTATAAACCATTAATCAACAGTAAAACAGATATGTTTTAATAACAAATTGAAAATGCCAAACAAATCCCTAGTCCCAAATTCTGTATGTTATGAAGAATTTGTCACTACCAATAAGAAAATATTAAATAACGCTCTTTGCACTCTTCACAAAGTTTAAAAACTGGACTATTTTCTGATCCCATGTAAACAATACATGGATAAATTTGAGAACATAAATTTAACATTATGATAATCTTCAAACTCAATGGAGCATATAATTGGCAGGGAAAGAAAATACAATACTGGATTGCTCAGTTGCCATAAATACATAGTAAACCCTACACCTTTTGATAGAATCTAAAACAAGCATCCTGAAAACTGTTATACTAGAGAAGCATCACCAACGTATTAAAGTAGTGGTGAAGATGGATCAGATTTTATCTATGTCTTCATCTTCAAATTCAATATAGTCATCACCAGCACCTTCATCATCTTCGTCCATACCAGCAATACCTTCATTGAGCCTGACATTATCAGGAAGTTCACCATAGGCCTTGAGAAGCCTAGCCTCATCAGGCATGTACTTCAGGATAACATCAGCCTTGTCATCCTGGTAATCTCTGAGCCCAACTAGGATGATGTCCCCAGCAGCAATCCATACCTTCTTATGCATCTTGCCACGGATATGAGAGAGACGTTTGGTCCCATCAATGCAGAGGGCCTCACAGCGGCCATTGCCAAGCATTCGAAGAACTTGGGCATACTCTTGCCCATCTTCCTTGAAGACCAACTCTCTCTTTTCATCATCAGCCTCATTCTTTCCCCTCTTTCTGTTCTTTCCTCCCTTTCCCTTGTTCTTCGGCATTCTGTCTTGGACTGCTACTCTTGCTTATCCTCTGCAATCAATCAGGACTTCAACAATCAACACAGCCAGAAATCAGTAAACATTGCTTGCATGTAACATTGAAGAACTATTTCTTTTCTAAACCATAAACAAGTTCTAAAAGTAAAGCCATGAAATTCTATATTCCAACCTGGTACAAGACCTGATTTAACATGATCAAAAAATAAGATGTACTCCACGCAAGAGCCTTTAAAGGAATATGAATCCATATACTACTATAAATTTAGGTTTATGGCATATGCAACAATTGCAACATTGAAAACTTCTCTCCTATTCTTTCAACAAGGGTTGCAATACATATTATATGCCCCTGTTACCCCGCTATCTGACCTACAAGACCTGATTTTATGCAATTAGCAACTGACACCTTTAACAAAAATAATTGAAAAGAAAAGAATACCTACACCTTTCAAATTTTATCTTCTATAACAAATGCATTACAGAGAAATTCACTTTCTTTAATTCCAAGGATTTCAAAATAAACCCTTAAAATCCATCACTGATAACATAAAGAGAACCCAAATCTCCATCTTCCCCCCCCCCGCTCTTAAGTTAAGACAGTATCGATAATTCAATTCCCTTCAACATCTGCAATGAAGGTTTCGATGCAAATCCTTCAAAACCTATACGCCTCATACAATAACTGATTTTACACAATCAAAAACCATGTGCACCTACAAAATCCCCTACAAAGAACAAATCCCCCTAACTTTTCCTCATTGTTTGATTCTCTGCAACGATTGCAATATTGATAACTATTTTCCCTCTCATTCCTTTACGAGGATTTGAATTCAACCCTTAAAACTCAATCCTCCGACCATAACATGGAACTTGATTTCACAAAATAAAGAAGAAGCACCCGTCCAAAAAGACTTTAACAAAACAGTTATCTTCAACCCTTTCACTAATTTCATTGCTTTCAACAGTTAATTTTCAAAACCTAATTCATTTTTATTCCTTCAACAAGAGTTTCATTGGAAAACTCGTCACCCTGTCTAACTAAGTCTGATTTCACACAATCAAGTAAAGGATTACTCCATAAAAGAGCCTTAAAGAGACTGGAAATCCCCACACTTTCATAAGCTCAATTTCCTGAAACAATTTTAACATTGAAAACTAGCTTCTTTTTTGTTTCTTCGACAAGAGCTTCAAAAAGTCCATGAAATTCTCTTCACCAATCTCTAAAAAGATTTGGTTTCACAGTTAAAAAAAGCATGACCGTACCACTATACATTTTAAATAAACAGAAACCCCTAGTTTCACCGCAAGACTGAAAACCTATTACAGATATTCCAACTCAAACCCTTTATACCCTATTTACCGACCTTTTGCAATACCAAATTGTTTGAAACAAAAACTGGTATGCTCATCCACAGAATAGACCTAAAAGATGACAGTAACCCGTATCCTTCCCTAATTTCAGTTCTCTGTAAATTTTGCAATCTTCCCAACAAGGGTTTCAATACAAATCCTTAAAATCCTAACTACAGGGCTTCATTTAAGATAATAACAGATTGTCTCTCAAAATTAAAAAACCCCCACAAAAAAACAGTTGCACCTATTCATTCCTAAGTCTAAGCCTCTGACACATAAATTCACTATAAAAATCATTAAAACCCCTTTAATAATCCATTATCCTTCGATCTAAATGCTGACAAACCTTAATCAATAAATAATACAATAACCCAAATGGGAAAAAATAAAACAAGACCAAAATCTTTTTCGATGAAATTTACGTTCTTCTATTTCAATTTCTCTAAAAGAAATCGCAAACAACTCAAACATACGCCGATCAATACCATGAACCATTCAGAAAAATCAGAGAATTAGAAGATACCTTGAGATTGGAAGAAGATGGTAAAAGGGTGCCTGTTCGCTATGCGCGTCTGCCTGCTAAGGTCTTTGATTATACGTTTCTGTACATATATATGTTGGAAGCAAATGCTTTTTTCTCCTAATTGAAAATATTATTTACCCTACCTTGGTCGATAAAAAGCATTAACTGGGGATGCTTTATCTATCTATAACTATGGGTATAATACAATGCTTCCAAATTCGATTCCCCTCTACTCTATTGTTCGTTGTTAAACTAAAGGTGGAGTAGGGTTTATAGGGCCAGCCCTCTCTAGCTTTTATGAATTCTTTACAATTGATATGTTTATATATTTCTGAATTTATAGATGACATTTAGTATAATTATAGGGGAGATTGTGGATTATGGGAAATCAATAAAATATTTGTAGCAATCTTTTTGGGTCTTTATATTATAGTTTAGGTTATAGTCATATGGTTTGACAAAAGTCAACATGATCGAACGATCCGACTTTCAATGCTTTATGTAAGTTATTCGTTCTTTAATAGTTATGGTTTACTCTATGCATGACACATGGCCCTCTTGCTCTATTTTATCCAATATTTTGTTATAACTATTCAACTTTGTTAAACACTGACGCATTCAATGGTCTTTATCTATTTTATTTTAGATATGTGGTAGAAAGACGTTTGACAAGGCATAAATTATAGAGTGCTTAACTCACCCACTAGGTTTAGGCCAATATTTTTGTGACACATAACATACCTCTCATAATACTATGAAGACAAGAAAGTGAAAAGATAAATTGCAAGCTAATAATTTTCACCTTTTTATCCTTCCCTAACCATTAGGATCAAAACGTGATGTCCTCCTTAGTTTTTACTAAGACAATTGTGGGACATAAATCCAGCTGGTTAAATAGTTGGGTTACGTTAATTGTATCCAATGTTTTATTATAACCATTCAACTCTATTAATACTTTACACATTCAATTTTCTTGATCTATTTTATTTTAGATCCATGACAATAAGATGCTAGAAAAGGGATAACAAGTATAGTGTTTGGCACACTTGCTAGGATAAGGCCAATACTATTATGACACATAACAAGCCTCTTATAGCACCATTAAGATAAGACCATTGAGCCAACAAGAAAGTACAAGGAGACCAATGTAGATTGTGCTCATTTGCTAGTCACTTTTACATTATGATGGGACAACTTAATTACTCATAGTTTGATAAAATTCTTAGTCAACTAAAAAACACAACAAAAAGCACACCAAGGAAAAACCATCAACATGGAGATAAAACAACAAGGTGAATGTAGATGAGCTAAATAAGGCTTTAATAATAACACAAAACAAAAGCCCATAGACTTTCATATGCAAAGGTAGATTCAAAACACTTTCACAATATTGACAAGAAACCCCACCATGAATAAAATAAAATGATCAAATGCAAGACCTATGAACAGGTCATCAAAGATCAAGAATGGTGCATACAAATAGAGGCTTTGACACAAGGCTATTATACAAATAGGGAGCCTTTCAATGGAAAATTATTACCAAAGGTCTATTGTGCTGAAAAATAGGGTAGACAACACAATGAGATTGTTAACAATAGTGATTAAATCTCAATAATATACATGTGATAAATCACAACATAGAAAACATAGAGAAACAAATAAAAATAAAAATACACAATTAACACTAGATATACATGGAGAAACTCTTTCAAAAAAAGTCTACCACCAAAGAGAGTTCAAGTATATATTAGGCTTGGGGCGGGGGGCCTAGCTCGATTGGCTAAAGAATCCTGTTGTAGGCAAGAGGTCATGAGGTCTAGTCTCCCCCCAAACTCGTGGTACCGGAGGGCATGTCGCACCAATGTCACCAATCACATGAAAAAAGTTTACCAAGTGCACTGCAGTTTATAGGGGGACAAATACCTGACCGATTCCTGCAGTCTAAAAAATATATATATTAGGCTAAGTAGAAAGATGAGTACATCAATACAACTAATCTCTTTAGTTTGGTAGCAATCTAACAACATAACCTTCTTCAAACCTACAAAATAACTATTACAACCTTTATCTCATATCTTCAATGTACAAGAATATAAAAAATAGAAACTGTAAGTGGCATCTAAAATAAGTGATTAAAACTAGGTGCCCAAGTCCACGTGCAAAACTCCAATGCCCCATGATGCATTGGTCAAATATTTTGAATAGAAATTAACTCCTCTTACACATTTTACACATGTTACATATCATAGATGGAAACACACTTCTTTGCTTCACTCCCCCTTTGACATCAAGGGAAAAGGGTAGTAAATCCACATTACATCCCCTTACTGATATATTTGCATAAGAGTAGTTCCCCCTAACTATGTTATCCATCACCAAAAGATAAAATTATATCGCAACACTATCTACTAACTCCGAAAATGTACATTGAGATAAAAAATTGTCTATACAATTCAAAAATAAATATACACCTTGATTGGATGATGTTGCCTTTAATTTTGCAAGGTGTGTCTCCCAATCCTTCTTGGTGACCTCCCAATCCTTCTTGGTGAAAGAAAGCATGTAGCACTATTTTTCAAATTGTACATAGAGGTCTTCTCCTTCTTTTGGAGAGCTAGGAACTATTGTCTTTTGCATAACTTTTTCAACATTGGTCAGAGCTTTAGTTAAAGATGTAAGTCTTAGACTTGCCATACCTTGGAGTTGATTATACTGCATTATAATTTTCTCTTTTTGCTCCTATAGTAAAAGGAATTGAGTGTGTATATTTTCAATGATCACTCTAGTTGCTCCATCTCCATCATTTATTGGATCATACACACTTGAAGCCTAAGAAATTTGTGATTCAGTTGAGTCCATCTAATCCTTTTTATTTTTTGTAAATAATGGCCATTTCAAACAAAATTGGAATAATAGTTTGGCTTCTTCCAAACACTTTTGAACATCCTCCAAGTTTCATTGCAACTTGGTATGTGCAGTAGCATATTTATCTTAGGCATCAATTAACCTCTTATAATTCAATCTCTTTACAAATTTCTTCCCTTTCTTCTCTTCCA
Source organism: Sequoiadendron giganteum (assembly GCA_007115665.2). Taxonomy (NCBI): domain Eukaryota; kingdom Viridiplantae; phylum Streptophyta; class Pinopsida; order Cupressales; family Cupressaceae; genus Sequoiadendron; species Sequoiadendron giganteum. The sequence continues at coordinate 719,501,776 of CM021101.1, forward strand.
AACCTGTAGAGTACTTCTTAAAAGAATCTAGCAGTAATTTCAATTGATGTACACCTGTTAAAAAAGTATCAATGGAAACTCTAGGAAGACTTCTTTGCAAAACCTTGACCACCTCATCAACTATCCAAGTGCTTTTCTGAAAGGAAGTCGAGTGAGAGGAAACAACTTCCTACACTAATCTAAGTAGAGGAGAGTTACAAAAAAAATTCTTTTAACACCTTTAATAGTTGCAACTAGAGAAGCACATAGAGAATAATGGAAATAGAATAGAAACAATTCATAAAAACAATGACACCAAATATACTGTGGGGAAAACCCTTTCAAGTAAAAAACCCCACCCTCCAAAAGCACAGTACTATCTTTATTATTTCAAATAATGGTTACAAGATATCACCAAGTACAAGCTTCTTCAACAAGTGCTTCAACACCAACACTTGTTCTGGAGTAATACTGGCAGCACTTTGTTACCTGCAAACAAACTATGCATTCTACAACTCAAGGCACTCAATAAATAGAGTGATACAAGCTTCATGAAACATCTAGAAGGTGATGGGCGTCCAAATCCAAAAGGCACAACTTTCAATGCCTTAGACATGCATTTGGACACATGTAACATATTCCCTTACACCCCTTCCAATTTCCAAACATGCAAATGGTCTTCTTCCAAGCTTGGATGCCTAGAATATGTTAAAAATAGCTTATGACATTCTTTACAGATCTTACAGTTGTCATAGAATCTTTCATAGATGACAAAACTTACAGTTGTAAGAGAATCTGTCATAAGTGGCTAAAAATACTTGATTCTCTTACATCCTGTCATAACCCAACTTGGGTGCCAACTTTCACCTATGCATTCAAAGATGCCTCATGACGCGCCATAGAATATGTCATATGTCATAGATTCCAAAGTGGGATGCCTATGTCTACTTGGTATGATGATGTTTCATCCAATCACCTCCAATGAGGATGCCACCTAGCCGATGGGTCCCAATTTGTGACATGACAACATAGGAAATTAAATAATATAAATAAATGCATTAATTACATCAAAATAAATCAATATTAGAACTCTAAGGTTGAGACACCTTAATCCCGACACTTTCTGGTGAATTTGTAATATCTCCTTTCTTACTAATACATGGAAAACATCACCAAGTTGCAACTTATGGAGAGGAGAGATCTTGTCCATGTCCACTTGACCTTGTTGCATTGGAATTTATAGCAGTTGTGCAAACACCACTGGTTGGAACTTCAATTGCATATCCAAAAGATCTTTGAATGAATCTCTGAAGGGTGTGGAGAGTTCATGTCCTATTTTTTGTGCTTTCTTCTGCATGTTTATCATTCTTCTCCTTCTCTGGACACTATCATAACACTTTTCTACTATCTTCTCAACTTTCAAAGGAGACATAGTTTGTTCCTTTTGAGCTTTTGTCTTCTTTAGGACTCCTTTCTCATCTTCTTTTCTCTTCTTAGTAGTTGTCTGCACATCTAAAGGGGTGTTATTTGTCATCATTTCCTCTTGCTCATGCTCATGCTCATGTTTCTCTTTGATAGTCTCACTGCTTTTCGGGAGGGATGTGTCTTGTTGCATTTCATCTTCATCACCTAGAGAGGCTCGGTAAATTCTTTAATAAGTCTTTCAATTGATTTTATAGTTCTTCCCTTAACTTCTCTATGTCATTCTTATCTCTTCCCATAAGAGTATTTACTCTCTACTTTATCCTAAATTATTGAACTTGCAACTGAGACAACTTAACTTTTTCCCCACAAGTTAATGAGGAACCAATCTTCTCCAAGGAAAAAGATAATAAATACATTATGGAATTTTTCTAGTAGGGTTTCATTCAACACTCTAGAAATTCTTCAAATTGTGTTTGCTCTGCTCTTCCTCTTTTAATTTCTTGAACACAAATGCCTTTAGGATATGCAAAATGAAATATAAAAACTTTACAAATGACTAAATGTGCATTGAATTTGAAGCAGTAAAAAGTTAGGTCAAAATGCTATCAAACTTTTTTGTATCATCACAAGCACTTCTAAACACTCTACGAATCTCTGCATCAAGAGATTTTTCATTGGAAATTTTATCAAAGGATCAAGAATATCATTTGATTCATGCACCAATATGTTGAAGACATCAACATCTCATCTTTGGCAGGGGTTTAGAAAGTTTTCTATAAAAACTCCCCACGATCCAATGCTTTCTATCTAGTTTTCGGAGGAAACATTTGCACCAAAATTTGGCATAGATTCATTCTTCACATCATTCTCTTCTTTTTTATTCCAGATCTTGTTCATCTTCTTCTTTTCTTCAACTAGATCAGTCTTCTTTTGTGGAACAGAGGGTTTCACATTCTTTCTTTTGCAAAAATTAGTTATGTGTCCTAGTTTATTGCATTTATAGCATATGATACCTTGTTGTGGAGAAAACTTACTTCTTTCCACTTTAGATTTGAATTCAAAAACCTTATGTCCAAAACCATTGCATGAGTAACAGTAACCATGGAATGATGGGAACACCATGCCATTATTGTAACCATTCATCATTTGTCTTCTGCATTCACTAGCCCTATGACCAAATATATTGCATGCATAAAATTGATCAAAAAATGATTGAAAATTATGATTCATCCCACTTTTACATTCTATAGCTCTATACCCAAATTTATTGCAAGAATAATAGTGACCTTTAAAAGACAGATACCTTTGTGTGGGTGGTTGTCTGAGAGGAGGTCTCTTGAAATATTTATTTTGGTTCTAGACATGTTTGATATTGCTCTTTTTATCTCTAGTTCCCTTTATCCATTATTTTTCTTATTAGCATTGTTTGAAGTTTGATTCTCCTTTGAGCTTTCTCCTTTTTCAAACCCTAATCCTTATTGTCCTTATGATATTTTTTACTAGAAAGCATATCATCAAGCAAAAAGAGCTCTTCTTTATTTTTTCTTCATGATCCTTTGCTTTCTCCAAATCTTTCCTTAGAGACACAATCTCTTCTTCAATCTTTGAGCATTCTATAGACTTGCCTTTCAATTTGGCATTCAAGCAGTCTTCAATTATTTTTCCTTCTTCAACATGCACTTTCAGATTAGTGATTGTGTCATTTGATTATTTGAGTTGCTCATTTGTTTTCTTGAGTTGATCCTTAACTTTCTTGACTTGAACCCTCAACTTCTTCATACAATCATTTGCTTCCTTAAGATTTTATTTTAGATCTCTATTCTCACATTTTGCTTTATCCATGTCATCAAGAGCAGATTTGAGTTCTCCTTCCATATCAATTTCACAATTTACTTTAGTAAATCCTTCCATTATAAGTTCTTCAAGAGGGGAAGGATACTTCATAGTTGTCACGTGTTCAATCTCCAAGATCTTCCTCAACTGTTAGAAAAATTGAAGGAAACTTACTCTAATAACAATTGTTGAACACTTGAAATACTGAGAGGGGGGTGAATCAGTATTCCCTAAAATTTAATAACTTAAAAGTGCATTACAAAGCATCACATTAAACTTGTATAAATGGAAAGAAACAAGTAAAGCATGCACCACAACAATCAATATAAGAACACTAGATTTTATGTCAAAAACCCTTGAAAGGGAAAAACCACAATGAGGAATAACTCACTACATATCATAACCGGTTACAATAGATCACAACTTAAAGGACTAATTGTCCAGAAAATAGGAAGGCTCACTACCCAAGGAAGATCGCTTCTTCTAGAATTAAAAATGGACATACAAAAATGGCTTAATTTTGGAGATTAAACTATTAACATTACATCTGCACTATATGTTGAAGATACAGTTCCTTATTTTGCTCCAAAAAATGACTTTACACACTTCATCCTTCACTATCACTCTTATGTGCATGCACACGATTACATCACATTAAAAATCACATATTTCTCTCTTATCTCTACATTCACACACTGAATTGTCCTTATATATATATATATATATATATTTCACAAACAATCATACCATCAATTAGGTTGGCCTAATTGGATGAAACGTGTGACCTCAAAACCTATCAGCTCAAAACTCCAACATACATGCCTTGCAGAAGTGACCAAGTTGTGTTTACCAAAATAGGTCGGCATGACCTATAAATACTCCTATGAATCCACTCCATACACAATTCAATCTTGCACAACCCCAAAACCCTTAGGTTAGCACTGCACAACAAAACTGGTAAAGCAACAACTGAATGAACCAACTGTTCATCCAAAACTTGAAACGTGGACCACCAAACCACTTGACACTTGGAATGCACACACATCTAAATTATCCAAGCACTTCCTGAAATCCACATAACATAATAATCATCGCGGTGGAATGTAGAGCATTCTAACATGAACTTTGTATATGTACCTTTGTCACTACTTAGTCTGATACTTTGTCATTACTATTTTCTATTGCGGAAGACATAAGACCCTAAAAATTTGGATATAGAAACCTTCAATATGTACCATTATTACCTAAAAATTGCATGACAAGATAGTGCAATGTAGAACAATTTAGACCACAAAATTTTTCCTTTGAACATTACATTCAAAATATACTATCTCAATCTAGGACAACTAATTTCCCAAAAACACTTGGTTTTCTCCAAACTATATTCATACTGGTACACCATCAAATCTATAATGGTTTGACATCAGTGAAAACACCATTCACCATCATGATAATGTTGTTGTTGGAGATTTTTACAGTGTTTTCATTGATGTCAATAGGGAGATTGTTGCACTATGTTGTCTCTAGGTTGTTATTGATTTCAACTTATGCCAACCTCTAGTGTGGTTAACGTGAGAAGGTGTTTTTGGTGTTGCAGATGTAGCATGGTCACTTGGTTTCCAAGTGCTTCTAAGAAAATTAGAATAAAAGAGTGTACAAGGTGACAGAGGTGTGTTATGTGATGTACTCTGCATTTGTTCAAGCTTGAAGATATGCTTGTGCAATTTGGATGAAATGATCAGAGGTGTTCATAGGTGTTATATCCAAAGTTTCAAATTTTGGATCATGCAACAATGAACAATGTGTTTGAAAATGTGTTTCCTATGAAGAAGGTTGTCTAGGAGAAATGTAATTGCGGTGTATTGCTTTGTGTTGAGGTTTATTATATTGTGGATCTGGGAACATGTTGATATTTTTTGTATGTACCTTACCTTGGAGTGTTTGGTGTTTAGTTGTTCCACAAGGTTGGTTAGTGAGTCACATGTCTATGGCAGTGTGGTTGGTTGTTGAATATTCTGATGATGTTGGAATATTCTAGGATGTTGTGTAATGTTTTCACGTGGTCTGCAAGTTGTTTTTGAACCTAGTGAAGTGTGAATGTGGTTGATTTATAGTGTTAGTGTAAGTTTGGTCGACCTAAGGGTTTTGGGGTTGTGTGGAATTGAATTGTGTAAGGAGAAAATTTATGGGAGTGATTATAGGTCATGCCGACCTATCTTGGTAAATGACATATCTTGGCTACTTTTGCAAGGTATGTGTGCTAGGTTTTTGGGTTAACAAGTTTCGAGTCATACAGTTTGGTCGACCTAGCGTACTAGCGATGTTTTTGGATGAGATCGGTTTTTTGTGGAAGAGTGGTGTATCATGTCAACATATATTTGGGTCCTATTTAACCCTTGGTGTGGTCTTCCTTCACTTCTTTCCACCATAGAAGTTTTTGGTGTCGACTTACTTGTTGGTTGCATGCTTGAGGTGCATATGTTTCATTGAGGCCTACATGGAGAAGGTTTTTGAGGTTGTAGATGATATATATACAAGGTAAATTGTTGCATATGTGTGTGGTTTGAAATTTGATCAAGTGTTATAATGTAAGTGCGAGATTAAACGCCTATGATTACCAGATGCAGTGATAAGAAGTACATTTTTTAGTGCCTAAAGTTGCTAGAGGTAGTGAGACGAAGGTTGCAGATGGTGTAGAGTTGTTGTGGTGGATCTTCTTGTTTCTTTGAGGTAGTGAACCTCCTTGTAATAGTCTTATTCTATTCTCTTCTATTCTAGACGGCAAGTCCTTTGGGCAGTGAGCCCTTGGTAGTAAGCCTTTCTTCTATTTTTGGCAATGATCCCTTCCAGTAGTGAGCCTATTGTATTCAATGTTATTCATATATATGCGAGTTAATCCTCATCGTGTATTTTCCTTGATTAGGTTTTTCCACATAAATCTAGTGTTCTCTTGTGTATGGTTGTGATTGTGTTATGTCTCTTATATTTGCATTCATGCTAATGGTTAATAAGGGTTTGAAGGTTAATGAGGGTTTTAATGTTTTAATGTACAATTGATTCACCCCCCTTCTCAATTTTCTTGTGTGTCTAACAATTGGTATCAGAGCTTTGGTTCCTTGGAAGAAGCTTAACTACTTGAGGTAGATCTTTATGGGGCACATGAATGGTGTTAAAGCTCCTATGTTCGAGGGAACAAATTATGCTTTTTGGAAAGCTAGGATGGAAGCTTTTCTTGTTTGATTAGGATTTGGTGTATGAAAATTAGTTGAAGTTAGATATACTATACCTGCTACTGCTTTGGCAAGCAATGATGAGATCAAGGATTACGAGAATAATGGAAAAGCAAGGAATGCTATCTTGAGTGGGATTTTTGATTCAGAACTTGTGAAGGTGACAAGCTACAATATTGCTAAAGAGGTCTGGATAAAATTACAAAGTATTCTTAAAGGGGATGATAAGTTCAAGCAAGAAAAGATGCAAAATTTCAAAGACAAATTTAAAAACTTAAGGATGACAAAGGATGAAGATATTCTAGGCTACATGCTCATAGTATATGAAGTTGCCAATGTCATCAATGGTCTTGGTGGAAAACTAGAGGAAAGTGAAGTGAAAAAGGTATCGAGAACTCTTCCTAAATATTAGTGCTAGAGTTTTTGCTATTGGGGAAGCTCGGAATTTGGACCAATATACTAGAGATCAAATGCTTGGTGCTTTAACTACCTTTGAATTAAGAGAGTTTTACAAAGATGCTATAAGTAAAGAAACCACTTTTAAAGTCAACAAGAAAGAGAGGAATGATGAATCTGATCTAGATGATCTTGATTAAGTGGAGGAAAATTTTGTAAGGAGGTTGAAGAAGGGCATTGGAAAATACAAGAGTAAGCTACCCTTCAAGTGTTTCAATTGTGGAAAGATAGGTCATTGTGCTTCAAAATGTCCAATCAAAGTTTCAAATGACAAACATAAAGATCATAAAGGGAAATCTTTCAAGAAGTGTTATTATGCTAAAGAAGATAGTGGTGTATCTGATGATGAGGAATCAGACTATCCTAATGATGATAGTGATGATTTTTTGTTCATGGCTTTGAATTTTGGAACTAATTCTACTAATACTGAAAGATGTGTGAAGGAAATTGCTCCATAAATAGGTCACAGTATTGAAGGAACTATGTTGACTGATTTTCATGCAAGAGAGGAGAGGAACTACTAGATAATTGAAAGTGGATTCTCAAATCATATGGCAGGTGATAAGAGTAAGTTTGTTAATCTTGAAAGGTATGATGGTGGTCTTGTTAAGTTTAGTGATGATACATCTGCTAAGATCTGTGGAAAAGGTTCAATTGATTTTGATGGCAAGCATAAGATGTTCTTTATGTCAAGGGTCTTCAACATAATCTTCTTAGTGTAGGACAAATGTACAATAAAGGATACAACTTGTGTTTCAGGATGATGGTTGTGAAATCAAAAAAAGAAGCTCTGGAACCTTGGTTACAATGGGATCAAGGATAGAAGGAAATGTTTATTAACTCAAAGGTGGTGATGTTAAGTTCTTTATGTCACAAATCAATGAAATTTTTCTATGACATAAAAGAATGGGTCACATCAATTTTGATAGCCTAGTAAAGATCTACTCAAGCTGTGAGAGATCTACCAAAAATTGCAAAGCCTATCAATGCAATTTACAAAGATTGTCAGTTGGGAAAGAAGACAAAGAAGAGGTTTAGAACTAAGGAATATTCTATTGTAGGACCTTTGGAGTTGGTGCATACAGACCTATGTGGACCTACTAGAATAAGAAGCTCTCAAGGTGATAGGTATTTTATGTTGTTAATTGATTACTACTCCAAAATTACTTGGGTGAATTTTCTCAATGAAAAATCAGAAGCTCTATATAGTTTTAAAGCATTTATATCTATAGTTGAGAATGAAATGGATTTCAAGATCAAATTTTTGAGGTTTGATAGATGTGGTGAGTTTATTTCAAACAAGTTTAATAGTTTTTGTGAAGATCATGGGATAAAGAGACATTTATCAACTCCTAAGACTCCATAGTAGAATAGAGTTATGGAAAGAAAGAATAGAACAGTTCAAGAAGCAACAAGAACCATGATGAAGGAAGCAAATCTATCCTATGTCTACTAGAGAGAAGTTATTCATACTGCAGTGTACATTCTTAATAGAGGACAAGCAAGAGTGAACAATCCAAAGAATCCCTATGAAATATGGTATGGAAGACCTCCTACTATGAAATACTTTAGAGTGTTTGGAAACAAATGTTATATTAGGAGGGATGAAGCAAACTTAGGAAAGCTTGATGCCAGATCAAATGAATGAATTTTCCTTGGACATTCTACAAAGAGAAAAGCATATAGGTGCTATAACAAAAGGCTGAAGAAGATTGTTGAAAGTGCAAGTGTCAAAGTGCATGAAGACTCACACAAAAGCTCAATGTTTTAATAGAAGGATATGAGTTTGATGAACCCCCTTGCAACGAAGAAGAAAAAAAAGAGAAAGAGAAATAGATAATAGTAGAAGAGGAAGAAGCTCCAAAAAAGAATCCTAAGACTCCCAAGTATGTGTAGAGGAATCATTTTGAATATCACATCATTGGAGATAAGAGAAAAGGTTTTCTAACAAGAAGAAGAGCTACTATGACAAAGGAACAAGTAAAAAAAATAAAAAATTCTAAGATACAATGTAAAATAATAACTTAAGTATGTAAGGATGAGAGTTGGATCAAAGCTATGGAAGAAGAATTGAGGTAGATTGAGAATAATCCAACATGGGAATTGGTCCCAAGACTGGCAAACAAGAATGTGATAGGAACTAAATGGGTTTTTAAGAAAAAATTGAATGAGGATGGAAATGTTGTTAGAAACAAGGTTATACTTGTGTGTAAGGGCTACTCACAAGTGGAAGGAATAGATTTTGAAGAGAATTTTTCTCTGGTGGAAAGAATGGAAGCCATTAGGATGTTTTTGACTTTTGTAACACATAAAGACTTCAAGGCATATCGGATGGATGTTAGGTCTACATTTTTTAATGGTGAACTAGAAAAAGAGGTATAAATTGAACAACTAGAAGGTTTTCAACTATCAGAAGATTTTGATATGGTCATTAGATTGAAGAAGCCATTGTATGGGCTCAAACATGATCTTAGAGCTTGATATGCAAGATTGGATAAGTACCTACTATAGTAGGGATTCAAAAAGAGTATTGCAAATAACAATCTTTATTTCAAGATTGAGAGAGATCAAATTTTGATTGTGGTTATATATGTTAATGCCATAATCTATGGAGGAAATGAAGGAATGTGTAAGAGGTTTGCGGAGGATATGAAAAATGAGTTTGAGATGTCAATATTTGGGGAGATGAATTTCTTCCTTGGACTACAAATCTATCAATAAAAAAAAGGTATATTGATTTCATAATCAAAGTATATTAAGGAAATGTTAAAGAAGTTTGGAATGGAGGATTCTATTTACTAGTATGTACTCCCATGGTTAATAGTTGTAAGGAGAAAAAATGATGAATCTCCTAAGACAAATCAAAGCAAGTATAGATCCATGATTGGTGGATTGCTATACCTAACCGCTACTAGACCAAACATGATGCATGCAGTATGTCTTGTGGCAAGATTTCAAGAAGATCCTAGAGAATCACATGTGACAATAGTCAAAAGGATATTTAGATATTTGAAGAGCACTCCAGACTATGGTCTATGGTATTCTAAGGATAATGATTTCTCCTTAAGTGCTTATACAGATATAAATTGGGTAGTTTGTGTGGATGAAAAAAGAAGTACAAGTGGAGGTGTTTTCTTTCTTGGAAGAAGAATAGTTTCTTGGTTTAGTAAGAAGTAGGATTTAGTGTCATTATCTACTACAGAGGTAGAATATATTGTTGTAGTAGCATGCTACACACAAGTGTCATGGATGAAGCAGAAATTGAAATGTATCAGAGTGTCATATGATGAACCTATTTCTATCTTGTGTGACAATAAAAGTGCGATAAAAATTTCAAAAAATATGGTAATGCATTCAAGGAAAAAGCATATCTTTATCCAGTATCGCTTTCTAAGAGAGAAAGTTGTTGAGAATGAAGTAAAGCTAGAGTATGTGCCTACAAATGATCAAGTAGCAAAAATTTTCACAAAGGATCTTTCAAAAGATACATTTGAGTATCTTTGACAGAAGTTAGGGGTTATTACCCCTCCTTCTTTCAACTAGATACATAAGTGGTGCATCTTTCTAGGGAGTTATTCAAGATACATTCTTGGTCCTGGACTGATGAAGGCTACCTCTTAGGGGGAGTAGGAAGTGGTGTCTTTAGTTGGTGTAGTCAGTGGAATTTGTAGGTGTTTTCCTTTGTCATTATTGTCAAAGGGGGAGAGTAATGTCTAAAAAAAAGGTAAAGGGATAGAGATTAAAGTTTGAAAGTTAAGAAATATTCTAGTAAGGGAGAGTGTTGCTTGATGAAGAGTTACTTTTGTTATTGATGGTTTTTTAAAGCTGATGTTACCATCAATGAAAAAGGGGGGATTGTTGGAGATTGTTGTAGTGTTGTCATTGATGTCATCCTATTCCAACCTATAGTATGTTTATGGTGAGAAGGTGTTTGTGGTGTTGCAGATGTAGCATGGTCACTTGGTTTCCAAGTGCTTCTAAGAAAATTAGAATAAAAGAGTGTACAAGGTGACAAAGGTATGTTCTATGATGCAATCTGCATTTCTTCATGCTTGAAGATATGCTTGTGTGGTTTGGATGAAATGATCAAAGGTGTTTAGAGGTTTTATATCCAAGGTTTTAGATTCTGGATCGTTTGGTAGTGAATGATGTGTTTGACAGTGTGTTGCCTATGAAGAAGGTTGTTTGAGAGAAATGGAATTGCTCTGTATTTCTCCATATGAAGGTTTCCTATCTTGTAGATTTGGGAACATGCTAATATTTTTTGTACCTACCTTCCCTTGGAGTGTTTGGTGTTGAGTTATTCCGCAAGGTTGGTTAGTGAGTCACGTGTTTGTGGCAGTGTGGTTGGTTGCAGAGGATTATAATATTCTTCATTTTTAGGTGGTTACAATAGTGTTGCTAAATATTCTGATGATGTTGAAATATTTTGGGATGTTGTATAATGTTGTCATGTGGTTTTTAGGTTGTTTTCGGGCCTAGTGAAGTGTGAATATGGCCATTTTATAGTTTTAGTGCAAGTTTGGATGACCTAAGGGTTTTGGGGTCATGCATAATTGAATTGTGTAAAGAGGAGATTTATGGGAGTGATTATAAGTCATGTTGACCTATCTTGGCAAAGGACACACCTTGGCTACTTTTGCAAGGTATGTGTGTTGTAATTTTGGGCTAACAAGTTTGGGTCATACAATTTGGTTGACCTAGCATATTGGAGATTTTTGTGGATGAGCTCGGTTGTTTGTGTAAGTGTGGTGTAGCATGTCAAAATATATTCGGGTTCTACTTAACCATTGGTGTGGTCTGTCTTCACTTCTTTCCACTATCAAAGTGTTTGGTTCCGACCTATTTGTTGGTTTCATGCTTGAGGTACATACGTTTCATTGAGGCAGACATGGAGAAGGTTTTTGAGGTTATAGATGATACATATACAAGGTTAATTTTTGGAGATGTGTGTGGTGTGTTGTGTGGTGCAAAATGTGATCAAGTGTTGTAATATGAGTGCGAGATTAAATTCCTATTACCTAAAGTAGTGAGCAGAAGGTGTCTACATTTTCGAGTGCCTAAAGTTGCTAGAGGTAGTGAGATGAAGGTTGTGAATGGTGTAGAGTTATTGTGTTGGATCTTCCTGTTTCTCTGAGGTAGTGAACCTCCTTGTAACAGTCTTCTTCTATTCTCTTATATTCTGGATAGTGAGTCCTTTGAGCAGTGATCCCTTCTAGAAGTGAGCCTATTGTATTTGGTGTTGTTATTCATATATATTTGAGTTAATCCTCACCATAGTTTTTCCATGATTAGGGTTTTCCACGTAAATTTGGTGTTCTATTGTGTATGGTTGTGATTATGTTTATGTCTCTTATGTTTGCATTCATGTTGATGGTTAATAAGGCTTTGAATGTTTTAATATACAACTAATTCACCCCCCCTCTTAGTTGTCCTATATGTCTAACAATTATCATGAATCTCACCCTTTTTCATTGATGGCAACACACTTATATGCTTCAATCCCCCTTTGACATGAAGGGAAAAGGGTAGTAAATCCACATTACATCCCCTTATTGATATATCTACATGAGAGTATCTCTCCCTGTAAAGAGTGAAACTCTTTAATTCAAAACATCGACAACACTTTAAATAAATTCATTTATATTCAAAAGAAATTCGACACTTCATTCATTAGACATCATAAAATCCAAACAATTTCAAAACAACGACTTAAAGTCGATATATAGATTCATAATACTTCCAGTTAAATTCATACACGTGTCATATTACATGACATTGATAATAATACAAAAGTATTTGTAACATAAGTTTACAATTCGAGACTTAGGCATTCTGTCACCTTAAGCTCTACAATACATAATTCAAGAAATAAATAATTCATAATTGAAGAAAACATCCTTTGATCTTCAATCCAATAGCTTATCTTCAAACATGAAGACGAGAACAAGAATCAGGCATTTTTTCCGCCCAACCTCGAAGCTTACGCTTCCCCGAAATTCCTTAGTCATTCAAAGAATACCCGACTCTGCATGAATCGCTTAGCAAAAAGCAGTTGACAAGCAAGATGGAATCTGGTGCGTGCCTAGTATAACTAGTAAAACCACAAGCATTTTCATTTTTCTAATTCTTTTAAGAAACAAGCAAGTTCAATACTAGGATATGGTAGAGAGTTAAATTCATTCCATCTATTTCAATGGTCCTTAAGTTACTTGGCCAAGTAATATGTCATGCACAATAAATAAAAGCAGTTTTGGAAAAGAAAAACTACACTCTCTATAAACCCATATTCGGCACTTGTCCCATAAGGTAACTTTCCAAACACATGACATGCACATCCATTTATCAAGCATGCATGGTTCCATTCAAATAAATATAATCTTTCACAAACATCTTTAACTGCAATCTTGTTTCAAGAAAAATGGTTTAAATGCAGTATTTTCATCATTTTAAAACATAAACATCATTAAATTAATATTTCAATCAAATAATTAAATAATAAAAAGAAGGTGTATCTCAAGTATGTAATCTAGTACATATTTAAACAGGCATAAATGAGCACACATTCTTTCGGTTCATTTACTCATTTAAATTAGGTTCACTTTGAATGATCCTATTCTAATTCGTTACGTTTCCAAGTAATTCATATTTTTAATTTACTTGATTTATTTTCTGTTTTTCACATTTCCAGAAAATAAATAATAACTTTTCCAAAAACATGTTTAACACTCATTTTTATTTATGTTTCGTAGTAATTTTAGTTTCATTCTAAAAATATCTGATTTTAAATCTTATTCTTCAAACACATTTAATATACCAAAAAGTATTTTTTCAAAATCATTATCTTTTCTGTTTAATTCGTTTTGAGAATTAAATCTATCTGTCAGTTTTGGATTTTTGAAGCTTTTCCAAATCTATATAGATCGAAAAATTTACTATTTTATGTTTTGATCTTTTCAATTTACTAATCAAAAATATCCAAAAAGAATAAATAAATTCACGGTCTTTTATAATTTTCTGTTTCTAATTGTTCAATGGTTTTCTGGTAAAAACAGTTTGATGTTTAATATTTTTCCTAAATTTGACAACAACAGTTATTTTCTTTCCTGTTCAAAACTAAATTACAAGTAAAATAGAAAAGAATTTAACTTAGTATTGTATTAATTTTGAATTGGTTTTCAATTTGTCTACCTGGCAATTTCCTGAATCTGGAAATTGATTATTTGTTTCCTCTATTCTTTCTTGTCTGTTCTTCTAACTCTCTTCCTGAGCACTTCCCTTCTATTGTTCTTTCCTTTTTGTTTGAGTTCTCTCTCTTTCCTCTATGCTGCGCGTATTTGGGAGATGAGATTAACAATCCATGGAAATTTATGAATTTCTTGCCAAGTGCCCTGCCTCGTTCCTTCTCCCCACATGCACCTCCTCCCTCTGTCTTCTCTGTTTTAACTCTTAAACTTCTCTCCTTGTCCACACTACTGACTCCCTCCTATCTTCCTGGCACACCCTTCCTCTCCTGTCTCATGCGCTTTACCTCCCACTGTGGTTGCCCCTTCCTTCCTTATGCACATGGGGAATAGCCTTCTTAGCCGGATGTGGAGGAGATGAAGGTACTTTGTAACAATTTCAACATAGAACATAATGTATCTCTTGCTCTGGCTGCGTGGAAATCAAGGCATGAATAAGATATTTGGCTAACAATATAAACAAAAACAAGCATGAACCTCCCTTCTTAGCCGCGCCTGATGGGGAGATTTGTATTTAAGAAATTACTCAACCTTCTCTCCAAGCCGCATGTGGAGTGTATGGAAGATGAAAGTAATTAAAACAAATCAAACAAGCTTTGCCTCCTCTATTGGCCGCACATTCCCTGTGTGAGGAATGAAAGACTTTTTTTTTCGCAAATCAGCTCTCTCTTGTTCTTCTTTATAAAAACGGATTTTTCACTCCTCTTCCCATTTCAAATTTTCTTCTCTAACTCTTCTTTACTCATGCAAATGATGGAGTTATTCACAAAGCCAGATCCACTTTTCGTGTTTGATCTCCAGTCTAAATTTATCAAAACTCCAAGTTTAAATTTTTTGATTGCATTCAATTTGATTGAAATATATTTTCTTTTCAATTTGTAAACTACTGATTTGAGTTCCATTTCAAATTTGAACGTATTTTGTTTTCAATAACTTGTTTTGATATATTTAATTATCTAAACATTTATATTTCCTTTCTTATTTATCAAATGAGAAAAATAAGAATTACATCAAATAACACTATTTTACCTCTTTTATATTTTTGAAATTAAAAGTTTATTCAAAATTTAGAATAAAAAAAATTATTATTTTTAACTAATAATAAAATATTGACACAAGAAATTCAATTAATTTAAATAAAATTAATTTCCTCACAAAGTAATCAAAACGCCATTTAAAGAAACATATTCTTTTCACATATATTTGAGCAATCGAAATAAACTTATTATAAATTTGCAAATATAATCATCACAAAAATACATTAAAATAATAACTAAGCGTGTGTGTGAGATTCCATCATCCTCATAAACGTCTAATGGCTAAAATGACTCTACCTGATCAATGTTCTCACCTTCATTCTCGTTCACCTGTTCCTGCATTCACTTGCACTCGAATTTTCATTAGCAATGACAAACCCCAAATTTCATAAAAATGAATTTCAAATCATTTCATTTGCATTTCAATTTAAATTTGCATTTGCATTTCAATTTTAATTTTAAATAATCATCTAACATAATAATTAAAAATCTCATGATTAATAATTGCATCTAAATAATTAATAAAATTAGTACGTGACACTCCCTGACTATGTTATCCATCACCAAAAGATAAAATTGTATCACAACACTTTCTACTCACTCTACAAATGTACATTAAGATAAAAAAAATTATATACAATTCAAAAAAAAATATACACCTTAATTGGATGATGTTGCCTTTAATTTTGTAAGGTGTGTCTCCCAATCCTTCTTGGAAATCTCCCATTAATCATTCTTGGCAAAAGAAATCCTGTAGCACTAGTTTTCAAATTGTACATAGAGGTCTTCTCCTTCTTCCAAAGAGCTAGGCAGTATTGTCTTTTGCACAACTTTTTCAGCATTGGCCAAAGCTTCAATTAAAGACGTAAGTCTTAGACTTACCATACCTCAAAGCTGATTTTACTGCATTATAATTTTCTCTTTTTTCTCCTACAATAAAAGGAATTGAGTTTGTAGATTTTCAATGATCACTCTAGTTGCCCCATCTATATCATTTATTAGATCATACACACCTAAGGCCTGAGCAATTTGAGATTCAATGGAGTCCATCTGATCCTTTTGTCACGTCTCTAATTTGGTGATGCTTAGTTTTACTTCATGTGATTTCCACTTCATGTTTTCATGCTTGTGAATGGTAGATTAAATGACAATAATGTGGTGTTTTATTTTGTGGAAAGTTGCAATGAATGAAATATTGTCTTATTTTGTAAATAATGCAAAAGGAAAAATGTTACTCAGAATTAATATATTGATGTTATGAGTTAAGTTGATTTGAATTTATCTAGATACTAATTCTATGTTTGTTGCTTGAGTGTATTTGAGTGGCAGGTCGTCAAAGACCAAGGGCGTGGTTAAGGAGGGGAGATTAGCCTCTTGGCAGGGTAAAGCAGGAATGATGCTCTCAATCACACACAACACTTAGAGTCATACAAATGCATTTAACATGTGTTTTGAGTGATTGTCTTAATTTCAGTAATTTTAAATGGTTATTTAAGTTTATATTCGTATATGCATGCAATTAAAAGAAAGGAAAATAAATTTTAGAATAAATAAATATTTGCCTATGAATTTGAATTTGAGTGGTGTTGGCTAAATAATTGTTTGTTTTCAAGTAATATGAATTTCATGCTCTTGTATAATATTTGAATGCAATAAATAATTATTTAGATTGTTGTATTTAGAAAAATGTTGGAAAATAAACTAAATAACAATAGTTATTAATTTGGAGATAATAATTAAATAGAAAATAAATTCAAGTATTTTAATTTATTCAATTTCAAGATTAGGTCTTGGGAATGAGGAAAATATTTTAAAATGTGAGAAGAGGTAACAAGAAAAACAACCGTCTTCTATTATTGCAATTCTTTCTTCTGGTGGCTTTGCAAAATTTGGGGGAAAAACAAAAGAATGGGGGTTTTCTTTGTTCATAATTTTCTGGCATGAATTTTTGGGAATTGAACACAATAAGAAGAGAACAGAAGAAGCAAGGAGTAGAGGAGATCTTACAGCTGGGACATTGAAAAGCCTTTGTGAAGGGAAATCGTTTCCAGGTTTTGATCTTTACCATTGTTCTTTATTTTACTTGCAAGCATAGGATATTTCTCTGAGAAAAATTAGAATGAATTCATTGTGATTGATCATTCATTGGAAATTCAATTGTATGTCGTGTGAAACTCTCCTTGTCAACTGTGCCTTTCATTCTTTACTCTCCTTTTTTTGAATGAAAATGCATATATTTTTATATATATAGATCTATATATATAAAAATATATTTGATTCAGTTTATTTGTATGCACAACCAGTTATACTTCTTTTGTGAATTTATTTTTTGTTCTGGAAATGTAACCAGACCTTGATGTATGAAATGGATATACATATCCACATATATATTTAATAAATATATGTGCATACATATATATGTAAATATACATATATTATAATAGGAGTAATACTTCCAAAGGTATTGTGAATGGGACCAAAACTGGTTTTTCTTCTAAGAAAAATCATTTAGTTTTTCGTTGGACTGTTTTTCTTGTATGGGGAGGCTGACCCCATAGTTCGCTCCCCCACCCCCCATAGGGAAGACTACTCTGTGGGAACCGTGGCTAGTATGGCCAGCCTCTCCAACAAACTTTGTTGTGCCATATTTTTCTGTGTGGGTTAATCCCTTTCGGAATTTCGTAAACATATATCTTCAATTCATATATACTATTATAAATATATATATATATAACCACTTCCCCATAGGCTATTGGTGTCTATGCAATTCTGGAAAATTATCACTGTTTTTGACTTATATATATATATATATATATATGTATATATTCTCCTTTGGCTATAAGTGTATGCCTGTAAACTTCTGGAAAATAAAAATATTCAGACTTGAGTATATAGTTACAAAAGTAAAATGTATAAATAAAAATATAAAAGTATATATATATATATTTTCGAATTTGTGTTAAATTCCTAATTTAAAACATGAGTATATATTTATATGCCTCTGCAAATAGAGGAATACTTATACATGCATGAAGTTATTTTATGCTCATTTAACTACTACTCTATATGATACTTGGTTGTAACATCTTAAGTTTTCTGTTAGAATTAGAAAAACTCCTTGTGAAATTATGCTAAATTGCATTTATAGTGAAATATAATTAACTATATTATCTGTAATTTGAATTAAAATGGAGAAATCTGCTCAATACAGTGGAAAAAGTTTCTTTGAGCCTTTCATTTCAAAACAAGTAGAATGGATAACTACTTCAACATTTGAAACCGACCCCAAACATGGTGTAAATGGAAAAGAAACTTATTTTTATTTTGAAATGATTAGATAGTGAAAAGAGCAGGCTTACAAAGCCTTTGATTTATGCTGAATTGGGTTGATTATCTTTTAAATGTAAATGAAAACTTAGAACTATTTGCTTAAGGAATAAAGTTACACTTTGTAGGATTATGTAATCTCATTGAGTTTGGAAATTGGATTGAGAATAAGTTAGATTCATAAACCTCAAATCTGATTTTGAATTCTTCCTTCATGAATAATTGTGGTAATTTGGTAAATTCTTTGTGCATATGCGCAAAATGTGAAATTGTTAAATACTTGAATTCTATGAGATTTTTGAGATAACGTGATGTTTAATAATGTTTTATGGAAACTTCCAGGGTAGGATTCGGAATGTGGATTCATAGAGACAATAGTTTATCCTCTTCATAAACTACATTCTTATATTTCTTTATGCTTGGCCAAGCACTATACCATTGAAATAGATGGATTAAAAGCCTAGATTTTATGTATTTTGTCTTTGCTACATCATGTTTGTAAGAAATATGTTTTTCTAGTTAGGAATGCATATAGGAAAACAGGCATGCATCGAGATTACCCTCCTGCTTTATTTTTCTAGGTTGCTAGGCTCCTCATGTAGGGTCGAGGATTTCTTCGAGTTAGGAAGAAACCCAGGGAAGTCATGTACTTTGTGGTTGGGTGGAAAAGGCACCTTAACCACACTCTTGGCCTCAACACAAGAAGATCGATGGTGTTAAGGAAGATGAGGTTTAGAGATTCTACTGATTGGATAAGCTTCTTATTTTTTACATTGTATGGCTTGATAGCCAATTTGTAAATTGTAATATCATGGATGTAACTATTGATGTATATTTGACTTTGTATCATTGAAATAGATGATTTGTAACACCCCTATGAGGTGTATGTAAACTCAAATTTGTAACTTAATTGAATTAATGTCATTTTGGAACACATGTGGATGTCCATTTGTATTCTTGCTATCACTAAATCTCTCTTGTAATGTCCATTAAACATGGGAATGGTCATCTTGGAATGTGTTTATTTTTCGTGCTTTACATTTTGGTATTAGAGAGTCTAGGTTAAACTCTCAGAACTATGCCTAATTGTGCTTGGTGTTGTGTGTGTGTTCCAAAATAACTCCATGGATTTTAGAACCTATCAATGTGAGAACCATGTAGGTGGGTCCCGTGGTGATGTAAATGATAGGTTGGATCAGATTCTAGCCCTGTTGAGCCGACATGAGGTCAAGATTGATAGCCTTGAGCAAGATAGACACAGGGGTCTGCATGGATCAAACTTTGAAGGAAATGAGGAGAATACAAATGTTGAGCAACTAGAGACTGAAGGAAACCCCAATAGGTTAAGAAAGGTGGCTTAGGAGTTGGGTAAGGACCTTAAAAAGGTCACCCCACCAAAAATTGATGGTAAAACAATTGGAGATGGAGCAGAACCTTGGATAATTGAAATGGAGAAGTACTTTGCTCTATGAGATTTGTCTAATGAAACCAAGGCTGAATGGGGTTAATACCAACTCATCGATGAAGCTACCACTTGGTGGGAGAATGAAAAAGTAGAAAAACAATTCTTGCATGGTAAGGTGATATGGGAGAAATTCCTATAATTGTTCAGAAAAAGGTGGTTGCTGCAGTCCTATTTTGATAAGAAGATGATTGAATTCCAAACTCCCACTCAAGGAGGAATGACAGTGACACAGTACTAGGAAAGATTCTCTCATTTGCTCAAATATGTACCCTAGTACCAGCTTGATGAGCGGTTCTAGGTTTGTAAGTTTATTCTAGGGCTTGGACCTCAAATAGGAGCTAAGGTGGATATACATAACCCTTCCACCATGGATGAGGCTTTCAAGAAAGCCACTAAATAGGAATAGAAGCTTCAAGAGGTTGCGAACTACAGGAAAAACCGAGATGCTAAGAGGAAGTCATAGGGGAACCATCAAAATAACAATAATCAGAATCAGCATAACCAAGGCAACAACAATAGGTAGATCAAAAATCTGAAAAGGGGTAATAATTCTTAGGATCGCCATGATGGGAACCAGAATAACAATAATAAGAGGGCCAATTATCATAACAATAACAACAGGAGAGATGGTTTTGATAGGCCTAGGCCACCTTGCAAAGGATGCTATACATGTGGTGGAGAGCATTATGCTGGTGTGTGCCCTCAGAGGAGCAGTCAGAAAAACAAGAACCAACATCATATTCATGTGGCAATTGATAATCGCCAAGCTAATTATCAGGCTACGCCTATCCAGTTACCGGGTAAGCTTTTCGGATGTCCGATTTCTATTCTGATTGATATAGGAGATATTGATAGTTTTGTTGATCCTCGTATCATTTATAAATTATTTGTTAAACCGAGTTATATGGCTAATACATGGAAAGTTCAATATGGTAATTGGGTAGAGAAAAAGGCAGAGCAATGCCTAGCCTACAGTGAACTCGAACTTCCTAGTTTCATGATGTAGGTCAATCTATATGTAGTAGCTCTGGGGTCATATGATGTGATCTTGGGGATAAATTGGCTTACAAAGCATAAGGCCCTTGTGGACTATGAGGAGAAAATTGTAACTTGTTTAGATGATCTAGGTAGAAGGGTGGATGTCTATGGTGTTAAAAGGCCATTGGAACTCAGGCAAATTTCAGCCATGCAGTTGAAGAGGTAGCATAGAAGAGGGGGTATCATCTATGCAATTAAGGCTATAGATCTTGATAATCTTGAGGTGATAGCTAATGATCATGCAATATTGAAGGAATTTCAGGATGTATTCCCTAACGAGTTGACTGAGTTGCCCCCTGAGCGGGTGTTTGATTTTTCCATTGAATTGCAACTAGGGACTGAACCATAGTCTAAAGCTTCATACATAATGAATATCACCAAATTGTATGAACTGAAGGCTTAGTTATAGGAATTACTCAACCAGGGTTTTATAAGACCGAGTGTTTCCCCTTGGGGAGCACCAATCATATTCATGAAAAATAAGGATGGGACCTTGAGACTATGTATTGATTACAAAATGTTAAACAAGGTAACCATAAAGAACATGTATCCGCTCCCTAGAATAGATGATTTGTTTGATCAAATGAAGGGGATGAAGGTATTCTCAAAGATAAATTTGAGATTGGGTTACCACCAATTGAGAATCAAAGATAAGGATATCTCCAAAACAACATTTAGGACAAGATACAGGCATTACAAATTCACAATGTTACCATTTGGATTGACCAATTCCCCAACAACCTTCATGAATCTGATGAATAGCATTTTCCAAGATTGCTTGGATGATTTTGTGTTGGTTTTCTTAGATGATATTTTAATCTACTCCAAGTCAGAGGAGGAGCATTACATGCACTTGAGGATAGTATTGCAATGTCTGAGAGACCATAAACTCTATCAAAAGATGTTTAAATGCATTTTTTATCAAACCAAGGTGCACTATCTAGGACACGTGATATCTGGTGATGGGATAGCTATGGATCCCGAAAAGACTAAAGCAATCATGGAGTGGCCAACTCCGTAGAATTTTTCTGAAGTTCGAAGATTTATGGGGCTGGCGGGATATTATAGGAAGTTTTTTAATGGATTCTCTACCATCGCAACACCCATCATTGCACTCCAAAAGAAAGGGATGAAATTTGAATGGAGTGATAGGTGTGAGAAGGCTTTTCAGCTGCTGAAGGAAAAACTTACTTCTGCACCCATCTTGATAGTGCCGGATCTAAATGGGCACTTCATAGTGATAACTGATGCATCAGGCGAGGGTGTGGGAGCAGTTCTCATGCATGATGGTCAAGTGGTGGCTTATGAATCTCAAAATTTGAAACAACATGAACTAAATTATGCACCACACAACTTGGAATTGGCTGCCATAGTACATGCTCTTCAGATGTGGAGGCAGTATCTTCTTGGGAAACCTTTTGAGTTTAAAACCGATCATGCAGGATTGCAGTATATTTTCACTCAACCTAACCTAAACGCTCGCCAAAGACGATGGTTGGAATTCTTGAGTGACTATGACTTCAGAATAGAATATATTAAGGGAAAGGAAAATAGGGTAGTTGATGCCTTAAGCAGGAGAAGACATCTAGCCATAATGGTTACAGTAAAATCTACCTTCAGGAAGCAAGTAATTCTAGCATTGGTAGGGGATGAGCATCATGAAAGGGTGAAACAAGCCCTAGAGCGTAATGCTTCAGATCAGAGATATGATGGATATGTGTTTGAGACAGATGGACTTTTGAGGTACCAGGGGCAAATGTATGTACCCAATTCAGCTGGTTTGCAAGAATTGGTAATGGAGGAATTCCATAATGCACCATATTCAGGGCACCCCGGTATGACGAAAATGGTTGAGGGACTTAGACCTTTGTATTTTGGCCAGGACCTAAGAAAGATGTAATATTATTTGTAGCTCGATGTTTGGAATACCGGCGAGTTAAGGCTGAGCATGTACATCTGACGGGAGTGTTGTACCCACACAGAGTGCCAGAATATAAATGGCAGATGATCACGATGGACTTTATTATGGGTTGCCAATGACTAAGGCTAGACATGATGTTATTTTGGTTGTGGTTGATAAATTATTAAAGGTGGCAAATTTCATTCCTGGAAACCTAAGAGATGGTTCTTTGGTGTTGGCAAAGAAATTTGTTCAGGAGATCTTCAGGTTACATGGAGTGCTCGAGACAATCATTTCTAATCATGAAACTCGTATGACTTCCAAGTTTTGAACCACATTAAATTATTCCTTGGGAACTAAACTAAATTTCAGCTCTGCATATCACCCTCAGACTGACGAACAGACTGAGAGAGTGAATCAAGTGGTGGAAGATATTCTCAGAATGTATTGCATGGAGAAACAACATAAATGGGAAGGGTACTTTCCTCTAGTGGAGTTTGCCTACACCAATTCCTATCACGCCTCACTAGGCATGGCACCTTTTGAGGCATTGTACGACCATAAATGTCGTACAACTATCAATTGGGATAGGGTGGAGGAAAAGATTGTGATAGGACCTGAGATGCTTAAGGAAATGGAAGATTAGATGAGATTGATTAAGGCAAAGCTAAAACAAGCTTTTGATCATTAAAAGAGCTTTGTCGATCAAAATAGGACCTTTAGGCAATTCTCAGTGGGCGAAAAGGTGTTCTTGAGAGTTCATCCACAAAAGAGTTCGATTTCATTTGGAAAGAATTTGAAGCTTGCTCCCCACTTTGTTGGGCCCTTTGAAGTCCTGGAAGTTGTGAATCTAGTTGCTTATAGGCTTGCTCTACCACCAACTCTGTCCCACATTCATAATGTTTTCCATGTCTCAATAGTCAAGCCATATCACCCAGATGTTACTCATGTGCTCAATTGACATGCTTTGTAGGTTTTGGATACAGGGGCAATGCTAGTGGAGCCCGTCAGGATTCTGGAAAAGTGCAATGTTAAGTTGCAAAATAAAGAGATACTGCAGTACATGATCCAGTGGGATTAGTATTCTGAGGACAACACAACATGGGAGGATGCTAATGAGATTGATAGATCTTTTCCACATCTTGGATTCTAACTTGATATTTTCTTTTATGCACTTTATGACTCTTGATATATGGATGATATATACTTTGTAGTGTGTATGTTTGCATTTAGACATCGAGACGATGTCTCTTCCTAGTGAGGAAGGATGTCACGTCTCTAATTTTGGTGATGCATACTTTTACTTCATGTGGTTTCCACTTCATGTTTTCATGCTTGTGAATGGTAGATTAAATGACAATAATGTGGTGTTTTATTTTGTGGAAAGTTGCAATGAATGAAATATTATCTTATTTTATAAATAATGCAAAAGGAAAAATGTAACTCATAACTAATATATATTGATGCTATGAGTTAAGTTGATTTGACTTTATCTGGATATTAATTCCATGTTCATTGCTTGACTGTATTTGAGTGGCAGGTCATCGAAGACCAAGGGTATGGTTAAGGAGGGGAGATTAGCCTCTTGGCAGGGTAAAGTAGGAATGATGCTCTCGATCATACACAACACCTTTAGAGTCATACAAATGAATTTAGCATGTGTTTTGAGTGATTGTCTTAATTTCAGTAATTTTAAATGGTTATTTAAGTTTATATTCATATATGCACGCAATTAAAAGAAAGGAAAATAAATTTTAGAATAAATAAATATTTTCCCTTGAATTTGAATTTGAGTGGCGTTGGCTAAATAATTGTTTGTTTTCAAGTAATATGATTTTCATGCTCTTGTGTAATATTTGAATGCAATAGATAATTATTTAGATTGTTGTATTTAGAAAAAAGTTGGAAAATAAATTAAATAAGAATAATATTAATTTGGAGATAATAGTTAAATAGAAAATAAATTCATGTATTTTAATTTATTCAATTTCAAGATTAGGTCTCAGGAATGAGGAAAATCTTTAAAAATGTGAGAAGAGGTAATGAGAAAAACAACTGTCTTCTATTATTGCAATTCTTTCTTCTGGTGGCTCTGCAAAATTTGGAGAAAAACCAAAAGAATGGGGGTTTTCTTTGTTCATAATTTTCTAGCATAAATTTTTGGGAATTGAAACACAATAAGAAGAGAACACAAGAAGAAGCAAGGAGTAGAGGAGATCTTACAGCTGGGACATTGATAAGCCTTTGTGAAGGGAAAGAGTTTCCAGGTTTTGATCTTTACCACTATTCTTAATTTTACTTGCAAGCATAGGATATTTCTTTGAGAAAACTTAGAATGAATTCACTATGATTGGTTGTTCATTGGAAATTCAGCTGTATTTTGTGTGAAACTCTCCTTGTCAGTTGTGCCTTTCATTCTTTACTCTCCTTCAGTTTATTTGTATGCACAACCAGTTATACTTCTTTTTTGAATTTATTTTCTATTATGGGAATGTAACCGGACCTGGATGTATGAAATGGATATACATATCCACACACATATATATGTAAATATACATATATTATAATAGGAGTAATACTTCTAAGGGTAATGTGAATGGGACTAGAACTGGTTTTTCTTCTGAGAAAAATCTTTTAGTTTTTCGTTGGACTATTTTTCTTGTATGGGGAGGCCGACCCCACAGTCCCCCGCCCACACCCCTCCCCCCCCCATAGGGAAGGCTGCTCTATGGGAGCGGCGGCTCCCTATAGGCCACAACCTGTGGGGCGGCACTGCCCACAGGAAGCGTTCCCCATTGGAGGGGCCGTGGCTAGTATGGTCGGCCTCTCCAACAGACTTTGTCGTGTTGTATTTTTCTGTGTGGGTTAATCCCTTTCTGAATTTTGTAAACATATATCTTCAATTTGTATATACTATTATAAATATATATATATAACCACTTCCCCGCAGGCTATTGGTGTCTATGCAATTTTGGAAAATTATCATTGTTTCTGACTTAGATATATATAATAAATATACACACACACACACATATATATGTATATTTTCTCCTTTGGTTGTAAGTGTATGCATGTAAACTTTTGGAAAATAAAAATATTCAGACCTGAGTATATAGTTACAAATGTAAAATGTATAAATAAAAATATAAAAGTAAATATATTTATTTATTTTTGAATGTGTGTTAAATTCTTAATTTAAAACATGAGTATATATATATATGCCTCTGCAAATAGAGGAATACTTCTACATGCATGAAGCTATTTTATGCTCATTTAATTGCTGCTCTGTATGATACTTGGTTGTAACATCTTAAGTTTTCTGTTAGAATTAGAAGAAATCCTTGTGAAATTGTGCTAAATTGCATTTACAGTGAAATATAATTAAGTGTATTATCTTTAATTTGAATTAAAATGGAGAAATCTGCTTGATACAGTGGCAAAAGTTTCTTCGAGCCTTTCATTTCAAAACAAGTAGAATGGATAGCTACTTCAACATTTTGAAACCAACCCCAAACATGGTGTAAATGGAAAAGAAACTTGTTTTTATTTTGAAATGATTAGATAGTGAAAAGAGCAGGCTTACGAAGCCTTTGATTTATGCTGAATTGGGTTGATTATCTTTTGAATGTAAATGAAAACTTAGAACTATTTGCTTAAGGAACAAAGTTACACTTTGTAGGATTATGTAATCTCATTGAGTTTGGAAATTGGATTGAGAATAAGTTAAATTCATAAACCTCAAATCTGATTTTGAATTCTTATGTCATGAATAATTGTGGCAATTTGGTAAATTCTTTGTGTGTATGTGCAAAATGTGAAATTGTTAAATACTTGAATTCTATGAGATTTTTGAGATCACGTGATGTTTAATAATGTTTTATGGAAACTTCCGGGGTAGGATGCCGAATGTGGATTCATAGAGACAATAGTTTATCCTCTTCATAAACTACATTCTTATATTTTTTATGCTTGGCCAAGCATTGTACCATTGAAATAGATGGATTAAAAGCCTAGATTTTATATATTTTGTCTCTGCTACATCCTGTTTGTAAGGAATATGTTTTTCTAATTATGAATGCATATAGGCAAACAGGAATGTTGTTGATCTCACCCCTTAGTTGTTTGTCCTTGATGAAAAAGTCACAAATGATGCAATGGTATTGACATGTCCTCATATGCTTGCATTGAATTATTGTTTCCTATTATGCTTCAAAGTTTATAGGGTTGGATTGGTATTCAGTTTGATTCATTTACAAGATGTTCATGCTTGTTCCCATTCAGATTAATCATGTTCTTGATGATCATGTTTTTGGTTATTCAAGATATTCATTTGAAAATGGTTATGACTATATTGGACTGATAGTGTTGATAAGGCATGGTACTAGTTATTCAAGTGGTGTTCATTGTGACAGGGCATTCATTTGATGATGCTAATGTGGACTGTGCTCTTAAGTTTGACAGATGGTTTTAGTTTCAGGATGGTTCTTTATTACTGCATGTCACAGGTATATTATTTTAGTTGCTCATTATCAGTTTGATTTTGGCTTCATTGATACTTATTAGGTTGATCCTAGCATCTATTTATTTCTTTGGTATCAATGGTTATGACACATTGACTATGGCTTTGCTATAAGAAAGGAGATCTCTTTCAGATTGTGGTATATTCAACTTGATCTTTTGTAAGTTGTCTTCACATGATATTTGAGTGGCACAAAGCATACAAGTTTTGACATTGTTTTAGTGTGGTCAATCACTTTGTAAAGTGATTTTGGTATTGAGCAGCATTATTATTGTTGATCACATT
Source organism: Sequoiadendron giganteum (assembly GCA_007115665.2). Lineage (NCBI taxonomy): Eukaryota > Viridiplantae > Streptophyta > Pinopsida > Cupressales > Cupressaceae > Sequoiadendron > Sequoiadendron giganteum. The sequence goes on from CM021101.1 coordinate 719,529,514, forward strand.
ATCTTCGAAAGGTTCAGGTGCATAAGGACTTCATATGGTTTGGTCTTGATTATCACATTTTAATGTGATTAAGAGTGTTGTTTATGCACATCTTTTTATATATTCTCCATTAGCATTTTGTGTGGCTATTTCATTTCATCTGAGCTATCCTTACTAAAGTTTTAAAATATTTTTAAAAGCTTGAGTATGTTTTTAGGTTGATGCTTATGTTTTGATTACATTAAGCATGTGACATTAGATGCTTTGAATATAATGTTTTTCTTGTCTTAGTTTAAAGAACTTGGTGGAGACATTTTTTTTTTATGGTTGATATGGCATCAAAAGGTGATTAAGTGGTCGCATGGTTAATAAACCCTATCGGGTTTCCTTGAGCTTATGATTTAATCATATTACTTCGGTCGCCTTGCACTCAAGTTAAAGTTGAATTTGAAAAATTCACTTGGCAGTGGTTAATATTTTGACAACCATTATTCTTCATTAAACTTGTCGACATATTTGAAAAACTTTGACATGGGATTTTGACTCATTTTATCAATGAGTTTATAATGTTTATTTTGGTCTGTTGTACCTTGTATATTGGTGAAATGGCATCGACTACTTGGCAATTATTGTGATCGACATCTCTAAAGTCCTTGTCTGCGGGTTTGGAAGCACTATTATTGTTTGACAATTATTATGATCTTTTGCTTTCAGACTTCAAGTTACATTTATCTTTTAGAAAGTCTCTTTTATAGGACTTGAAAGAGATTAGGGCATTCTTTTTTGAGTGTTTCTTTATGCTAAGGGTTGAAACCTTTCTGCCGATGCCATGGGTAACTTATAACAACCGTTACTCTCCTTGCTGCAACTTATGGACAAATGTGAGAGCTCGAGAATGAAAGGAACTATGACTAGTTTGTTCAATCTTCTATTTTGGTAAACTCTTGGTACAAATTCTCATGCACTCTCTTTCAGACTCATCCTTGTTCAGGTATTCTTTTTATCATTTGAAGTATAGGGAACTGTTACTACTCATGGCATGAATATAGAAGGCAGTTTCTATTCTTTTAGTTGAATTTGAAAATGCTGAAAAGGGTTGATTGATCTTTGTCAGAAAAGCATGCATTTCGGTTACAATAAAAAATATATAAAAATAAATTCAGAAAACCTGCTATCTGCATTTCAGTTTCTAAAGAAAAAATGATGGCCTAATAAGAATACCGTTTCTATTCATTCCTGCAATGAGGGTTTGTGACTTGCGATTGATGGGTAGTCATGCATTTTGTGAAATTTGTCATTATCATTGTGGATTCAAAATGGACATATTTCATACGTTACAAAAAATGATGGTTATCTGTAGAAGGGTTTTTGAAAATAGATTCATTATGGGTATTCTGAAAGAGCTGATTATGTTTGGTATTGTGTTTATGATGTGGGAAATCGGTTACAAAGTCACAGAAGGTTTTAGAAATGACAATCTTGTTTTTATCATTATGGACAAAATGTTATGTGAAGGATATAGCCGCTTCTCTATTTTTTCTCCACCTATCATTAAATTTGGTGGTTCTCTAGTAATGATATTCATAAGGCTATTATTGTTCTTTCAAAACACTTTGAAAAAGAAAAGTGATATTTTTTGGTGCATGCGTTATTATATTCTGGTATTCTTGGAACAAGTGATTTGATTGGTGCAGATTATGTTGAATTCAGGGTTCCGAGGTCAAAATGGTCATAACATTGCACTCTGTTGTAACTGAAACCTTCGGTGAAGATACATAAACATAATTTGTATATATTTTATTGACATATAAATATAGTGTTTCATTATTGTAAGTTTTGGAGGTCATTGTTGAGACTGTAACTTGTTGCTGTATCAAAAAGAAAAAGTTGAAAAAGATTTGTAATACAAATAGATAATATGATGTAGAGAAAATATATTTACTTAGTTTATTTAATATTTTAGGGATTCATTTTTGAATCTTTAGGGTATTAGATAGATTAAGGGTGTGGGTTTCTATGAGCTTATCTGGAAAATAGAGAGATCCTCTATGTTATTGTAATTCTATAAACTGAAAAGGGGTTGGTGCTCCTTGAGATTGGTGTCTATAAATGAGGGGTTGGTGCTCCTTGATTTGGTGCTCAAAAATTAGCCTGTAAGGCATTGTATACAATAATTTAAAACTACAAGCCAGTATGGCAGTAGTTTAGGAGTGGTTCTCCAATCGACAAATCTTGTGTCTCATTGTTCATTTGTGACTGTTTCACTGCTTTACTGTGAGAATGCTTTATTATGCATTGTTTTACTGTCATACTTCTCATTTCAGTTTGAAATGGTTGCATTCAATTTATGGATAATTTAATCATTGAAATAGTGAGAGAATAATTCAGTTTTGTTTCATTTTCTGAAAATTGTTAAATTGGTCATGACACTGATTCTGAAAGGAAAAGTAAAGTGTGCGGAAACGCTTTCGTAATAATAAAACTATAAAGGAGAAGTGCAAAGACCAGTTTTAAATACTTTCAAACACTTAAGATGAACACATATAGGATAACAAGAGTAACATTAATAAACAATCACAAAGATAACACCAGATTTATGTGGGAAAACCATTACACGAGAAAAACCCACCAGACCAAGCTAAATCACTTTGTATTACAGTAAAATAGTTTAAATATAAAGTTACAAACTTGAATTGAAAATGTTAGCTCTCAGCAGCATTCAGTCGACCTCCTCACAGTTATAATGCTTTTCTATATACAATGAATACAACCTTCTTTTCATCATCACCTTAGTGACTTATATATTCAACTGTTATAAGTCTTAAGCATTATTCTGCCAACCAACCAATTAGGTGCCTTTATTATGCACCTTCCTTCTGACAGAAAAATTTGATTGCTTCTGACCAAGTCACCCTGCAATCACGCATCAGGTCATCTAGGCATTAATTCTTCTTTCCTTAATCAGATTCTGTCACCTACTGAATCGAGCCTTGTAGTTCATGCTTTCACCGCTGTAGTGCGGTACACCATCATCAAGCAACCCCCGCGGTAGGGAGGTACACCTTCAAACTGACCACGCTAGTCCACTGCGCTACCACCAATCCAAGACAAAGACCCCATAGTATGGTGGTAACACCGCCCAACCACGGACAGACCAACAAAGGTCCACGGTAAGGTGGTGAACCACCATATCGTGCCTCTAAGAAGAGCTCCCAATGGTAGAGAGGTAAAGGCTGAGAAAGATGATAATTCACCAAGTCTTTTTCCAAAGGTTCAAGCCAAAAGTTGAGGCACTTGTTCCCAACAAACTCCCACTTGATGAAGACTTATTGGCTTCCTCTAGACTTCGACATTACTGACAATCATAGGCCCCAAGGACCATTGAATATGTGCACCATCTGAACTTGTCTGTGCTCACTGGCTTTGTTAATGCATCTGCAACATTCTTCAAAGTTTCAACCTTTTCCAAACATACCTTTCCATCCTCCACCATGTCTCTAACAAAGTGATACTGCACATCAATGTGCTTCGTCCTAGCATGGAAAGTAGGATTCTTTGCCAAGAAAATGGCACTCTGACTGTCACAACAAATTGTAATCTGCTCTACATTAAAACCAATATCAGAACACAAACGACTCAGCCACACACCTTCTTTGCAGGAATGTGGTTCTACCATATATTTTTCCTTTGTTGTGGACAAAGTGACTACAGCCTGTCACTTGCTCATCCAACTATCTGCACCACCATTCAATATGAAAGTGTATCCACTAGTAGATCTTCTGCTATCAATGTCCCCTGCCCAATTAGAATCTACATATCCATGAATGCTGAGAGCTCTCTGTGATGCAACCAAGTTTCCATGGTAACACAAAGCATATTCTGAAGTCCCCTTTAAATATTTGAACACTCTCTTCACAACATCCCAATGTGACCTTCCTGGATTTTCCATAAAATGGCTAAGAACTCCCACTACTTGGGCAATTTCTGGTCTTGTAAAGACCATTGCATACATTAGACTACCAACAACACTTGCATAAGGAACCCTAGTCATGTCCTCCATCTCAGTAGCAGATTTTGGATAGTCTTCAACAGATAGCTTCATTCCCTACAAGAGTGGAACAACTAGCTGCTTGCAATCATCCATACCAAATCCCTCCAAAACAGTGTTAACATACTTACTTTAGCTAACCCAAATCTTTCTACTCGTTCTGTCCCTGGTTATCTCCATCCCCAGAATATACCTTGCTACACCCAGATCTTTCATTTTGAACTTTGCAGACAACTGAGATTTAAGATCAGAAATCATAGACTTACTATTTCCTATGAACAACATATCATCCACATACAGGGTAATAATAAGCATGTGATCATTTTCAGATTTATAATAAACACAATGATCAGATTTTGATCTCACAAATCCCATAGACAACACAAAGGTGTTAAACTTTTGGTACCACATTCTAGGAGATTGCTTCAATTCGTATAGAGATTTCTTTAACTTGTAGACCAAACTTTCTTTACCTTTTTCAATGAAGTGGTTAGGCTAGGACATATAAATTTCTTATTCTAGATCTCCATGGAGAAATGTTGTCTTCACATCCATCTGCTCAATCTCTAAGTCATATGCTGCTACCAATGACAACAAAAATCTGATAGATGTCAGCTTTGCTACAAGGGAAAAAATTTCTTCATAATCAATTCCCTCTATCTAGGAAAATCCCTTTGCAACCAACCTTGCCTTATATTTTTCAACACTGTCATCTAGACTAGTCTTCTTCGTAAATACCCATTTACAGCCAACAGGCTTTCGCCCTTCAAACAAAGGTACCAAATCCCAGCTTTCATTTTTCTTCAATGATTATGTTTCTTCAGTCATGGCTGCCAACTAGGAATTTGAATCAGACATGCTAATAGCTTCTTTTACAGTCCTAGGTTCATCAGTGCTAGTAATCAAAGCATAGGCACAGTTCAAATCTAACATAGAGAAACTATACCTATCAGGTTGTCGTTATTCATGTGTACACCTTCTTACTGGCTGAGGTTGTGGTTCTTCACCTTTAGAACTCTCAGAGCTGCTTGAACTCTCCTCAGTTTTAGGTACACCATTTAGTTCCTCTTTTTTTGGAGGTTGAGGAATCTAAACTACATCATTCTTATTTTCTCTTTTATCTGTCTCTAATTGTGTATCAACTATTGAAAGTTTCAACTCATGAAATATTACACTTCTACTGTACAGAACCTTCTTAGTATCAAGATTCCAAAGCTTGTATCCCTTCACACCAACACCATAGCCTATGAAGATACATTTAACAACCTTGTTCTCCAACTTTGATCTTTTCTCATTTGGCACATATACATATGCCTCATAGCCAAAGACATAGATATGTCATAGAGAGGGCTTCTTACCAGGCCACACTTCCAAAGGTGTCTTGTCAACAAGAGAAAACCAAGGTGAACAGTTTACTAGGTAACATGTTGTAGCCATAGCCTCAGCCCAGAACTTTTGCTCAAGACCAGTGTTGCTCAACATACTTCTCACTCTCTCCATTAACATTATGTTCAACCTTTTAGCAACTCCATTATGCTATGGAGTATAAGGTGTAGTTTTATGCCTTTTAATCCCATGGTATTTGCAATACCTTTCAAAATCTGTAGAAAAAAACTCACCGCTATTATCCATCCTCAAGCATTTAATTTTCCTTCCAGTCTGATTTTCTACCAAAATTTTAAATTCTTCAAACCGATTGAACACTTTTGATTTACTCTTAAGAAAGTATATAAACGCCCTTCTCGAATAGTCATTAATAAAAGAAACATAATATCTAGACTTCGATAATGAAGGAACATTAACTGGACCAAACACATCAGAATGAACATAATCCAGTACACTAGAAGATTTATGAGGACTCGAATAAAATGAAATAGGGTGTTTCTTTCCATAAATGCAATGTTCATAAAAATCGAGCTCAAGATTACAATCATGAAGCCCTTCAACAAGATTTTTATTTTTTAAGGTTTTTAAACCTTTCTCACCTATGTGACTGAGTCTATGATGCCACAACATGGTCTTCTCTGCTGGGAGTTTCACCTCCAAGGCATTTGCACCCAGAGGAGCATCTTCATCTTTCTTTACATGAATAGCATTGCTTGAATTTAAAGAAGCGTTGTTACATTGAATAGGACGTGCATGCAGCTTGTACAAAGTGCTAGTATGTACACCCTTAGCCAACACCATTGCACCTCTAGCCATCTTACATCCTTTACTCAAGAAATAAACTTCCACACCAACATCATTCAACTTACTAATAGAAAGTAAGTTACAAGCCAAACCTAGTATGTGTAATACATCACCAATCCCTTTGATTCTTTTGTCAAGGAGCTGTATTTTGACTCTTCCACGACCAACAATCTCCAGTGTTGAATCACTTGCCAGGTAAACCTTTCCACCATCATACTTCTCATACTTAGTGAACCATTCTCTATGAGACGTCATGTAAAAGGATGCACTTGAGCCAACCAGCTAGACATCATCTGATGCCTGAGCTGCCAAGGCTGCAATGAAGGCATCTGCATCACTCTGAGAAGAGTCATTATCTGAAGTATTACTCTTCTTCTTTTTCTTCTCCTTACAATCCTTTCAGATATGACCAGGCTGCCCATAGTTCTAGCATTTCACCTTGGAATTTTTACCAGGAGACTTTGATCTCCCTTCATATTTTGATTTAGAACTCTTGTCCTTCTTCTTGCCTTTCTCCTTCGATCTACCTTGGACAACAAGGGCCTATTTGGCCATCTCTGAAGACTTCCTCTACATCTCTTTAGACATTAGTGAGGCAACAACGTCTTCCATCTTAAAATTAGTGGCCGTACTTCCAATAGCCATTACAAGATGATCCCAAGTGTCAGGTAACGAACATAACAAGAGAATGCAATGATCCTCCTCCTCTATCTTTACACCCACAAACACCAATTGAGAAACACTCATATTAAAAGAGTTTAGATGGTTTGCAATAGGTACACCTTCTTCCATTTTCAAGGAGTACAACTTCTTCCTCAAGAATAACTTATTTACCAGAGACTTTCCCTGATAAAAGTCACCAAGCTTCTTCCATAATGAAGCTGCAGACTTCTCCTCTTGGACGTTCAGGAGTACAAAATCGGCCAAACTAAGTCTTATCAGACCTCTCACTTTTCTATCTACAAGGTCCCAATCTTCTTGTTTCATACCATGGGCATAGTTCTAGACACAACAACCCAAAGGTCTCTATCCACAAGCAAGTCTTCCATTTTGAGTTTCCACAACTCAAAGTTTCCACCATTGAATTTTTCAATCTCTACTCTACCTAATGTACTCGCCATCTCAAACAAAACTAGGTTGTAACTTTGCAAGACTCCCACTGGAACAGTATTAGTACAAAAAACCAGCCTTACTAACAAGGATAACACAATTGGCCTGGCTTTGATACCACTTGAAAGGAAAAGAAAAGGGTGTGAAAACGCTTTCCTAATGCTAAAACTATAGAGAAGAAGTGCAAAGACCAGTTTTAAAAACTTTCAAACACTTAAGATGAACACATATAGGATAACAAGAGTAACATAAATAAACAATCACAGAGATAACACCAAATTTACTTGGGAAAACCCTTACGGGAGAAAAACCCACCACACCAAGCTAAATGACTTTGTATTACAGTAAAATAGTTTACATACAAAGTTATAGACTTGACTTGAAAATGTTATCTCTTAGCAGCATTCAATCAACCTCCTCATTGTTACAATGCTTTTCTGCATACAATGAATACAACCTTCTTTTCACCGTCACCTTAGTGACTTATATATTCAACTGTTACAAGTCTTACACATTATTTTGCTAACCAACCAATCAGGTGCCTTTATTATGTACCTTCCTTCTGACAGAAAAATTTGATCGCTTCTGACCAAGTCACCCTGCAATCACGCATCGAGTCATCCAGGCATTAATTCTTCTTCCCTTAATCGGATTTTGTCACCTACTGAATCGAGCCTTATAGTTAATGCTTTCATTGCTTCAAAATTTGGCCAATCAAATGTTGATTACTTGCCATGTGTCACCTTGTTATTTTTTCACCACTTCTAGTCAAGTCAGATCGATCAAATGGACACCTAACACCTCTTACCATGCCATCGCGTCAGGCCAAAGAGACCACCACGGTATGGTGGTGCCACCACGTAACTGCTAGTCTCTCCTAACACCCTCACGGTACTGAGGTAGTGGCTTGTCTGCCAACCCATCGCCTATCACCACTGAGCTTAGATCAACCCTTCATAGTATGGCAGTGCCACCGCTCAACCACGAGGCTAAACAAAGCCTCTCGCGGTATGGAGGTAACTGCCAAAGCTGATTGTCGAACCCACCGCGCTACCTCACTCTGATAGCAAGACCTCCATGGTAAGGAGGTAAGTGATTTTACTAACCACCATAGTTTAACTCACCACCACGACATGTCCAAAAGGCCATCGTGGTATGGTGGTAGGCATTCTTTGCTAACTGTCGCCATTCACTGCAGCCGCCGTGCCATCATCGAGCAACCACCGTGGTAGGGAGGTAAACCTTCAATCTGACCATGCCAGTCTATAGCACTACCACCAACCCAAGACAAACACCCCATGGTATGGTGGTAACACTGCCCAACCATGGACATACCAACGGAGGCCCGCAACAAGGCGATAAACTACCATACCACGCCTCTAAGAAGAGCTCCCAGTGGTAGAGAGGTAAAGGCTGAGAAAGATGATAATTCGCCAAGTATTTTTCCAGAGGTTCAAGTAGAAGTTCAGGTTCCAAATAGATCCACTGCCCCCTTTCAGTGTCCTTTTCACTCCAACAATTGGTATCAGAGCGTAGGGTCCTTTGATAGGTCTAAACCACCTAGGATTGTTCCTAGTTTTTTGGAGTACTTTGGTTAATATGGGAAAGAGTAGAATGAATAAGGGAAAAAGAGGTTCACAACAAAATTCTAATCATCATGTTTTGCCTCAATCTATTATAAGGAGTAATGAGGAAGAGATCATAAACAATAACTCTGAAATGGTATTGTATCCTAGATCTGGAACACCTCAATTCGAAGATACAAAATTTATTATGTGGAAACATGGGATGAAAACATACTTGTATTCTTTAGGGCTTGATGTGTGGGCAACAGTTGAAAAGGGTTGCACTACATCTACAACATCTCCTTCCACACTTGAGGAGAAAAAAGCTCTTGAATTCAATTCCAGAGCTATAAATGATATTTTTAATAGTTTGCCAAATAAAGTCATTACTAAAGTTATTCATTATGGTAGTGCTAAGGAAGTTTGGGACAAGTTGATTGAAATGAATCAAAATGGTGAGTTGCAAGAGGAGATATCTTTGGATATTGAAATAAGTTGTGAAACATCTGAAAGTGAAGAAGGTGTAAACCCTCATAGTTTTGAAAAGAAGTCCAAAGAGATCATTAATGAACATTTAAATGATCAAGAAACTAGTGTAGAAGTAGATCAGTCTTTGGGTGAAGTTGAATCTGAACAAGAATATGATGAACCAAACAGTGAGGTTAATTCGGAAGGTGAACTCCTATGTGCCTTAGATACACTTAAGCAGCCTAGAAAAGAAAACCAGTCTTTAACAAGACAACTTCAACAAGAAAAGAGTTTGGAAGTCAGGTTAAAAGACAAGGATGAATTGTGCAATAAACTAGAAAATGAGATTGCTTCTTTAAATAAATTTTTAGATAATGATTCCTTGTTAAAAGAACTAACTCTTAGAGATGATATGATTATAAGTCAGAAAAATGAAATTGAAGAATGCAAGAGGATAGCTAATGTTGTGAGTTCTGATTTGGAGATTAAAAATATTGTTTGTCTAAAACTTGAAGGAGAAGTAATTGCATTAAGAAAAGAGCTTGAAAGTGTCAAGATTCAATTAGGTAAAAATCAAAAATTTGACCATAGTACTAATCTATTAAATGAGATATTGGATAGGCAAAATCATTCCAAGGATCCTACAGGATTGGGATATGAGGTTGGACAAAATTCTAGTATGAAAGATGAATCTAACAAGGAAATTGTGTTTGCAATAACTGATGAGAAAATTTTCAAGGCTAGGCAGATTCCTAAGAAGAAAATAGATTTGAACTATCATGCTCCAAAGATTGATAGCAAGGCTATTAATAGATTTACAAGTTTCTCATCTACCAAGAAGTGTCAATCAATAAGGTACAATTATTCTCAATTCCATGGTTACTGCTATTCATGTCATGTTTATGGACATAGGGCTAGAGATTGTGAAATTTATGCCAGAAATAATAGTACTTATAGTTTGTCAAAACAAAATCATGACACTATATGTTATACCTTCCAAAAAGTTGGTCATGTAGCAACTAACTGTTGGTGGAATGATAAGATTGGTAATAGAAGAAGTTATCATTCTTTTGGTTCAGATCAAAATGTCATGTGTTATAGGTGTAACCATTTTGGACATAGAGCTCAGTCTTGTAGAAATCATGTGTTGAAGTCATCTAGACATAGGAAAAGGACTAATACCTTGACCAAGCAACAACAAGCAAAAACCTTGGACAAGAAGAAGATAGGTGTTAAGAAGGTTTGGAGAAGAAAATAAAAATAGGAGAAGGATCGATTAAGTCTTGTGCATATTGCACAAGTGACCTCTACTAGTGCATAAAGAGAAGCATGAAGCTAGGGGGAGTTGTCAAATGTTTTATCTCTTACCCCTAGAAGTTTAGAAGCTTGAAGGTTTGAGAATTGTTAAAATAGTTCAAACCTAGATTTGAGTTGGGTTAATAGCTGAATTTCTAAGGTTAAAAGATGATAGTTATAGTACAATGCATTGTCATGTTGACATAGATCTATGGTGTTCTGTTTCTACTTTAAAAGTACATGCTTAGTTCATATTTTTGAATGTTATGACTATCGGGTTTACTAACAGTGGATTATGGACAGAAAAATTGTTTCCACTATGACAAGTTTATACTATTGAAATGTGATACATGTTAAGGGTCATTGAAAAGTATAGTAGATATGCATTGTGAACATTTGACATCACAATCCAAGTGGAGAAAATATGTATGATGTAGTAATAGTGGTTGGAGAGCAATGATAGAATACTTTGTTTTCTTTATTTGCTGCTTCATTTGGTGTTGATAAGTTGCTACAACAGTGATGTGATCTTGTTTTTGCTTATGATATCCATGCCATGTAAAATGGGGGAGCAAGGCTATTTGGTAAGAGTATCTTGAGATTTTATTTTCACAAAGTGTGCTTTAAGTGTAGATTCTTGTGATATTATGATAGAAGGTGGATAATATCATGTTTTATGACAATCTCGTGCTTGGAAGAGATTTGTAGTGAGATTCTTGATAATCTTGTTTGCTTTGTTATCTCACTTTGGGGGAGAAGCTCATAATATCTTTGATGTTATCACAGTTGATGCCGTGGTACATGGTTATTCTTGCTAGTAACATTGTGTTTATAGTTGGTAAAGTGATGCAATGGGCATTGGTAATGCATTGTTATGATCCTTTGGCTTGCTTTGGCAGCTTGTTATGTCCATTTTTTGGTGCTCTGGATATTTATATGTTGTTGGTTCTTGTTGCTTTTTGGACAATGATATATATTTTTGGGAAGTGATCTACTTTGTTGCTCTATTATATTTCCAATGCCTTTCACAATGGATACTTATCTTTCTTGAACTATTGGTTGATTGGATTAAGAAGTTTGTGACATGACATTGCACTTTGTTTTTAAATGAGCTTATTTTGGATGCTTGGGTTTTTGGCTGTAATGGTTTGTCTTGGATGCATCTTGGTGAAAATCCTTTCAAATGTCTTGGTGGTGTTTGAATTGGATACTTGTGTTTCTATTCCTTGCAAAATGTCAGTTTGTGATGGTTGCTAACCATTTACAAGGCTTGCTACTTTGAAACAATGACTCAATGTATCAGTGCTAATCAAAGCATTTTTTTGTGAGGTGACAATGGAGGATGGAGTTTAACATGAAAAAGAAGGTGGTATGTTCAAGTAAATGGTCTTCAATCCTTGATGACAAAGAAAAGTGCCAAGGTAACAGGTTTTCAGTCTTCAGGAATCTTTTGACAATTGGGTTTGTTACATTATAATAATATTTATTCCTTTGCTTTGGTGTTGATGATATGGACTGAGTTATTATTACTATGATATCTGGATATATATATCTACTTGAGGCATTACACATTTTTTTTACCCTTTGTCTTTGATGCAAAAAGGGGGAGAGAGATTTTTATTTTGCCATCAAGGACAAAGGGGGGGTTTGTTGATCTCACCCCTCAGTTCTTTGTCCTTGATGACAAAGTCATAAATGATGCTATGGTATTGACATGTCCTCATATGCTTGCATTGAATTATTGTTGCCTATTATGCTTTAGAGTTTACAGGGTTGGATTGGTATTCAGTTTGGTTCATTTAAAGGATCTTCATGCTTGTTCCCATTCAGATTAATCATGTTCTTGATGATCATGTTTCTGGTTATTCAAGATATTCATTTGCAAATGGTTTTGACTATATTGGACTGACAGTGTTGATAAGGCATGGTACTGGTTATTCAGGTGGTGTTCATTGTGACAGGGTATTCATTTGATGATGCTAATGTGGACAGTGCTTTTAAGTTTGACAAATGGTTTTAGTTTCAGGATGGTTCTTTATTACTACATGTCATAGGTATATTATTTCAGTTGCTCATTATTAGTTTGATTTTGGCTTCATTGATACTTATCAAGTTGATCTTGGCATATTTTTATTTCTTTGGTATCAATGGTTATGACACATTGATTGTGGCTTTTCTATAAGAAAGGAGATCTCTTTTAGATTGTAGTATATTCAACTTGATCTTTTGTAAGTTGTCTTCATATGATATTTGAGTGGCACAAAGCATACAAGTTTTGACATTGTTTCAGTGTGGTCAATCACTTTGTAAAGTGATTTTTGTATTGAGCAGCATTATTATTGTTGATCACATCATCTTCGACAGGCTTAGGTGCATAAGGAATTCATATGGTTTGGTCTTGATTATCACATTTTAATGTGATTAAGAGTGTTGTTTATGCACATATTTTTATATATTCTCCATTAGCATTTTGGGTGGCTATTTCATTTCATTGGAGCTATCCTTACTAAAGTTTTAAAAGCTTTTTAAAAGCTTGAGTATGTTTTTGGTTGATGCTTATGTTTTTATTACATTAAGCATGTGACAACGGATGCTTTGAATCTAATGTTTTTTTTGTCTTAGTTTAAAGACACTTGGTGGAGATATTTTTTTTATGGTTGATATGGCATCTGTTGATGGTGTTTTCATACACTTCTCAACATAGGCAACGCGCAAGTGCATTACCTCTCTTGAAAGACAATATTCCACAATCAAATTGCAGAACACTATCCCAAGGTCTCTCGGATGTCAAGTCATGATGATGCTTGGAATATATCAATTGATTTGTGATGTGATTTGCTGGAATCACAAGGCAGTCTTACATGAATCGAAGCTGTAGGAGAATCGGATCTACAAACATAGTTCTTTGGATAGGAAATTATTGCACTTTTGCTGTAGGTGCAAACAATAGTCTTGAACTCCATTTTATCGTTGAATTTAGCTTTACAATGTGCAATGAACCTTAGCATAGGTTATCTCTTAAAAAAAAATGAAAAGGGTAGGGAAGAGAGAAGGTTCCTGGACCTGAAACTACCGATGAATAGTGATCATGGAGGTTCCTGCTGTGGACATTTTCCTTAAAATAGAATTTCACTTAATCAAAGATTTCACAATGCCATGAAATCTATGCTATCTTCTAAGGACTGTAGATATTTCATCATTCATTCGCCATATAGATGTGAATAAAGATAAAGTTTAAAGAGTAGCTATAAAATCATAGTCCAAACTAACTTTGCATAGTCACCTACTAGTAACAAATGACTAAAAGTATGGACAAGAAAAGCATACACACAGCAGAAATCTTCACAACCAAAGACAACATTACTAAATCTACCAAGGACAACTAAAAAGGAAATTAGAACAAAAAAATAACTCAAACTAGAATATTAACTTATGGGAGAAGAATCATGAAACATGTGAAGAAATCCAAAATACACCAAAATCACTGTATTTTTATTGCAATTTCTGCAACATGTCTTTACAACAACTCAACTCTCTCAAAATGAGAGGAGGAGACCCCTATTTATAGTTTCCAAAAAATGAAATGAGTGGCCAAGATTTAATTCCATTATGTGGCCAAAATTCACTTTACAATAGGGTTTCACCTACCCCCAAGTATATTACATTTTAAAATACGTCTTTTGTCTTTTCCCTATTTTGTCTTCTAGTGGCAGCACTGTAGCATTTTCGTCTTTTTGTTGATTGCTCTTTGCTACAGCTATTCTTTTAGAAATTCTTCATCAATGACAAGGTTGCCTTCCTGTTTCCTCAAATCCGCATACTCCATGAATCTCAAGATTGTCGGCCAAAGCTTGTCGACCTCAATGATGTCAAACCTTAGCACTTGGTAACTCCATTCCTTGGAATTGTTAATGAGCTTTTCCCAATCTTTGTCATACTTGGTAGTGTGGTCCTTGAAAAGTTCAGACCAGGCAAAAGCTCATGCAACAAAGCTCATAAAGTTTTTGGTAACCCCGGTTGACATTCCCTTCTCCATCCTCCTTCGAAAGTGAGGCTTTATGCTTGCCAGAATGATCTTAACAACAAGCATCTCATACCCTGTCATCAGCTTGAGGTATCTAGCACAATCTCCTCTGGCCTCTTTGGCCCATTCAATATCCATAATTACTCATTCTAGGATCTGTTCTAGCCTCCCTTTTCAGTGATCGAAGTCCCACTTCCACACATCCATTAACCAATGGTCATTGTCCTTGAAGGCAAGGTCTTTTTCCCAAACCTCACTTAGTAGTGCGAGGATAGCCTCGATTTTCGGGTAGGCAACCTTATACTTCTTTGGGAACTCCTCGTAAATTAGCCTTTTTCCTTCAAGAGACGTTTGTACTTCTAGGAAGTTGTTTGCTGCTTGGACAACCAAATTGATGCCCATATTCCCAATGTCCAAGACCTGTCGGAACCAATTTTTTGTGGTCTTATCCAAGTTCCTCCTCCTTTCCAGCTTGTTGATCTGTTCCTGGAACAACAACTGCGGCGAGGCCGATGATGTGGTAGGTCGTTCATCCAGAGATGACCATTGTTGAATGTAGGCTATCAGATTAGCCACCTATGCTTTGAGCTCTTCCTTTGAAACTTTATCTTGTTGGATAAGGTGCACCACTGTGGTGACTGATTCCCGGAGGTGGTCGACCTTCTGTTCCTTGGTGGCCACTCCCAAGTCAATAGTGGAGATGTTATAGCTTATTCCTTGTTCTCCAACCACTGGTATAGCTATTTGCACTGCCCTAGATTTGGAGGCATCCATCATTACCCTTGATATGATTCTAGGCTTCTTCTCCTTCTTGGTACTAATCTGAGCTCTAGCCAGTATTGCCTCCAGTCTTGCTTTTAGATCCTTTAGGGTGGGAGTTCTCTTCTCAAGCTACCTTTCTAACTAGTCGGTCATTGGGGGTCCTTCCTTGGGTGATTCATGTTGATCTTTGCTGTCCTCCACCCTAAGTTCAATGGCTTTGACATTAAGGGCCTCTTGCTCAATTCTTGCATCTTCCTTCTCCTCGTTGGAATCTTGCATGAGCATTATACGTTTGGTAGGAGATTTGGTGAGCAGTTGCTTGTTAGAGTGGTCTTCCCTTTCAACATCCTTTTCTTCTTCATCTTGGTCATATCCACCTTCCTCGGACCTATCCTCTTGTTCATCTTCATGGAAGGATGTTTCTTCATCATGCTCTAGGGTTTGACCATGTCCTTCCGTAGGAGACCTACTGCCCTTAGTCTCTGGAGCAACAATTCTTTCAATCATAAGTTGTCCTTCAGCCTCTTTGTCCTCGATCTCCTTGAGTTGCTTGTTCCACTCCGTGTCGAGCTCTGGATCGGATGTTTCTTGGATTATGTCCATCCCTTGACCCTCTCTGTCCTCACTAGAAGATTCATAGGCCACCTCATTGATCACCTAATGTTCGTATATTGGATGCTCATGATACTCAAATTCCTCATCTTCCAGCCTCTCGGCTACCTCTAGCTGTCATCACTCAAGCTCATCTGAGATTTGCATTGTAGCCTCCATTCTAGGTGGTTTTGTAGGAGGAGGGAGAGCTGGGGCATTAACCATTGCCTGGGCGATGGTAGCTTGCACCATTGGATTTGCAAGCATTCCCAAAAGTTTAGATGGCACATTTTGCATATACTTGACGAAGGACTTTGGGAGAGTGAGGGCAAGCATTGCAATAGCAGATGAAGTGGGTGGAAGGGAAGGAGACATGGAGGATGATGAGATTGGGGAGGTTGTGGCAGAGGATGAATCCATCAATATGACCTGTGCGATTAGAGAAGTGGAGGTGAGGTGGACAATAATGTCCACCATGGGCAGAGAGGAAGCAGCTATTGCAAGTGAAGTGGGTGGGATGGTGGCAATAGCAGCAGTGATTGTAGCAGTAGATGAAGCAGGTGGAGACCTTTGTGTGTCAGCCTCCATCTCCTCGCCCTCATGGAGTGGATCTTCAGGTATTACAGGCATCTCCGTGATGCTGCTCGTTCTTGTATGCTTCTTAGGAGGCTCATCCTTTGAGGCCTTTTTGGTGTACACTTTTGGGTTAGATAGTTGCTCATCAACCTCCTTTCTCTTTCTCGACTTGACAGACGATGGGGATTTGGATGTTTCTCTAGTTGTAGTGGCAGCTGCCCCACCATCATAACCACTTGGCTCACTTTTGAGCCCCTTGAATGTCAAGGTGACTCCTTGTTGCTTTAGTCGAGCGACCTTCCCATCGATCCATGCCTTTGTTTGAGCCTCAATGGGCTTGGTAAGAATGTCGAGGTCATCAACCTCTTGCTTGTCCTAATGAATTAAAGGTAACGAAAGATTTGCAATGGCACTATACCTCGGGTCGATCATTGTTCTCTCCTCTTCTTCAAGCTAATCTGGAACCGGACACAGGTTCACCCTTTTCATGAAGTATGTAGTCATACGCATATAATGCTATATCCGCACTTCAAATTCATCCTTGCAATTAGCCCAAAAAACCTCAATGTGGTGGAGGTGGGCATACTTTGGTCCAAGTGCCTTTCTAATATGACCGTATGGGTTCGTCCATCCGTGGCCGAGCTGTATGCTTTCTGAAGTGATATTCTGCTAGCTCCTTCTCTGAATTGCCCTCACAATGGGAAGTATGAATTTGATACATCCCCTAGCCAAGTCTAAGGGGATAGGGGGTCCCTGCCAGATGTTTACTGCTCAAAATTTTGTGTATATGTCACAGCTGCTGAGTTAGTTCCAATAGTATAATCCAATCATTCGAATACCGAGGCAGCATGCTCGGCCTTTCTGTAAATTCTTGGACGCGAATGTAGGTGAATTTGGGAAACTGAATGAATAGGAAGGCGTATTTATTGAGAAGGGCCCTCGCACTGTGAGAGACTCTTCTCTCAAAATTACCTCCAAGTGATCGAATGATGTAGGCAGTAAAAGCATCATTTACCCTACAATGGTATTTCTTGAAATTCCTGTATTGCAGCTGTGGGTATTTGTCATAGGGTTTAAGCACTCTTCTCGGTGCCTCATTGGGCATTATAGACAATCCATTATAATGTTGCCGATCGGCAAGCGAATAGACCAGGTAGGATGTCATGTAGAATTTGGAGGTCTTCCTCACATTGACGAATTTCTCATGAAAGCAATTGCTAATTATCTCCCCCCAATAGAATGCAATATCATCCCCACAAAGAATTTGCTCAACGAAATATAGCATCCATTCTTGTAAGAAGGTTGCAGCAATAAGGCCCATAACTTTGCTTAGTAGGGTGACCAGGTCATGATAGTCATCGAAGAAATCATTGCGGTAGAGCTCTTGAGGGACTTTGGCAGCACTGCCCTGCCTGTCTTTCAACCAATATTGGTTGATCGGTTTCTTGCATCTTAAAGGATCTTGATCCCATAATGCTTTGCACTCCTCTATGGTTGGGGTCTCCATGCTTTCGAAGGCGGGGATGTGGAAGGTTTTAGTTATCCTGAGAGGGGACATATCAGCCAGGACATTGCCATCTCTGTCCATGATGGTCCTTGATTCAAGTTGGAATGCCTCTCGACATGCCATTACCAACTTGGGGGCCACCAAGGCGGGCCAGAAACCTGCAGCTTTGGCAGGTCCGTTGCTTCTGATCAACTTTGCATTGTCTTTCCTTAGGTCCAACCTGACTCTTCATGTAAACTCATCAATATCGACATGTCCGATATTGGTGTCTGTGATATTCTTCCAACTAGTTGTGACCTTGGAATGCAAGGGTGCCCTTTGGAATTGATATTTCATTTGATCTTTATCTTCTTTGCCTCGAGGGGCTTTAGCAGTTTTGTTTCCTTTGTCCTTGGCCGTCCCAGAGGCCTCTGCAACATATTCCATAAATCCTGCACAGAGAGATGAGAGTTAGCAACATTAACATGAGAAAGTAGCCTCAAACAAATCCCTACAAATCAAGTTTAGATCCACAACATTCATTTAAGAAAAGTCTAACACTTAATAATAATGTTGTTTGGAAGGGAAAACAAGGCAAGGTATTCCTGATGAGTTTTCCCGATCCTGGATTTGTTCAATAAAGGGTTGGTGTGAAAGAAGGTCCATTTTTAGCACGTGGGTCGAAGTCCATTTTCGATTTGGAGGCCGTTTGAGCCATCATTCGGGCATTTGGGCCTTAGCTGCAGGAAGGTCGTTCAGGGTTGGTTGTTTGGAATAGCGCAGGGAAAACAACATTCTGGGAATCGAGTTCCGGAGTCCGGGTCACCGGGTTGGGAAGCTACTATGGGATAGCCGTGCAAAAATGATGAAACGCGGACAAAAGTCCAGAGATCGAAGTCTGAAAGATAATACCCGAGGAAGACTTAACAATTGGTGAAAAAATTCAGAGGCGAATGGAGGTTCGGAGTCCGGTGTCCGGAAAGGCGAACAAGTTTAGCAGTTCGAGACGGCAGAAGCACGACTGAATTCCGATGATGAAATTTTGGAGACTAGAGTCTGGGTGAGGTTTGGACGCTTCAACTTTCCTTATTCAAATCATGTGGAGCGAAAGGGTGGTCAGGGCCCGGGAATCAAAAAGACGTCGAACGATAGCCTTTCAAAACAATGAGGCAGAGGTGGCGGCCTGGGAACGGAAGTCCGAGGGGCGGGGTTTGAGGACAACTCCGCAATTTGATTTTGTTGCAAGTTTAAGCGAACCTCACGTGCTCAAGGTTCGAGGTCCAGAAGGACGCTAGAGGAAAGCTATTTGGAACGACGGAGGCACAACGGAAACCCGAGAAAGGAAGTCCGGAGGCCGGGAACCGAGGTGAGTTTGGCTTCCTGTCAATTTTCTCTAAGTTTTTACTTTGTGTGAGGTCACAGAGAGGTCTGGGCCTGAAAGATGCGGTGGCCTGCTTCAGAGAACAGCGATGGGAAGGTCAGATTTCGGTTTTGAATTTTAGCCTCCAATCCCTTGATTTTCAATTTTCTAACTTGTGGGTTTTTAGGTCGGGGGCACTATCCTACCAGGTTTTAAGTTCATTTTAATTTCCACTTAATTTCAACTTATGGTTTCAAGAATAAGGAAAGGGTAGGCAGGCGACGAACATACCTCGAATCCCTGAAGAAGTAGAATGTCGAATTCGTGAGGAACGACGAAGCTAGAGCTTGGGCACGGAGGCAGAGGATGCTGGGGTCAGAGAGTGCTTCAAATTTCTTCCTATCATGTGAAAATGACAGGTCAAAACTCATTTAAATAGCCCCCAACACAATTAATACCTTTTTAAATGCTTGGTACGGTGATAGATTAGGTAGGTGAATTCAAATTTCTCGGGCGGCGGCGGTGGGAGGTCTGGGGCTTGGTGGTCGAGAAGATGTCTCAGGATAGCCATTGAAAAATTGTGAAGTTAAATCGAACAGCGAACAGGAACCCAGGGTCTGAGGTCCGGAAGGACGCTGGCTAGCAGCTGTAGAGAATGGGGAATTAGAGATGGTGGCCCATGGACGGAAGTCTGAGAGCTGGGGTCTGAGGGCCAAAAAGACGCATTGGCGAAGCCGTCAAGTTTTACAAATAATTCAGATGACCATCGAAGCACCAGGATCCAAAGGCTGGGAAGATGCCAATCATTGGCCATGCAAAATGGTGAAGCTGAAATGGAAACCCGCAAAGGGAAACCTGAGAGGGGAAACCCGAGGGTCTAGGCCCGAAAGGCGCCACAAACATTAGAAAGACCAACTAACAGAGAAAACCCAAAAGGGCTTAAGACTTAGCAATTTTCAAAGGGGCAAAATTTGGTCAACCCGAAAATGGGACTTTTGAGAATGTGTTGACCTTCAAGGATGAGAAAATGGGGCACACAAAATGAGGCAAAATGAAAAGGACTTGGCAAGCCAAAAGGAAAGAGAGGGTCCCCATTCTGAACAAGGCATGTGTGCAAGAGGCACAACATCATAAAAAGGTGATTAAGTGGTTGCATGGTTAATAAACCCTATTGGGTTTCCTTGAGCTTATGGTTTAATCATATTACTTTGGTTGCCTTGCACTCAAGTTAAAGTTGACTTTGAATAAAGTCACTTGGCAATGGTTAATATTTTGACAACCATTATTCTTCATTAAACTTGTCAGCATATTTGGAAAACTTTGACATGGGATTTTGATTCATTTTATCAATAAGTTTATAATGTTTATTTCGGTCTATTGTATTTTGTATATTGGTGAAATGGCATCGACTACTTGGCAATTATTGTGATCGACATCTCTAAAGTCCTTGTCTGTGGATTTGGAAGCACTATTATTGTTTGACAATTATTATGATCTTTTGCTTTCAGACTTCAAGTTACATATATCTTTTAGAAAGTCTCTTTGATAGGACTCGAAAGAGATTAGGGCATTCTTTTTTTAGTGTTTCTTTATGCTAAGGGTTGAAACCCTTCTATTACCGCCATGGGTAACTTGTAATAGCCGTTACTCTCCTTGCTACAACTTATGGATAGATGTGAGAGCTCAAGCATGAAAGGAACTATGACTGGTTTGTTCGATCTTT
This sequence comes from Sequoiadendron giganteum, assembly GCA_007115665.2. Taxonomy (NCBI): domain Eukaryota; kingdom Viridiplantae; phylum Streptophyta; class Pinopsida; order Cupressales; family Cupressaceae; genus Sequoiadendron; species Sequoiadendron giganteum. The sequence goes on from CM021101.1 coordinate 719,550,692, forward strand.
TGTTTCGGTAAACTCTTGGTATAGATTCTCACGCACTCTCTTTCAGAATCATGCTTGTTTAGGTATTCTTTTTATCATTTGAAGTATGGGGAACTGTTACTACTCGTGGCATGAATATAGAAGGTAGTTTTTGTTCTTTTAGTTGAATCTGAAAATGCTCAAAAGGGTTGATTGATCTTTGTCAGAAAAGCATGCATTTTGGTTACAATAGAAAAAGATACAAAAAGAAATTCAAAAAAATGGCTATCTGCATTTCAATTTCTAAAGAAAAAATGATGCCCTGATAAGAATATCATTTCTATTTATTCTTGCAATGAGGGTTTGTGACTTTCGGCTGATGGGTAGTCATGCATTTTGTGAAATCTGTCATTATCATTGTGGATTCAAAATGGAAATATTTCATACGTTACAAAAAATGATGGTTATTTGCATAAGGGTTTTTGAAAACAAATTTATTATGGGTATTCTGAAAGAGCTAATTATGTTTAGTATTGGGTTTATGATGTGGGAAATCAGTTACAAAGTCATGGAAGTTTTTATCATTATGGACAAAATGTTATGTGAAGGATATAGCTACTTCTCTATTTTTTCTCCACCTATCATTAAATTTGGAGTTTCTCTGGTAATTAGATTCATAAGGGTATTATTGTTCTTTCAAAACACTTTGAAAAAAAAAGTGATATTTTTTGGTGCACACGTTATTGTATTCTAGTATTCCTAGAATAGGTGATTTGATTGGTGCAAATTCTGTTGAATTCAAGGTTTTGAGGTCAAAACGGTCATAACATTGCACTTTGTTGTAACTGAAACCTTCGGTGAAGATACAAAACAAAATTTGTGTATATTTTATTGACATATAAATATGGTGTTTCATTACTGTAAGTTTTGGAGGTCATTGTTGAGACTGTAACTTGTTGCTGTATCAAAAAGAAAAAGTTGAAAAAGCTAAAAAATCTCTATCATACAAATAGATAATATGATGCAGAGCAAATGTTTTTACTTAGTTTATTTAATATTTTAGGGATTCATTTTTGAATCTTTAGGTTATTAGATAGATTAAGGGTGTGGGTTTCTATGAGCTTATCTGGAAAACATAGAGATCCTCTGTGTTATTGTAATTCTGTAAACTGAAAAGGGGTTGGTGCTCCTTGAGATTGGTGTCTCTAAATGAGGGGTTGGTGCTCATTGAGTTGGTGCTCATAAATTAGCCTGTAAGGAATTATATACAATGATTTGAAAATACAAGCTAGTATGGCAGTAGTTTAGGAGTGGTTTTTCTACCCCAAGGGGATTTTCCACTCAAAAAATCTTGTGTCTCATTGTTCATTTGTGGTTTCACTGCTTTATTGTGAGAATTATTTATTATGCATTGTTTTATCGTCATACTTCTCATTTAAGTTCTAAATGGTTGCATTCAATTTATGAATTATTTAATCATTGAAATAGTGAGAGCATAATTCAATTTTTTTTCATTTTCTGAAAAATTGTTAAATTGGTTCATGACACTGATTCACCCCCCCTCTCAATGTCCTTTTCACTCCAACACATGCATCGAGAGTACCCTTCTACTTTAATGTTCCAGGTTGCTAGGCTCCTCATGCAAGGTCGGCGATTTCTTCGAGTTAGGAAGAAACCCAGGAAAGTCATGTGTTTCGTGGATGGGTGGAAAAGGCACCTTAAACACACTCTTGGCCTAGCATGATAAGACCTATGGTGTCAAGGCGGATGAGGTTTAGAGATTCTATTGATTGGATACGCTTCTTATTTTGTATATTGTATGGCTTGATAGCCAATTTGTAAATTGTAATATCATGTATGTAACTATTGATGTATATTTGACTTTGTATCATTGAAATAGATGATTTGTAACACCCCTATGAGGTATATGTAAACTCAAATTTGTAACTTACTTGAATTAATGTCATTTTGGAACACATGTGGATAATCATTTTTATTCTTTTTATCACTAAATCTCTCTTGTAATGTCCATTAAACATGGGAATAGTCATCTTGGAATGTGATTAATTTCGTGCTTTACACCTTTATACTCTTTGTATGCAATGGCAATTTCAAACAAAATTGGAATAATAGTTTAGATTCTTCCAAAAACTTTTGAACATATTCCAAGTTGTCTTGCAACTTGGTATGTGCACTAACACATTTATCTAAGGCATCATTTAGCCTCTTATCATTAATCTCTTTGCAACTTCCTTCTTTGTCTTCTCTTCTAGACCTATAGAGTACTCCTTAGAAGAATCTAACAGTAATTTAAACTATTGTACACCTATTAAATAAGTATCAATGGATACTCTAGGAAGAGTTATTTGAAAAACCTTGACCACCTCATCAACTAACTTTGTGCCTTTCTAGTGATTTTGTAATATCTCATTTCTTGCGGAGGCATGTAAAACATCACCAAGCTGAAACTTATAGAGAGGATAGATCTTGTCCATGTCCACTTGACCTTTTTTCATTGCAATTTGTAACAATTGTGTAGACACCACTGGTTGGAATTGCATTTACATATCTAGAAGATCTTTGAATGAATCTTCAAAGGTTGCAAAGGATTTATGTCTCGTTTTTGTGCTTTATTTTGCATGTTTAGCATTTTTCTCCTTATCTTCACTATCAAAAATCTTTTCTACAATCTTCTAAATTTCCAGAGGAGACATGGTTTGTTCCTTTTGAGATTTTATCTTCTCTAAGACTCCTTTCTTATCTTCTTTGCTCTGTGATGAGTCTAGTTTATGGTTTAATTATTGATAGGGTTGTTGTCCATTTCTTGTAGTTGTCATAAGACTTTGATACTTGGGAGTTGATATTTTCATAATATTTCCTTAAAACTATAAAATTTGGACATGAACTTATTTTCATAACTTTCAAATGATATTGACATGCTATATGAACTGGTTGTGTTAATTTTGCATGTGATTAATGAATGTCACTTTAAGGTGATTATGGATGTGAAGTTGTTGTCCATGCTAACATTGTCATGTAAATAATTAAAGGCTTGCAAATCAAGAAGATTTCACCAGTTGGTCGTGTGTCATACCGATCAACAAGGTGGTCATTTAATGGAGAGAAGACTCTTGGCGGTTGGAGATTCCTCATGCAAATTAGATTGTAACCGCCTTGTAATGGTCTTAAATGTTGTTGAGCAAGCGCTAGTGTTACTATTGTGCTAGACTCACGTTAAGGAAAACATGCCTGATAGATTATGTGCATGTGTAGCCATGTCTGCTCTTTTCTGCGTTTTCCCTAATGTGGCATCCTCTGCATCTGCTGGAGTTGACTGCCTTGTTAGGTGTTTAAATAAGGCTCTGATGTTCCTTCTGAGGATTGGCTCTCTTTTTCCTAGATGAAGAATGTTAATTTCATGATGTAATCACACCCTTGAGCTTTTCAACAATACAATCATGTTTCTCATTTGTACTCATGTTTTCCAATAAATAAAATGAAGTAATAAGTTCATGCATTTGAGTATATCTTAGTTTTAGGGAATACTTATCCAAGGGGGCCCTCTTGGTGAGTATTATGTCCCATACCTTAGTTTAGTTTAGTTTAGTTGTTATTGTCTATTCAGTTATTAGTTAAGAATCTAGCACTGACTGTTCCTGCAGCGACTAGAATTCCATTTTGTGACTGTTCTTGCAATCAAAGCAGAACATAGTAGTTTCTTGTTTGTTCGCTCGGATTTCATTTTTGTCATGCATTTCAGTTTTGTCTAGTTATTGGTTGATATTCAACATTTATGTTATTTCCTTCCAAGTAATTTACTTTTAGTATTGTGTCTTTCTTAGTTGTAGGATGAATGTGGCTACTTTGGATTCCTAGTGCACATACAGTGTTGACCCATTTCAAGTTTATGTCCTTGGGTTGACAATTTAAATGCACCTTCATGATGATTGAGATAGCTATTCAAGTTAGATGTCTAATCTCTTAATCACAGCTGCAAAGGCTTAGTTATTAAAACATTATAGGAGGCCGACATTTTTGGCGTTGTTGTCGGGGATGGTGTCAAACTAGGAAGTTTTTTGGAGTCATTGATAGTTTTTATTTCTGTAGTATTTCTGGGAGTTTTTCTTAATATATCGCTCTTGTTTAGAAGAGTTATGAACCCCCCTTTTCTTTTTCCAATTCTTTGTGTGATTTGGCTGAGAGTGAGTTGATACCGTATGCATAGAGAAAGGAGAAGAGATGCTCGTGGAAGATTCGTTCCTAACAATATTGATCTATTCTAGATAGTTGAGTATGAAAATCTACCAAGAAACAAAGAAGAAGAAGAGCCACACCTTTTTGCTAACACATTTCTATATCTAACTAGTTCTGAAGATCAAAATTTGATTGAAGACCCCTTTGCTTTGGAACTTCATCAAGCAGGCATGGGTGATGCAAATTGAAACATACCTAACCAACTTTTCCTTTCCCCATTGCTCATCAGAATGAAGTAGAAAACCTCAAAAATATCGTTGCTTTAGTCCTTCCTATGTTCTATGGACTTGTCACAGAAGGTCCTGATACATTCTTGTTTGAGTTTGATATACTCTACAGGAGTTATGACTATACCACTAATGCCCATAGGCTTAAGCTATTTCCTACCACTTTGAAATAAGTTGCATTAAGATGGCTCATGAACCTAGGAAGAGATACTGTGGAGACTTGGGAGGACATGAAGACAAAGTTCCTTGAGAAATACAAAGAGTATTGCAGAGGCAGTGACATGAGAGGAGATGATATTTTTAGAATGCAACAAAAGGAGGATGAGAGCTTGGAGGATTACATTTCAAGGTTTTTGTTTTGCCTACAAAAATCTCCACACCATACACTCAATGAAGAATCACATAAGCTACTTTTCTTGAGAGTAATTAATGATAGTTGCACAAATGCCTTGGACCTGATGGGAGGAGGAGATATCACCCAGATTCCTTGGGAGTATATCAAGAAGATATGTCAGAACTATTCTAGGGCAGCTTCAAAGAAGGGGAGAGCTTACCAATGTTCTATGGGTAAGTCATCTATCAGTGGAGTTTCAAGGATGGAGATTACTCACTTACTGAAAGACTTCAAGCAAGACATCATAAACAATCTGGATACTCAGCTGGATTCACTTTAGGCCAAAAAGAAACAAGAGGAGGCAAAAGAAATGTTGGCAGAATATTGCCCCCATTGCAGACAAAAGAAGAAAGACTGCAGATGCAAGATGGTAGCTAATATTGACAACAAGCAGATGGCACCTGAGTTCAAGCCAATCTAGGGTGAAGATGATCAAGTCTACTATGTTGCACAAAGGAGGCCATGGGCTCCAAGTAAAGGTATGCCACAAAATCCACTATCTCTTGTTGGGCCATATTTTAATTCTTATTCATCTAGCAATCAATGGCAACCCCTGTTAGTTTTTATGATCATATATAAAACTCGGAATTTAATTCAAAAATTAGACACAAAGACACAACAAATACCCTAGGAAAACCCTCCACTTGAGGGAGAAAAACCCAACAGCAATATATCACTTATATATTGAATATCAACAAATGTCTCCTTTACAAAGAGGTCGATATGAAGGCCAAGAAAGAGCACCACAATCTGATGCTAACACAGTAATAATATAAACTTAGCCTTTTACAAATATATCAATCTACACTTGATAACTTTCTTACTACAACAACTCACACTTATGGATATCGAACTATGATGAAACTTTTTTTTAATTATCTGATGCAAAGAGGAAGCATTGATTATATATATAAGAAGAAGAATACGCATCTCTTCAATCTCTATGCCGACCTCCACCAAAAGTTGTGACTCCAAGATACATGAATTCGGCCTCAAAGAATCACAACACTTCAAAATTTGTGTCTTCTAAATATTAGTTAATATAAATTGATGAAGTTCCTGTTCATCGATTATTGTCTTGCAATTTAAATAGTCATTAGGCTATCATTTAAATTGTCTCCATCACATGATCTAGGCTGGAAGTAGAAGCCCGAAGTTGCTCCTCTAACATCAACACTCCCTCTCAGCTAGGGAGGATACTTCCAACTGCATAAGACATATCACCTCATCGTGATGTCAACCACAATGGCTACTCCCATATGTCGAAAAGTAACATATCACCTCATTATGATATCAACCATCATGGCTACTCCCATGAATGGTAAATGTGCACAAGTACCTATTGATATTTTGTCCTTGATGTCAAACTTGGTATTATAGCACTTTGATCTTGACTCTGTGGTCTTTGCATTTCATTGGTTCAACTATGGTATTTTGGTACTGACATTGTGATACTTGATTCAGGATCAACTTACTCTTGGTCTATTCATATTCAGTACTTTGATTATGGACAACTTTATGGAGTTGGTTTACATTCAGATTTATTGCATCTTGTGGTACTGATCAGGTTGAGCTTCATGTGCAGATAAAGGTTATCTGTCTATACAGGTGTTGGGTTATGATATTGGCTTTCAGACATTTTCAGGTGATAATTTTGTACAACTCTTTACTTAGATTGAAGGTAATTTGGTTTGTGTCTACAAGAAATCATTGATTATTATCAGCTTCATGTTACAAGTAGACATTTTATAAATCTACATTGCTTTTGTAAGCTCTACTTCACTCAGGATTTACATGCTACTCTTGGTGGTTCACATGATGTTATCAATTCTTGATACATTTATAGATTATCATGTTGCATATATTACTTGCCTTACATATAACCTCACAAGGGCTCTTTCATTAGTAAATGACTTCAGATTAAGTCATATTTGAATTGGGTTTCCCTAACTCTCTTTTAACGATGATAGTGATTTTGGCTTGGAGTCAAATCCATTACATAGAATCCTTGGCTGACAACAGGTTTGTGGAAATCATTAAATTAAGTCACTTTAAAAGTGAGATGGCTTCAAACATTTGGTAATTTTTGTTCATTATTATTATTATGGTCAACATTTCTTGAAAAGTCTTCAAAATAGCATAATGTTTTGATGGAAATGTTTGTGTCGGCATCATGGGGCTTTGAAAATGAATTTTCTAAATGTGAATAATGATGTCTTTTGACCTAAGTCCTTTTGGACTTCAAGCTTTATCAATTTTTGAAAAAGGCATTGAATGCCTTTGTTTCGAATGGAAGTGAAAGGAGATTAGGGCATTCTTTTTTGAGTGTTTCTTTATGCTAAGGGTTTGAAACCCTAGCCACACCACCGCCATGAAAGAAATTGTAACTGCTGCTAAAGTTTAATGTCTCTTCTCTATTGTGAATCTGTTCATTGCTCTTTTGATATCATGATTGGTGTTTCATAGTGTATGGAAGGTTGTTGTTAGGTGGGCGCTACCAAGGATGGAATAAGGCAGGTCAAGACCCGGGCATATATAAAATCTCATTGGTATTTACATAATTATCTTGTTGCTCAAACAAGTATCATCATTCTTTATTTAAAGAAAGCTTTCAGTTTAAAAAATGTAAGTTAGTTACTATTTTTTGATTTGAAATTGAACATGCAAGAGTGGTTTCCTACAAGGCATGACATGATTTCAGTTACTCTACATTTCTAATTGTGGGCATTCTAAAAAAGTCAGTTAGTTACTGGTTATTGTTTTTATCACAATGTTATGGGTCTGGTTACACATCTTTCACAGGCCTTTGCAGTAATTGTTATTTTAGATTCATCAAAATGAGAAACTATAAATGATGGGAAAAGTTTCTCTGGTAATTTCTTTATTATTTCCACATGTCCCTATTTATGTGGTTTCTTTTGTAAAATAGATCTGGGAGGGTATTGTGTTTGGTAAATGCACTTCAAAAAAGGCAAATAAGCATTATTTGGTGCATACGTTATTATTGTATTCCTGAAACATTTGATTTTTACAGGTGCAAATTTTGATGTTTCTGGGTTTTGAGAACAAAATCATTACTATATTCTATTTTATGTAAAAACCCTTGAGTGTAGATTCAAGAAGAAAAATGCAGTTTCACCTCGCGACTTGTCAAGGGTTCCGAGACATTTTCTTAAAATGCATTTCATGTTAATCTCTTCTACATTGTCAGATGAAATCATCATATTATACATTCTTTAGTGTACTTTTGGGAATCTTGCATTGTAACTGATAGAGTATTTGTCTTATCTATATACCTTCGTTGAAAGTTCAAAAAAGCAAGAATATTCATATAAAGGGATTGATCATTTTTTTAGAGGTTCGGTTGTTGAGAGAGATGAGATAACTTATGTAATAAAATCTGAAAAGCGAATGCAGATATATATGTAGTGTTTCATCACTATGAGACGTGGATGTTATTGTTGAGACTATAACTTGTTGCTATATCAAAAAGAAAAATTTGAAAAAGCTGAAAAAGCTCTGTAATACAAATAGATAATATGATGCAGAGCAAATGTTTTTACTTAGTTTATTTAATATTTTAAGGATTAATTTTTTGAATATTTAGGGTATTAGATAGATTAAGGGTGTGGGTTTCTATGAGTTTATCTAGAAAACATAGAGATCCTCTGTGTTATTGCAATTCAAAACGGGTTGGTGCTCCTTGAAATTGGTGTTTCAAAATAAGGGGTTGGTGCTCCTTGAGATTGATGTCTCTAAATGAGGGGTTGGTGCTCCTTGAGATTGGTGTCTCTAAATGAGGGGTTGGTGCTCCTTGAGTTGGTGCTCATAAATTAGCCTATAAGGCATTGTAAGTAATGGATTTTGAAATGAAGCCAGTAAGGCTATTTAGGAGTGGTTTTTCTACCCCAGGAGGGTTTTCCACTCGAAAAATTCTTTGTCTTATGGTCTCAATTACTCTGATGTGATAATGCATCATGACTGTGATTTTTTTGTGAGTGGTTGTTCTTATCAGTCTGTTCTTGGTTGAATGTGAGTCCCTTCATTGCTGCAAATGTTCATATCAAAATGTTTTGTGAAAGTGTTCTATCATTGTTAAAGATTCAGATTCAAAAGAAAGCTTAAATGTATTCATTTGTTTCAGAGCTCAAGAATTGTTTTGTTGAACTAAAGCCCTTTGGTGTTTCATGCTTATCATATGTCATTCCATTGCACAGTTGGTTCTAAGTCTGCATTGAAATCTAGCAATCCTAAAGTGTTTAAACAATGTCGGTCATCTCTTTTGCAATTGCAAGATAACTCTCACAAGGATTATTGGGATAAGTTGTCAAAATGAACAATGCTAATGCTCTCAATGCAATCAGTCAACCCTGTTGTCAATAGAAAGGATATTAGGTTTAAAAGTCTTGATTAAAGTTTAAAACATTTTAGACACTGATTCACCCCCCTCTTAGTGTCTGTCCACACTCCAACAATAACCATCATGGAATCACTCAACGTGATGTCGTCATCTCAACATGACGTTCACCATGGATACTCCCAAAGGGTGAAAAGAACAAGTACAATAAAATCATCACAGACTCTCTCACGTGATGTTGTTATGGAGTCACACACATGAAATCCACCATGGCTACTCCCAGAGGGTGGAAACAAGGGCTTTCACCTCAAATCTCTCTCACAGAGAGAAATGCATTAAAGCAAGTCACAAAAGATCACTAAAGTTGAGTCTCCCTCTCGACTAGGGATTCATTCTACACAATACCAAGCTTGTCTTAGAAGTACACAAAATTTACTCTGGAGAGGGGCTTGGTGTGAATGTCTATTATTTGCTCATCAGTGCTAATGTATCTCAATTGGATTGCTTTCCTCAATACCATATCTCTGATGTAGTGGTATTTGATCTCAACATGTTTGGTTTTTTCATGAAACATTGGATTGAAAGAAAGCTTCACACAACTTTGATTATCACAATGAATGACAGTAGGCTCCAATGACTGTCCAAACAATCCTGCAAGGAGCTTCTAAAGCCACACTACTTCTTGAGCTGCCACACACATTGCAATTTACTCAGCCTCTACGATGCTCAGTGCCACTGAAGACTTCTTCTTGCTACACCAGGAGATCATTGCACACCCCAAACCGAAACAACATCCAAAAGTGCTCTTTCGATCAACAACACACCCAAACCAATCAAAATCAATATAACCATGCAGCTTCAAGTCCACACCAAAAGAATATCTCAAGCCATACCCAACTGTACCACACAAGTATCTCAGGATATGCTTTGCTACAACTAGATGTATTTGCCTTGGTTCACACATGAACTAACTAAGTGCACTCACTGTATAGAAAATATCGGGTCTAGTATTGACTAGATACATCAATGATCCAATCAACTTCTTGTACATAGTAGGATCAACCAGATCTGAACTAGCAGCAACCTCCTTTAACTTCTAAAAATTTGTTTCCATAGGTGTAGACATGGATTTACAATCCATCATACCAAATCTCTTCAATATGTCTATTTTATACTTCCCTTGACTCAGAATGATCTCATTAGGCTTCTGCCATACTTATAAACCAAGGAAGTAATGCATGTACTTAAGATCCTTCATTTCAAATTTAGAAGCTGACTCCTTCTTACATTTGTTAATGAGGTGTTCTTCTCCAGTAAGAAATAGATCATCAATATAGAGAACCAAAATCAATGCTTCGTCATCAATTACCTTGAAGTATAGGTTTGAATCAACATCATTCTTGGAGAAGCCCAAGCTCAACAGGTATCTACCAATTCTCTCATGTCAAGCATGAGGAGCCTGCTTAAGGCCATACAAAGCCTTTGTCAATCTGCAAACATGAGACTCCTTCCCATGAACCTCAAATCCATCAGGTTGCTCAATGTATACCTCTTCTTCAATTACACCATTTAGAAATGTTGTTTTTACGTCCATTTGGTGTAACTTCCATCCTTTAGCTGCTGCAATGGCAGTGATAGTCATACTGGAACGAGCAATTGGAGCAAATGTTTCCTCATAGTCTATTCCCTCTTTCTGAGAGAACCCTCTAGCCTTGTACTTCTCAATGCTTCCATCAGCCACATGTTTGATCTTGAAATTCCACTTAGAAGATACAACAAATTTGTCTTCTGGTCTAGGTACAATGTCCCAAACATTGTTCTTGAGGATAGATTGATATTCTTCAGCCATAGCATCTTTCCATACTAGCTGACTTGAAGCTTCCTCCACACTGGAAGGCTCAAACTCAATCATTTGACTCATCAATGCAACATAGTTTGAAAACTTATGAGGTCTTTTTCTTTCTCTAAATGTTCCTCTAGGGGCTGCAAAATTATTTGCCTCCTGCATTATTTTCCTAGCCCATAGAGGTCTCTTTCAACCAATAACAATGTCTATAGACCCATCAGTAGGTTCCAAAGGCTCAACTGGATCATCATCTTCTTTAGAATCAGTAGCCTCCCTCTGAATCTTAGGATGGTCAACTTCCATATCCCGAGGAGACTCTTGGTCTTCATAGTCTATCTCTCTGTGAGAGCCTTTAGATCTTTTGAATGCAACATCTTCTTCAAATGTAACATCCCTTCTGATCTCAATCAATTTTTGACCTAGAATGTAAATCATGTAGGCTTTTGAAGACTCACTGTAGCCCACAAATATTCCCTTCTTACCAGATGGTTCCAACTTTGTCCTTTTATCTTTAGGGACATGAACATACACAGAAGAACCAAATATTCTCAAATGGATGACTTCAGGCTTCACACCTATGAAAGCTTATTCAGGAGTCATGTTCTCCAAGATACGATGTGGGATTTGATTTAGAACATACACAACTATCCTAGAAGCTTCGGCCCAAAGGAAGATTTACAAATCCTAATCATGAATCATGGCCTTAGCTACTTCTACAATAGATCTGTTCTTCCTTTTTTCTACACTATTTTGTTGTGGATTGTAGGGAACACAAAACTCCCTCTTAATTCCTGCTTCAACACAAAAGTTACGAAAGCTTCCAGACATGTATTCTCCTCCGTTGTTAGATCTCAAAAATTTGATCCTCTTCCCAGATAAGTTTTCTACTTGAGCTTTAAATTCCTTGAATCTCTCAAGTACTTCCTCAGATTCTTTAGTCTTTAAGAAATAAATCCAAGTCTTTCTAGAGTAGTCATCAATGAAAATTACATAATACAAGAAACCACTCAAAGAAGTAACAGACATTGGACCACACAAATCAGAATGAATAAGATCTAGAATGCATTTAGATCTACTTTCACTACTATGAAAGGGTCTTTTATTACTCTTACCCAATGCGCATCCTCGACAAGTACCTTCATGTTCCTGGCTAAGTTTAGGAATGTCAGTGACCATATTCTCCATGGTTGGAAGTGCTCTGAAGTGAATGTGAGGAAGTCTTCTATGCCAAAGCTCACATGAACTTGATGTATCATGCAACAATACTTGTAGAGGACGAGTGGAAAGTCTATAGATGAATTCTTGCCAAACACCAATCACATGGGCTGACTTGATGTTAGAGTTCTTTGGCCATTCAAGGACTTTTCCTTCAGAGAATGCTACTTGATATCCCTTATCTTCCAAGGCTGAAATAGAGACAAGGTTTCTCTTGATGCCTAGTAAAAATAGTACATCACTCAACTGCAAGGAGATGCCAAAATCTAAGTGAATAGTGGAGGTCCCAACACCTTTCACAAAATAACATGCATCATCTCCAATTATGACTTGAACACTTGTATCTCTCATTACCAAATTTGAAAGATGTTCTCTAAATCCAGTAATGTGACAGGAGGCACCACTATCAATCAACCAAGTGTTTCTATCTGCTGGAACATTGCTTGATAAGGCATAATAGAATAGAAATTCCCTTGAATCCTTTTGGGGAGAGATTTCACCCACATCTACAAATGAAGCATGTTGTTTTGGTCTAGTGGGGAAATCCTTTGCATAGTGACCAAACTTGTTACATCTGAAGCACTGTAGGTGGGAGAGATCTTTCTTCTTCTTAAATAGAGGAGCTCCATCAAATCTTCTATCTTTAATCCTCTTGAATTAGCCTTTCTTTCCTTCTCTTCCTTTCTTCTTCGATGATTGAGCATTAAGTAGATGAATCTCCTCATTGGTAGAGTTTTGCCCATTTCCTCTTGCTGCTAATCTCAATTCCTCTTGAATGCAATCTTCCCTCAAGCAATCAAACTTAGGTAGCTTTGATCTCACACTAATGCCTTGGATATATGGTTCTCGAGATTTAGATAGACCATTAAGAGCCAACATGGCCAAATCCTTATCATCAACTATATGTCCAATAGTAGAGAGTTGATCTCTCAATTCAGTGATCTTCATGAAGTAGGACATGACAAAATATCCTTTTGTCATCTTGACATGATAAAGCTATTGCTTCAAGGCAAGTGCTCTGCTTGTGTTATTAAACTCATACATTTCCTCCAAGGTTTTGAATATTTCTCTTGTTGTATTCAACTTGGAGATAATTGGCACAAGGTGGTCCTTCACCGAATCAACCAAAATCTTTTTTTCCTTGATGCAATTCTTCCTCCATTGAGGCTTCACATTTTTATCGGATGGTTCAGGATCTTCGTCTTCCACGAACTCAGAAATCTCATTTTCTTCCAATGCAAGCATAATTCTAAACTTCCAAGAGGTGAAGTTTGATGCACCCTTAAGTCTATCTTTAATCTTGAGCCTGTTCACCATCTTGACAATAAGATAGATGCAATCAAAGATGAGAATAAGAGTGGAGGGTAGCACTATTTGAATAAATCTGATCAAGATCTTTCTTATACCCGCTTTGATACCATGTTAGTTTTTATGATCAGATATAAAACTCAGAATTTAATTCAAAAATCAAACACAAAGACACAACAAATACCCTGGGAAAACCCTCCACTTGAGGGAGAAAAACCCAACAACAATATATCACTTATATATTGAATATCAACAAATTTCTCCTTTACAAAGAGATGGATATGAAGGCCAAGAAAGAGCACCACAATATGATGCTAACATAGTAATAATATAAACTCTTCCTTCTACAAATATATCAATCTGCACTTGATAAGTTTCTTACTACACCAACTCGCACTTATGGATATCGAACTATGATGAATCTTTTTTTATTATCTGATGCAAAGAGGAAGCATCAATGATATATATAAGTAAGAAGAAGACACATCTCTTCAATCTCTATGTCGACCTCCACCAAAAGTCATGACTCCAAGATACATGAAGTCGGTCTCAAATAATTACAACACTTCAAAATTTTTGTCTTCTAAATATTAGTTAATGTAAATTGATGAAGTGCCTCTTCATCGATTATTGTCTTTCAATTTAAATAGTCGTTATGCTATCATTTAAATTGTCTCCATCACATGATCTGGGCTGGAAGTAGAAGCATGACGTTGCTCCTCTAACATCAAAAACCCCCATATCCATCCAATTATGGAGGATATCCATCACAGCCTTGGAGTAACCCTCCAAATGTTTGGACCAATAACCAAAACTCTCCACCCCCATGATAGAAACCTCAGGGGAATTGGCAGCAGTTTCAAGGAAATTGGCAGCCACCTCTAAGAAACTGGCAGCAAACATCTCAATGGAGGGGAGAAAAACAATGGCCAAACCAATCAACCAATTAAATGCAACCACCTTCTTAGCCCCAACAACCTTCTATGATGTCTCCTCCTGCTAACTCAAGTTAAAATGCACCTAAACCTACTCATTACCAGCCCAACCCCCACCTAACCCAAATAATAAACCACAATAGCAATCAGTATACTCTGCTGATCCAAATCAATTCCTTGCATATGTTATGAGTGTAAGTGACATTCGTTTGTGTTCAGGAACTACTTTGCCAACTTATTCTACACCCATTATCACTGAGATTCCTTTTGAAGAAGAGGAGCCTCTGAATGTCCCCATTCAACCTTGTGCACCTAAAAATCTTGAACTAGTCCCAACCAAGCAGACTGAACCTGAACCACCATTTCCCCAAAGGTTGGAAAATGTGAAAGAAAAGGAGGACATAACTTTTGACATTCTAGATTAGTTGAAGCATATATGTGTCTAGATACCTCTATTTCAAGCCATAAAAGATGTTCCCATAAATGGTAAGGCAATCAAGGAAGCATGCCTTAAGAAGCCAGGTAGGAAGAAGAAAGACCCCACTACAGTTCATGTGGTGGGACAACTTGCTGAAATCATGCTTGGGAAAGTGATTGTTCCCAAGTATAATGACCCAGGGAGTCTTGTGGTAGGAGTTTTTATAAATGGGATGCAGATAAAGAATGCTCTGATTGATTTAGGAGCAACAATAAATGTGATGACTAAGGACATCTTGTAGAAACTAAATATTGTAAGCATGAGACCTACTCCTATTGTCCTGCAGCTTGCTACCAATTCTACTGTTATGCTTGATGGTATAGTAGAAGACCTAGTGGTAACTTTAGACTCGTGGGAGTACCCAACAAATTTTATGATTCTTTCTCCTAAAGCCACACTAGGCAGGTACCCCATTATTCTTGGAAGACCATAGTTAGCAACAAA
Organism: Sequoiadendron giganteum; assembly: GCA_007115665.2. Taxonomy (NCBI): domain Eukaryota; kingdom Viridiplantae; phylum Streptophyta; class Pinopsida; order Cupressales; family Cupressaceae; genus Sequoiadendron; species Sequoiadendron giganteum. The sequence goes on from CM021101.1 coordinate 719,566,108, forward strand.
AAATACTTTTATTGGATGCCGAATAAGAGACATGACCATTTCTAATTGAAAAAGCACCAAAAATATTGTTCTCTACCCTCCCACTCAACCATCCCATGATAAGGATAATTTAGTATGACCACATGTTGGTGAAGAGGGTGAGGAAGTTAACTTTATGGCACAACTTATGATGTTAAGAAAAAGTCCTTTCCTGAAGCTTCAAGATGAAGATGAAGTATTGTCTCACATAATTCAGAACCATTATGAGGCAGAGGAAGCATTGTCCTCTCATGTATCTGATTCTGCTGCTACAGTGAAAACACTCCTACCCGCTTTTCCTGCAACCACTCTTCCTACAACCGTTTGTCCTGCAGACGCCTTTCCTGCAGCCAAATTTCCTGTAGCAACAAGTATGTTTCATGCATTATTACCACATGAAATCAAGGTACCAAGAATTAGTGAAGCAGTTATGGTAGAATTAACTACACAAGTGCAAGTATTAGAAGAGAAATATCTAAATATCAACAGTAAATTGAGTGAAGAACAATAGTTGTCATTGGCAAACTTACTAAAGACCCACCAAAATGTATTTACATGGGACTATCATGATATGAAGGTATTGGATCCTAAAATTTGCACTCATAGGATATAAATAAGAGATGATTGTACACTAGTAAGGCAACCACAAAGAAGAATTAACCCTGCATTGAGAGAAATAGTAAAAGGGAAACTACAAAAATTTCTAGATGTAGGATTTATCTACCCCATTTTAGATAGCTAGTGGGTGTCCCCATTGGTGATTGTACCCAAAAAAGGAGGGAAGTGGCGAGTTTATATTAATTATAGGGAACTTAACTCTGCCACCAAAAAGGACCATTTTCCCTTACCATTCATAGATCAGGTTTTGGACTCACTTGTAGGAAAGCAACACTTTTCTTTTCTTGATGGATTCAATGGCTATAACTAGATCCAAATTGCACCAGAGGACCAAGAGAAGACCACCTTTACCTATCTATGGGGAACCTATTCCTACTCAGTACTTCCACTAGGATTATGCAATGCACCTGCATCTTTTCAGAGGGTAGTCATTAGCATATTTTCATAGATTTCTCATGATTACATGGATGATTTCACTACTTGTGGTGTTGATTTCTATGAAGCATTGGAAAATATTAAGAGAGTCCTACAAATATGTGAAGACCACAATCTATCTTTAAATAGTGAGAAGTTATTCATGATGATGCAAGAAGGTGTAGTTCTTGACCACTACATCTCTTACAAAGGAATTCAAGTAGATCCTACAAAGATTCAGGTGATTACCAATCTTCCTATCCCTGCAAAATAAAAAGATGTTAGGAGTTTCTTAGGACATGCAAGTTATTATAGGAGGTTCATCAAAGACCAGCAAAATGGAAACACCATTGTATAATCTCCTAACTAAAGATGCTGAGTTCCAATGGACAACAAACTATGACAAGGCATTTTTTGACTTGAAATCAACTTTAACTCATGCTTCTATGCTCAAGGGACCTAATTGGGAGTTTTATTTTCATATCCATACAAATGCATCAGAATCTTCTATAGGAGCAATCCTAGGACAAAAAGAAGGAGCTACTGAAAACACCATTTACTTTGTCAGCAAAAATCTACAAGGAGTTGAATTCAACATGTAAGTGTGAATAAGTAACAATGTAAATACACTTCTTAATGAAACATTATATCAAAATTTTATAGTAATTAACTAATAAAAAGAGAAAAAACTTGAAAGCGTCTCATTGTCTCCTATCTCTAAAGATTTATTAAGTTACAATAAGCTCTAAGATTTGATAAGCTTTGTGACTGTTAAAATGCCAATTTAAAGAACAAAATGATGCTAAATGTAATGATGAAATCCTATATGATAATATCTAAATGATAAAACAAAGCTATTGTAATCTATGCTGACATAAAACTATGATGAAAGCTACAGTAAAACTACTATGCAGCCGTGATATGAATCTGTTGATGCTATGATACTAAAATGTTGGATGCTTGATTGCTTGATTGCTAATTGCTACAGAGTAAGATTGCACAAAGATGGGATCCATTTCTTGTTGAGAAAAGTTGTATTTAGATTTCCGGTAGCACATTTGCATAGGGGCAGCAAACAAAGGCTTGGATTCAATCTTGGGGATTGAAGGGTGAGAGATTGAAAGGCTGGAGCTGATTGTGGGAATGGTTCCTCCCCATGAAAACATCAAGCAAGAGGATAGGAAAGATCAAAGGGAAAAGATTGAGAGGATTGCCTGCAAGCTTTCCTGCGAATGCCAGTTGAATTAATTAGATATGAAATATCTAATTTTATTGGTGAGGGAATAGGGAATTTCCTTTATGCCTTTATTTAAATATTTTTGATTTATTTATATTAGCAAAAGAGGAAATAAATAATTTAATAAAACAAACTATAGAAGTTTTTTATTAAATAGAAGAATTATGATAATTAAACAATAAGTATTTAACCTTTTTTAATTACTTAAGAATGATGTGATTAAGATATAATAAATAGGGTAATTTGATAATTAAATAAATTAATGTATTTAATTTTGTTTATTTAAATAAGATGAAATAATAGCAGAAAATAGAAGAATTTAAATAAGAATTTAAATGTGAACTATATAAATAAATATTTCTATTTATTTAATAGTAGAGGAATTTAGGATAATTAATCAAATAAGTTGTATTTAATCAATTAGATTCTCCAGACCATTTTTAGGTGTATACATTTTTCCCCTCTTTGAAGTGTTGTGTTTACACATTGCTTCAAAGAAAATTTTGCTATTGCTGCTACTAGGATCGATGAAATTTTTTTAGTAATGCCCCAGACTTTCCCCAGACTTTGATTTTTCAGGTGAAGATGGATATATGCCCCCTTGGGAGATAAATTGATGATTTTTTGATTTTTGGAAATTTTTCAGATTTTTCTTTTTGTGATGATTTGATGATGATTTGATGAAGTTTTGATGGTAAAATAATTTATCTCCCAATAATTGATATAAAAAGTTCGTGCCTAGATGAATTTTAATTAATCTCCCAATAAAAATAATTAAAATTATAAAAATCCCACCATAAATCCACCTTTAATAACCTATAAAAGGTCAAAAGGGTCTTTTTCAAATTCATTTGTGCATTTGACCTTTGAAAACTTTGTGAGAGAGAGATATTTGTGACACTTGGAGCAAGATGTTGATTCCTTACCACACCCACTGGTTCGAGCGAGTGCGACATCATCAATGCTCGACAGCTTACGAACCTCCAGTACGTACCCCTAGATCTCCTCATACCTCGTGTTTTTTGTTCCTTTTCCGTTTTCAATGCTTTTCATAGTTTTAATTGATAGACAAGAATTATCCTCATGATAGGTGAGGAATAATCTTGACTGTGATGAAACTCATGATAGGCGAGGTTGATTTTAATAAATTGACCTCATGTTAGGTGAAGTACAATTTAAGATTGATAATGACAACCTCATAATAGGTGAGGTTTGATGATGCTTGCTCATGAATTTTGATCAAAAATTCTCACCAAGAGCTGATTAGATTTGATAGGATAAACTGATATGTGATATTTAACAAAGTGTACCGATTTTGAACATTTCATGATGATAGGAGCATTTGGGTAACCTCCAGGTTTGAGAGTGTTTCCCATGGACATTTGAATTGATTCCACAACTTACACCAGATGAGACACAAATTATTGTTCAGTGTGGACTTGCTTCTCTTCTTGACATGCCCCAGATTAGGATTAATTGGGATCTTCTTATAGCTTTAGTCGAGCGGTGGCATAGTGATCATAACACCTTCCACTTACCCACTAGCGAGATGACTATCACCCTAGAGGATGTCTAGCGTATTTTACGGATACCATTTGTTGGAGAGATCGTCGTGTATGAATCATAGGAGGTGGGAGAGATAGATGCTCTACGTAGGGTTTTTCAGGATCTTCAGATTGCTGGGATGTGGATCCCATGGAAAGAGATGGTGGACTCATATGCCACCCTACCTTCAGTTTTGGTAGGATTTATTGGAGGGTTCCTTTGTCCTGATCGCAGGTGAAAGGGACTATCTATCAGATGGGGCCAAGTTATTGAGAGTATGATCGTACACGAGACCCGCTATGCTTGGGGGATGTGCATGCTGGCACACTTGTATCATGATTTGCATTCAACTATTTATTTGAGAGGGCACAGTTTATCATTAGGAGCTACCTTGCTTTAGGTTTGGGTGTGGGAGCATATTGTTGTCACGCGACCGGTGCTAGTTTGAGATAGGCTTGCTACTAGGCCATATGTTTTTAGATATAGAGGTCGACTTACCCAATCTAGGATGGGTAAGTTGGAGTATTGGAGGTGAGTTTTGGATGATTTAGAGGTATTGACATGGCGCCCATATCTGGATTGTGAGCATTGGGATGAGGATGATGCAGAGATGGGTTACCTATGTGACTCTATGTATTTGATTGGCCGGACCCGCTTTGTTTTAGAGATATTCCTACTATGGAGGGTCTATAGATAGTATGGTATTGTTCAGTGTATTCCCCATGGTGTTGCACATTATGCTCATCGACGGAGTGATGTAGCAGATTGGGGGCCATCTCTATCTTATGATGTCTTAGTAGAGGGATACCGTGCCTTACAACCTTTAGTCTGGGATATACGACGTGATATTGTAGAGGCACCAATGACTGTGGAGTATGTGTAGTATCTTGCCTTACATCACTGTTACTCTCCTCACTATCTCCACCACTATCCTCCTCCTCATTGATATCCTCCTTCGCCTCAACATCTACGGTTTGATCCTCCACCACATCCTCCTCTCGCCTCCATCATTGACCAGGGGCAACAACAACATCCTCCTCTATAGGTAGTGGCATATGAAACATTATATCAAGATTTTATAGTAATTAACTAATAAAAAGAGAAGAAACTTGAAAGCATCTCATTGTCTCCTATCTCTAAAGATTTATTAAGTTACAGGAAGCTCTCAGATTTGATAAGCTCTGTGACTGTTAAAATGCCAATTTAAAGAACGAAATGATGCTAAATGTAATGATGAAATCCTATATGATAATATCTAAATGATAAAACAAAGCTACTATAATCTATGCTAACATGAAACTATGATGAAAGCTACAGTAAAACTAATATGCAGCCGTGATATGAATCTGCTAATGCTATGATACTAACATGTTGGATGCTTGATTGCTAATTGCTGCAGAGTAATATTGCACAAAGATGAGATCCATTTCTTGTTGAGAAAGGTTGTATTTATAGATTTTCGACATCACATTTGCACAGGGGAAGCAAACAGAGGCTTGGATTCAATCTGGAGGATTGAAGGGTGAGAGATTGAAAGGCTGGAGCTAATTATGGGAATGGTTCCTCCCCATGAAAATACCAGGCAAGAGGATAGGAAAGATCAAAGGGAAAAGATTGAGAGGATTGCCTGCAAGCTTTCCTGCGAATGCCAGTTGAATTAATTAGATATGAAATATCTAATTTTATTGGTGAGGGAATAGAGGAATTGCCTTTATGCCTTTATTTAAATATTTTTGATTTATTTATATTAGCAAAAGAGGAAATAAATAATTTAATAAAACAGACTATAGAATTTGTTTATTAAATAGAAGAATTATGATAATTAAACAATAAGTATTTAACCTTGTTTAATTACTTAAGAATGATGTGATTAAGATAGAATAAATAGGGGAATTTGATAATTAAATAAAACAAAGTATTTAATTTTGTTTATTTAATTAAGATGAAATAATAGCAGAAAATAGAAGAATTTAAATAGGAATTTAAATGTGAACTATATAAATAAATATTTCTATTTATTTAATAGTAGAGGAATTTAGGATAATTAATCAAATAAGTTGTATTTAATCAATTAGATTCTCCAGACCATTTTTAGGTGTATACACAACTATACAGTGACAGAGAAAGAAATGTTAGCAATTGATCTATGCTTTAAATAAATTCAGACATTACATAACAAGCTACCAAATCTGTGGACACTGATCATGCCGCCATTAGATACCTCATGAATAAACCTCTGATTTTAGGAAGGCTAGCAAGATGGTTATTGTTGATACATGAGTTTGATATAACCATTGTAGATAAATTAAGGAAGGCCAATGTTGTTGCAGATTTTATTTCAAGGCTAACCACATTAAAGGACAATCAAGTCATAGATGATTCTTTCCCTGATGAGCACTTATTTTCCATCTGTGTGCAGACACCCTAGTATGCTGACATAGCTAATTTTTTGGTCATAGGGAGAGTCCCTCCTCACTTCTCTCTAAAAGAGAGGAGAGTTCTCATTGAAAAATATTTTTCTTTCTCATGGATTATTGGATGTTTGTTTTATATTGGACCTGACTAGGTCATGAGGATATGTGTGAGGGATGATTAGACATATGATATTTTGCATGCATGCCACAATGAACCCTGTGGAGGACATTTTGCAGCCATGAGGACAGCAATGAAGATTTTTGAACACAAGATATTACTAGCCAACACTCCACAAGGATGTAGGGAGATATACAAGGAAGTGTGACAGATGCCAAAGGATGGGCCACTCAACCAAATCTGATGAGATGCCACTTTGCCCCAAGGTATTAATTAGTTCATTTGATAAGTGGGGATTGGATTTTGTAGGACCCATTGATCCTCCATCAAAAGGTAAATCGTATATTTTGGTATGCACTGATTATGTGACTAAATGGGTAGAAGTTAAGTCCATGAAGCATGAAAGAGATAATAAGGTTGCATAATTTTTGTATGAAGAAATTCTCACATGCTATGGAGTTCCAAGAGAAATAGTGACTGATCAAGGGACTCAATTCACTTCAACCCTTGTTACAACACTGGTCAATGAGTACAACATTAGGCACATGAAGTCTACTCCTTATCACCCCCAGGCCAATGGCCAAGTTGAGGTGACCAACAGAAAAATCGAGGCCATTTTGACCAAAACAATGGCTATCCATAAAAAGGATTGGGCAAGCAGGCTACCATAAGTTTTTAGGGCTTACAGAACCACCTAGAAAATAACTATAGGATTCACTCCATTTGAGTTGTTGTATGGAAAGACAACCATGATGCCCATTGAATTTGAGCATAAGACTCTTAGAACTATAGTAGAATTGGGAATGAATATTTCTGCAGCACAAAAAGATCGAATCATGCAACTGAATGCTTTGGATGAGATGAGGAAGGCAACTTTGAATCACATAGAGGTAGTGAAGAATCAATGAATAAAGTGGCATGATAAATTCATCAAGGATAAAAAAAAATTAGCCTGGAGATTGGGCACTGCTCTATGACTCAAGATATCAGGATAATCCAGGAAAATTATAGACAAGGTGGCTCAGACCTTATGAGGTGGCTAAAGTATTTTCCAATGGAGTTGTTCAGCTTACTACCATTGAACCTGTTAGGTTTAAGTTGCTGGTAAATGGTCATCGCCTGAGATTGTATCACAAGCCAACTTCTAAGGAAGAGTTCCTGCAACAATAAACTCAGCATGCAACACTTGAAATTCCTACAACCGAAGGAAATGGACCTAGTGTCCCTTCTTCCAGCTAATAAAGGTATGTCACTTCTCATAATAAAGATTCCCACTTTGTGGGGGTCCACTTCTTCACCCATCTACCCATTCATTCCACCCTTTTCTCTCTTCCACCTTGCCACCATCATTTCATTTCACTTCATTTCATTCCATCTCATTCCGCTTCACTTTGATTAATTGCTCAACTAATTTCTCGAAAAGTGATCGATACTTTCTCCATGATCTTTGCAATAAATCTTCCAAGAATTCAGGTATATGCACATAAATTGTTATATCTTAATTGTCTTTTAGTGCATTTATTTAATTGTTGTGAATTAATATGGAACGTTCACCAGAGAATGCAATTATTCTATCTCTGTCAATTCAACATTCCACCTCACATGTGAGGACACATGTGAAAATTTATGTTGGAGGGGGGGAACGTGTCAATTCCATGTCTGCATATCTATCCGTATCGGTTCACATCAGAAAAATTTAAGTTATTGAACCAATTCAAATTTTGAGTGAGATGACAACTCGTATGTGCGAAACACAAATCCTCCACCACCATTTTCCTTAATCATAGCCTAAATTTATTACTCCTTTATTGATTTAATTGCTCCTATCATAATCTTAAGCCAAAAAGGTAAAATTCAGACGACACCAGCATCAGAAATTTAGCAGAGTTGCAGGAAGGAGAAGTTTGGCTTTCAAACAAGAATTGCAGGAGGAAAAACTTTGCATAGTGACTATTTGATTGCAGACAATGGGAGGTGGGTTGATTCGAAATGAACCCATGGTTCATGATGTATTACTAAAATATGTACCTTGCCTGACCGAGTTTAGAAACTATGGATTGATAGATTATTTCTTAAAGCTAAATGGTTTTGATGGAGATGTTGCATTATAATTCACCCAAACATTGTCTAAAGGAAAGGCCACAGTAAAAGGGTTAGAAGTCACAGCTATGAAGGAAAGAATTGTAGAAGTTATAGGGTTGCCTGCCAATGGTGAAAATTACCCTACTACCAAGGATGCCAGGTCGGCTAGGGCTGAATTTACAGAACCTAGTGACCATTCGTTGAGCGTGGACAAGAAAGGAGCGAAGAGGACTTCTTTGCTTGAGCTATAGAAGTAGGTAGCAGTTTATGTTGTCAAGTATATTACTTGCGAAGGTCACCAGTCGAATTTATATTCCATGCATTTTAAGCTCCTGAATCAGATGAGGCATGATAGGAGAATGAATGTGCCCAATGTGCTATACCACCTTATTTCGATCATGGTAGACGAGACCTAGAAAGGTAGGGACAATTCAATTTCCCACCATTGTCTGATCAAATTATTAGTTGAAAAGTCTCTACATTATGTGTCTGATATTTCTTAGGAATAATTTTTAAGTATTGATCAAATTAGACCAGAGCATTTGCGACCTAGGGTTTTTCCTCAACCTTGTAGGGTTGGGAGGAGAAGCAACAATGTTGGGGCCACTCCTAGTGCCTCAACTTCTAACGCAAGCCCTAGTGGAAACCCTCCTACAACCAAACAAACTATTGAGATTAGTTCTTCTGAGGCAGAGCATTCCAATAAAGAGAGTTCCTCTCCTAATTTTGAGGATGATGTCCCTCTAGGCACCCTAATGAAAACTAGGGCACAAAAGAAGAAGGCAGAACTAAAGAAAGGAAAAGCTAAAAAGAAAATGGTAGAAAAAGAAGTGCCAAGGTCCAAGAAACAGAAGGTTGACACTGCTCTTCTTGCAGCAAAAGAAAAACATGGACGCCATCCTAGAAAACCAAGATCAGTTGGGCCAACCTTCAGTGTGCCTCTAGAGGAAAGCCTTGAACCTAGAAAAATTCCACGGGAGGATGTAGAAGCTCCAATGGAGCAGGTAAATGTTGAAGAAAAGGACATGTTTGAGGAAGCAAAAAATTTAATGTTGGCAAATCTTACTGATATTGAAGAGCAAGTTGAAAACCATGCATGTGAGGAAAATCAAGTACTCCTACAACAAGATTTCTTGTAGCATGAGCAAGAACAAGAACAAGAAGCCTTGTAGATTGAAATGAGAGAATAGGCAGGACCCCTGCAACCAGAATTGTCTGAGCAAATAGAAGCCCTACACCTGGTACTCTACCAAGAGCAAGCATAAGTTCCAGGTAAAATGATGGTAGGAGTACATAGGCCCTTTGATTTTTCAATGAACACAGTAATCTTGAATTTATGGAAAGAAATACAAAGAAGGGAAGAAGAATGGAAAGTAGAAAAGTGCAGGCTAAAGAAAGCAATTGAATAGAAAGATGAGGAAAATTGAGGATAAGAATACATAAATTGTTGTTTTGAAGAAGAAGGTGGATGACATGAAAAATTTAGTACCATAGATATTGGGATGCAGGGATCCTTCTAGGGTCTATGCCTCGTATTTAAAGGAGAGGCATCTTTCTTTCAAGCTAGCAAGAATTGTTTCAGACCATGAGTGGAATACACTATTATATGTTGGGAATGTCCAATTAAGGGCATTCATGTCCTGGATACAAAATGAAGTAAGTTGGAGAAAGCAACATAGGGCTTATAAGAAAATTAAATCTAGCATTCTCCTACCCATTAGGGCTGAATCTAGACATCTAGGAGATATTTTTAAGGATTGGCACAAAATTTTATACCGCCCAAGCTATAGCTATAGGATCTTGCCTCAGAGAGAGGCAGTTTACAAAGAATATGAGGAGATGGCAAGAACCGTAGGAGACTCTATAATGGGATACCTATCCCAAAGGTGGAACAACCTATCTGATGATTTGAAGCAAGGAGAGCCTCATTCCACACACAACTATGTTGCAACACTTAAAAGAGTTGATAGATATATGCAGATTGGAAGAACAAAAGGGAAATTTTGGCTTCCACTGATTTTTCAGCCACTATCCTATTGTGGCCTGTGCCAAACTTCAGATATTACAAATATGGCATAGCTAATGAAAGATAGAGATGGAGTAGGTTGAATAGAAAACAAGGGTTCTATTGGGATCCTAATTTGGACACGGTAAAAATTGATGTGGGACAACTTGCAGTTTCTAACATCAGGGCATTGACCAAACAAAAGCACAACTCTTCATCTTTTGGAGGACCAACAAGATATTAGGTTGGGGGGAATGATGAGTCCAGTTTATGGTTTAATTATTGATAGGGTTGTTTTCCATTTCTTTCAATTGTCATAAGACTTTGATACTTGGGAGTTGATCTTTTCATAATATTTCCTTAAAACTATAGACTTTGGACATGAACTTATTTTCATAACTTTCAAATGATATTAAAATGCTATATGAATTGACTATGTTAATTTTGCATGTGATTAATGAATATCACTTTAAGATGATTATGGATGTCCAGTTGTTGTGTGTGCTAACTTTGTCATGCAAATAATTAAAGGCATGCAAATCAGGAAGATTCTGCTAGCTGGTCGTGTGCCATACCGGTCAACAAGGTGGTCATTTAATGGAGAGAAGACTCTTGGCGACTGGAGATTCCTCATGCAAATCAAATTGTAACTGCCTTGTAATGGTCTTAATTTTTTTTGAGCAAGCACTGGTGTTACTGCTATGATAGACTTGCGTTAAGGTAAACATTCCTGACAAATTATGTGCATGCATAGCCGCCTCTACTCTTTTCCGTGTTTTCCCTAATGTGGAATCCTCTGCGTTTGTTGGAGTTGACCACCTTGCTAGGTGTTTAAATAAGGCACTGATGTTCCTTCTGAGGGTTGGCTCTCTTTTTCCCAATCGAAGAATGTTAATTTGATGATGTAATCACACTCTTGAGCTTTTCAACAATACAATCATTTTGCTCATTTGTACTCATATTTTCCAATAAATGAAATGAAGTAATAAGTTTGTGCATCTAAGTCTATCTTAGTTTTAGGGAATAATTATCCAAGGGGGGCCACTTGGTGAATATTCTATCCCATACCTTAGTTTAGTTTAATTGTTATTCTCTATTCAGTTATTAGTTAAGAATCTGGCACCGATTGTTCCTGCAACCACTAGAATTCCATTTTGTGACTATTCCTGCAGCCAAAGCAGAACATAGTAGTTTCCCGTTTGTTTGCTCATATTTTCATTAATGTCATGCATTTCAGTTTAGTCTAGTTATTGGTTGATGTTCAACATTTATGTTATTTCCTTCCAAGAAATTTTCTTTCAGTATTGTGTCTTTCTTAGCTGTAGGATGAATGTGGCTACTATGGATTCCTAGTGCACATACAGTGCTAACCCATTTCAATTTTATGTCCCTGGGTTGACAATTTAAATGCACCTTCATGATGATTGAGATAGGTATTCAAGTGAGATGTCTAATCTCTGAATCACAACTGCAAAGGTTTAGTTGTTAAAACATTAAAGGAGGTCGACACTCTGCTCGGTAGTTGTTTACACATCTGAATGGGTGCTATCTATCATTATTTCTTCTTGCTCATGTTGCTCTTTTACAATCTCATTGCTTTCCAGGAGGGATATGTCTTGTTGCATTCCATCTTCATCACCCAGAGAGGCTCCCAATTCTTTAAGAATTCTTTCAGTTGATTTTATAGTTTCTTCCCTTAACATCTTTATGCCATGCTTATTTTTTCCTATAAGAGTATTTACTCTCTGCTTTATCTTGAATTCTTGAACTTGCAACTGAGAAAACTTAACTTTTTCCTCATGAGTTAATGAGGAACCAATCTTCTCCAAGGAAAAATATTATAAATATGTTGTGGATTTTTTTCAGTAGGGTTTCATTCAATACTCTAGAAATTCTTCAAATTGTGTTTTCTTTGTTTTTCCTCTTTCAATTGCTCAAAAAAAAATGACTTTAGGATATGAAAAATAAGATATAAACACTTTAGAAATGACCTAAATGTGCATTGAATTCAGCAGCAAAAATTTAGGTCAAAATGCTATCAAACTTTTTTGTATCATCACGAGCACTTCTAAACACTATGCAAATATTTGCATCAAGATATTTTTCACTAGAAATTTCATCAAAGGATCAAGAATATCATCTGATTCATGCACCAATATGTTGAAGACATCAACATCTCAGTTTTGGTAGGGGTTTGAAAAGTTTTATATTAAAACTCACCATGAACCAATGCTTTCTATCTAGTTTTCGGAGGAAACATCTGCACCAAAATTTGGCATAGATTCATTATTCACATCATTCTCTTCTTTTTTATTCCAGATCTTGTTCATCTTCTTCTTTTATTAAACTAGATCAATCTTCTTCTATGGAACAAAGGGTTTCACATTCTTTCTTCTATAAAACTTAGTTGTGTCTTGGTTTATTGCATTTATAGCATATGATACCTTGTTGTGGAGAAAATTTACTTCTTTCCATTTTAGTTTTGAATTCATAAAACTTATGCCAAAACCCATTGCATGAGTAATACTAACCATGGAATAATAGAAACACCATGCCATTATTATAACCATTCATCATCTATCTTCTGCATTCACTAGCCCTATGACCAAATCTATTGCATGCATAAAATTAAATGAAAAATGATTGAAAATTATGATTCATCCTGCTTTTACATTCTATAGCTCTATGCCCAAATTTATTGCAAGAATAATAATGACCTTTAAAATATGGATACCTTTGTTCAATTGGTTGTTTGAGAGATGGTCTCTTGAAATATTTCTTCTGGTTCCAGACATGTTTGATATTGATCTTCTTATCTCTAGTCTCCCTTTTTTCATTATTGTTCTTCTCAACATTGTTTGAAGTTTGATTCTCCTTTGATCTTTCTCCTTTTCAAACCCTAATCTTTCTTTGTCCTTATGATATTTTTGATGAGAAAGCATATCATCAAGCAAGGTGGAGCTCTTCTTGATTTTTTCTTTATTACTCTTTTCTTTCTCTAGAGCTTTCTTCAGAGATATAATCTCTTCTTCAAGCTTTGAGAATTCTACAAACTTGTCTTTCAATTTGGCATTCAAGTAGTCTTCAACTCTTTTTCCTTATTCAACTTGCAATTTCAGATTAATGATTGTCTCATGTGATTGTTTGAGTTGTATCATTTGATTTGTTTCCTTGAGATGATCTTTAACTTTCTTGACTTGATTTGTCAACTTCTTGATACAATCATCTACTTCCTTAATATTTTCTTTCAGATCTCTATTCTCACATTCTACTTTATCTATGTCATTAAGAGAAAACATGAGTTCTCCTTCCATATCAACTTCAAAATTTACTTTAGTAAATCCTTCCATTATAAGTTTTTTCAGAGGGGTAGGATACTTCCTAGTTTCCATGTGTTCAATCTCCAAGATCTACCTCAACTGTTAGGAAAATTGAAGGAACCTTGCTCTCTTACCAATTGTTGAACACCTAGAATATTGAGAGGGGGTGAATCAGTATTCCCTAAAATTCAATAACTTAAAAGTGCATTACAAAGAATCACATTAAAATTGCAGAAATGGAAAGAAACAAGTAAAGCATGCACCACAATAATCAATAGAAGAGCACCAAATTTTACATGGAAACCCTTGAAAGGGAAAAACCATAGTGAGGATTAACTCACTATATATCATAACAAGTTACAATAGATCATAGCTTAAAGGACTAACTATCTAGAAAATATAAGGGCTCACTACCCAAGGAAGGTCACTTCTTCTAGAATTATAAATGGACTTACAAAATGGCTCACTATCAAAGATTGAATTGTTAACAATGCATTTGCTATATGTTGAAGATATAGTTCCTTGTTCTGCTCAAAAAATTGACTTTACACACTTCATCCTTCACTGTCACTCTTATGCACTTGCACAAGATTACATCACACTAAAACTCACATATTACTCTCTTCTCTCTACATTCACACATTGAATTTTCCTTCTCTCTCTATATATATCCTTTATAATCAATCATACCATCAATTAGGTCAGCCTAATTGGATGAAACATGTGACCTTAAAACTTGTCAGCTCAAAAATACAACATACATGCCTTACAAAAGTAACCAAGGTGTGATCTTTACCAAAATAGGTCAAAATGACCTATAGATACTCCTATGAATCTCCTCCATACACAATTCAGTCTCGCACGACCCCGAAACCCTTAGGTTGGCAACACACAACAAAACTAGTAAAACAACAACTGAATGAAGCAACTATTCATCTAAAACTTGACGCATGAACCACCAAACCACTTGAAACTTGGAGTGCACACACATATAACTTTTCCAAGTACTTCCTAAAATATGTAGAACACAATGATCATCCATGGTGGAATGCAGAGAATTCCAACATGAACTCTGCAATTGTAACTATGTCACTACTTAGTTTGATACTCTATGATTAATATCTTTTGCTGCGGAAGACATAAGACCCTGAACATTTGGATATAGAGACCTTCAATATGTACTGTTATTAACTCAAAACCACATGACAAGATAGTGTAATTCAGAATAATGGGGACCACAAAATTGTTCCTATGTTACTTTGAAAATACACTATCTTAGTCTAGGACTTAGCTAATTTCCCAAAACCACTTGGTTTTCTCTGAACTATATTCATATTAATACACCATCAAATATACAATGGGTTGAAATCAATGAGAACATAATACACCATAATTCTCATGTTGTCAACATTATTTTCCATGTCTAATTCCCCAAACCAAATGTTTGGGTCTTTCTTTTTGCTTATTGGCAGTTAATATATTGCTTCATCAAAAAAATTCTAAGTTTCTGAACCCATGTCAGTCCCCAAGGAGGTTGTCATAACCATTTCAGCTTCCAACAAGGTTATTCTAACCATGTTGAAACCCAAAGTTATCATCGTAGTCTTCACCCAAAGATGATTTGTGGTTGGGTTATGATTCTCTTGATTATGTTGAAGTCTAAGTCAGTCTTGTGTCTAATTTTCAATCTTAATTTTGGTATTTTAAGAGGTTCTCACAACCTTGTCGAAAGCTGAAAAGGTTCTCAAAATAATTTGTGCAATCTTCATGTGAACCGATTAGTAAATATTTTGAAGAATTCAAGTGTTGAAGGATATATTTCACTCATCTTTCAGTTTGAAGAATAAGATCGAGTTTGGCAATGTGAGTTTTTCAAAAAATATTAAAGGTTTTAAAACCCATTTTGGCATCCAAAGATGTTCTCACAACCTTGTTGGAAGTCGACAAAGTTTCCAAAATTAACTAGGAGCCTAAATCATAGTATGAAATGTCTTTATGAATGAGGCCCTTTTGTAGAATTAAAGCATTCCGAAAAATGCTTTCAAAGAAAATCAATGGTTTTTGAAACCTATGGTGGAGAGTGAATGGGTTTTCACAACTGGGCTAGTGGTCGCTAAATAATTAATAATATATTTGTTGGAAGAAGTTTCTATAAGAAAATCTCATTGCCAATTGAAAAATATTGTGTTATAGTATAATATTATCGACTTGAAGAGGAGGTTTTGAAACAAGCAACATAGTCAAATGAGGTTTCCAAAAACCATTCAAACTTTGGGAATTTTTTTTTTATATTGGGACATATGTTAACACACGAAATAAGCACACACACATACCAACATTAATAGTGCAATTAATGCAACCTCAAAGCTCGAGAACATTAAATACTAGCCTATAAGCTGAAAATTAATTACAAAAAAAGGCATTTTTATGGGTATCCACTAAAGAATTGGTGAGCACGAAAAGGAAAAGTTGCAAAGTGCAACCTAGGTAAATATCAAATTCCTTACAGAGTTGGATAGTGCATTAGGAGTGAAAGGTACATAATTTATCTTATTCATGTGACTTGGAAAGGAGTATTTAGCATCAAATAGAGTAATTACATGAGTAATTGTGAAATATTGGGCTGCACTTTAGAATTAAAGCTCCCTTTAGATTTATTTGTTTGCTTGTTGGAAGAAATTACTCACATTTTTTGTAATTTGATTCTATAAAAAATGAAGTACAAGTATCAAGGGTATGAGCGTATATCTAGTCTGGTGAGCATATTACCTAAAATTAGTGATTCAAAGCTAGGGAACATGAATTTGGAAGAATTATGGGAGAGGGTAGATAAAAAAAATAGACCTCCAATTACATAAAGATTGGTAGAAAGGATTATTATAGGAAACCAATTTCCCTGTAGTAGTGCAATGACCATAATTGGTAATGAAGTGCATTAATCATTATGACCCCTAAGATTAAAAGGTGAAATCTAACAAAAACTGAATTATTACAAAGTTGAATGGAGATGTCTTTAATGCAATACTCAGGTTACCTCAAAGAGGGGGTTTTGTGGACCTTAACATCATCTTAGCATATCATCACTTTTTTAAGAAATAAAAGTCGATGTATGAATACCATATCTAGGCATTGGCTAGCAATTTCGAAGAAGGGAAAGTCCCAGTTGCCCAAAATCTACACAGGTCACAATTTATAGACAAAATTTCCAATATAATAGTTTTGTTGCACAAGATAATGGGTCAATTCTAGCTCAACATTTTTTTTTATATGTCAAGTATTATTTATTTTACACTATTACCAACATGATGGCTTGGCCAAGATTATATCCAGCCAAATATTTCAATGAAGCCACTCCAATTTACAATCATTATCCCCAACTTTAATTAGAAAGAAGTTATAAAATCTCTAAGATGGTGAACGATGTGTTCACAATGTTGGTATTTTGAAAACTCTAATGTGACATGAGCATGAGGATATCTCAAGAAGCCACTCAATTAATCAATACCTACATGAGCTTCTTTATCTAGTTTCACAAGTTTACTTACATTTGAATTGGAGGGTATGATGGTTTCTCGTATAAGCTACCTAAGTATGTGAGTGAAAAATTTGTATTGATTGAAGTTTATAGACAAATTGGAGAACTTAATAAAAGATACAAGGAAAGAAAGAAAGCAGGCTCACTTTTTGTATTGAATTGTCCCTTTACCAATGTAATCCATCTTTAGACACCTTGAATATTGAAAGAGATGTGGAAAAGATACAATTCAACTCTTTTAATTATGCTTTCCATTTGACAATGAGGATTTTGTTATGAACAATTTGTAAATTGGAATTAAATTTTATCATGTTCCTAAGCTAGAAGACTACTAGGTAGATTGCAATAATGAATTATAGGTCAGAAGGAGAGATTGGATGAGGTTATCCCTAAGGTAGGTCAAAATATTTCATTTAATTTGAGATATCCAAAATATTAAAGACGATGAAATTGATCTGGGAGATCCTATATATTTTGATCATATACAAATGTTGTCAATCCTACTTATTAATTGTGATGTCAAAGAGATTTCTAATGTTAAAGGAAGATTAGTTTTCATGCTCAAGATAATGAAAGAATGGATATTGAAGAAGACAACTAAGAATCCTAGTTCAAAATCAATAGAAATTAAAGGAGTTGTAGAAAAAGGAGAAACTAGTTAGGTGTACCCTCCTCCTTCCAAGACAATATCATCTTTATCAAATATTCAAACCACCGAAGGAGGGGGTGGAGATGGAAATGGTGATCCTCCTAGGATAAATCACAAAAGGATATTTAGAGATGCTACTAAGAGAAAAGATAAGAAGTAAAGGGAAAAGGAGAAGCTTGAAACTACCTAGGAGGTAGATAGAGAAGAAGGCACCATCGAGGTATCTTCATCACCCTCTCATAATAATGATTCTTCTTCTCAACCTTCACCAAACCCATCTCCCCCTCATTCATATTAGGTACCACATGTTTCTCCTAATCCATCTCCCCTTCCTCACTTGATATGTCCCCTTTTTACAAACCCCCTTTCAATAAATCTCTTCAATTCTATCCTCACACCACAAAATTCTCCTTTTTGTACTCCAATTGGCACAACTACCTCTTGGTTAGAGAAAACATTGTCTAAGAAAATAAAATTGGTGGAATTGAGTATCTTAGAAAAGGATGTTATTTCTAGCCTACTCCAACGAATTCCTTAGCCCAAGAAACCAAAAACCATTTCAAGGTTGATGTTGGATGCCACCTCCAAGAACATGTTTGTGGAGAACACTCACCCTTCTGTGAAGAAAGATGCAACTGAATTGATTGTTAAATATATTAATATCACAAGAATCAATTTAGGACCTTCTTCAATGGAAGGTGGTGTACACAATTTTCAAGTTTCTAGTGCTAAATTAGTTGAGAGAATGGAAAAGGAAAATAAATATAAAGATGAATTGAAGCAACAGATAAAATTTTGATATCCTACTTGAAATCCCCTATAGACACTTCAACCAAACTAGTTGATCAAATTGACTCTTTGTTTGATCCTAACTTAGACAACCAAAAGGAAATCCTTGAAAATATTCACACGTATAAATCTTATGGAATGTGACTGAAAATTGGGTCAATGATATTGAAATCAAATAAATCATGTTCATTGAGAAGCCCAACAAATTATATTAAGGACAGATATTATCGCCATCCTGAAACATAATGAGTTAGGGCCAATTATCAAAGGCCTTTCAAGTGTACAAAGCCAAATCCATTTCTCAAACATCTCAATCTCCATCAAAATACAAAGATGATGCCGACGTGGAAGTCATGTCACCTCAACATAATATTTAACTTGTTTCATTGTTGTTTTAAAAATACTATATTTATGAAGCATTAAATTTTCCTAAATTTAATGGACTATTTTAACCTCCTTGAGGCAATTATTTTACAAGATTCAATTACAATTGCAAAGATATAAGTATGTAATCATGTACCAAAAAAGGGGCAATTTTTTTTTGGAGTTGATATGGAAAGATTGTAAGTCTATGAACTCTATAATTTTGAACACTTGAAATAACGAAATATTTTAAGTTTGTGTTAATGATTTTGTGTTATCATTTATTGTGTGCACGATAATTATTTTGAGTGTGTTATTTTTGTATTGGTATCTACCCACTATCATTTTAAATTTGTCAAGGTCATTCCCAATGTTGCAATTATGTGTTGTTGGTGTTGTCATTGGTGTCAACTGTATGAGCAGGATATTGGTGCAAGGGTGTGAGTAGTTGGTATTGAGTTGATGTTGTCTCTGATGATGCTTTGATTAGTTGCATTTGGTTATCATTAGTAAGCTACTGGTGTCAACCTCTAGTGTTGCTTTGATAAGATTTTGTCTATGGATGTATGGTTGATGTTGCAGTGTGTTTAGTGGCGATGATGGAGTGCTTAAGATGTTGAGGATGTGTCTCTAGTGCTTGGTTTCCATGTGCTTTTGAGAAAATTTGAATAAAAAGAGGAAATAGTGTGTTGCAGTGGTATTTTGTGTTACAAAGTAGCATTCTAGTTTGGCTTTGTATTTATTCTATTTTGAAGATCTAATTTTATGGTTTGGATGTGTTGATAATAGATGTTTAGAGGTGTTGCATTTAGAATTTTGTGTGTTGGATCATTGAGTAGAGGAAGGTGTGTTCACCAGTGTGTGAATTGTGTATTGCAGAGGTGTCTGGAAGATTTTTTTTCTCTGCATTTCTCTGCAAAGTGGTTTTAGGTCTTGTGGATTTAGAAGGGTGTTGATAGTGTTTGTATATTTCTTCAATTGAAGTTGATTGAGGTTTTATGCTTCAAAAGTCAATTTCTTGAGTTGCAGTGTATGGTAGAATCATTTGAGTGTATTGGGTGTGTACATTCTTCAAGTGAAAGTTATTGTGAGGGAATTTGTTGGATTTCAGGGTGTTTGTGGAATATTCTAGATCATGTTTAAGCATGGTGTGTTGTTTGCGTGTTGTCTTTGAATTTGAGAAAGCATGTACTTAAATGTTAATGGTGATAACATAGGTTTGACCGACCTTGGTTGTTTACACTAATTGTGAAGTTGCTTCAATGTTTTTGGAAGCATGGCACAACATGTATGAGTGGATTTAGGTCCTAGCTAAGTTGTGTTGTGGTTTTCCTTCATTCCTTTCCATCATGGGAATATTTTGGTGTTGACCTAATTTGAATTTGTATGGTTGAGGTGCATAGCCAACCTTGGAGATTTTTTATAAGGTTGAAGATGGTATAAATATGAGTTGAATTATTGAGGGATAATAAGATATATGTGAGAGATGTGAATGATGTGAATTACAGAGTTGTGAGGTGTGAATTTGTGCAGTGTAGTGCAAGCTTTCATGTATTAGATTACTAAATGTAGTGAGTAGAACGTATCTACAATATTCAATAAGACTGTGAAGGTGTTAGTGATGTTGTGGTAGATTTTTCTATTACATTGAGATGGTTTTCTCATTGCAACACTCTTCTCTATCTTCTTTTTATTCCAGTAGTGAGCCTTTGGCAATGAGTCTTTCTTTCTTTTGGGTAGTGAGCCCTCCGATAGTGAACCCTTTGTAATAATTATTGATATTACTTTATATTGTGAGCTAATCCTCACCCTGATTTTTCCTTTTTAGGGTTTTCCATGTAAATCTAGTGTTTCATTGTGCATGGTATTTCTTTGATTTTGTTTATGTTATCTTCTTTCATGATAAGTCACTCTAACAAATTAAGGGTTAATTTAATTAATGTGGATTTGAATGCTTGTGAGGGTTTTGAAATTATAAGGTACAACTAATTCACCCCCCCTCTCAGTTATCTTGTGCATTCAACACCCAAATAGTAAATTGAATTGTGTGTTATTTATTATTTTGAGAAATAACTGTTTGCAGGATCTCATTTAGATTTTATTCCATTTTTTGTGTTTCTATCTTTAGACCTTTTATGCTTTTTTGTTAAAACAAAATCCCTTAAAATTAGAAAATGCCATAAGAGGGAGTTGTACCTCTAAATTCAAAGGAAATTTATTTTAATAAAGAAATAACTTATCCAACTATTAGTAAAATCTATGATTATAAAGGGAATAATAGAGATAGTCCATAAATTTCAATAATGACAAATCTATTAACCAACACTACCAAAGTTAAACATAAACCTACTAGGAACTCTCAATTTTTTGTAAAAATCTAGTCAAGTATAAACCATAGCATACATCAAACTTCTTACAAAAATTGCATAAGGAACACTATACATGTATATCATCAAAACCATCATCTAATTTAGGACATTATTCCAAAGAAATCCTAGTGTGTATTGTTAATAAGATACTCACAAAGTTACAAATAGCATGGTAAAAGAAATACAAAATAGTGTCAATATATTTTCTCTAATTAAGCTAAATATTTTTGTTAACTTGATCCATATCGATTTCTATACCCAAATTTTATTTTCAATCTTTAAATATTTCATATCAAAAGCACGTGAAAGTTAATTTGTAAGTTTCCTAATCACCTCTTTATAGTTTCCAATGAACATGTCAACATATAAGACAACAATTAGCAATTGATTATTAGTCAACTTAAAATAAAAATAATGATCATTATTAATTCTCACAAAATAAATCTCTAAGGCAAAGACATTGAACTTCTAATGTCACATCTAAAGGCTCTAATTTAAGCTATATGGTGATCATTTCAACCTACAAACCAAATTTTCTCTTTTTTACACAAAACTTTCAAGTTTTTTCATAAAAATATCTTATTAAGATCTCCATACAAAAATAATAGTGTTAACATCCATTTTCTCCACTGTAAATGATAAGTAGTAATAATATAAAGTAGTGATCCGATAAAATTCAATTTAGAAATAGGGGAGAATTTCACCAAAGATTATTCCTTCAACATAAGAATACCTTTTTTCCACTAGTCTTACATTGTACCTTTCCAACTTACCATCTACTCCAAACTTGTTTTTAAACACCCACTTGCATCTAATGGGCTTCTTTACCTTAAGCATCTCAACTAGTTCTCAAGTCTCAATTTTTTTCAAAGCCACCATTTCATCCTCCATCACCTCCATCAAAGATTCACTCTCCTTTGAAGAAATATCTTCTTTCACAAATCTAATTTCATCATCAATACAAGATAAAACAAATACATAACATAAATTTATTGGGCTATATATTTCAACTAGTTTTTGTTGTCTTGTGATCATCCACAAGGGTGTAGTAAGAGTATCTTTCTTTTCTTCTTCTAAATTGTTCTATAAACCTTATTCTTCTTTAACATCCTCTTATCCAACTCATTCTTGCATGTGTGTATCTTCTTTCTTCTCTTTTTTTTTTTTTCTCAAAATGCATTTTTTTTTATCATTTTCCTTTGGCTAGACAACATCAAAACTAACTTTAAATTCCCAAAAATCTAATTGTTAGAATAAAAAATTTTAGTTCTAGAGAATTTCACAACTTAAAGTCTTTAGCATTCTTGTCGTAATTAACAAATATATGTTTTTCATCCTTAGGATGACTTAGCTTAGATTGTTTTTGTTTAGGAACATGAACCAAAGCTCATAACTAAAAACTATAATTCACATAGATTTTTAACTATCCACATCTCATATAGTGTTTTGTTAACTAGAAAAAAATTAGAGATCTATTTACCAAATAAAAAGTAGCACTTGCATACTTAACCCTAAACATCAATCAATCCCACCACTACTCAACATATGATGTAGGAGCACCTGGGTGCACATGCAATCAACATCACCCAGAATGTATTTCAGTTGCAGTCCAATTTTCATTTTGTGGTTTGGCTATAAAATTTTGTGGTTCAGGTGACAAGTCAAAGTGACATTGTTGTCATTTTAAATTGACAAAATGTCTTTTTTGATTCCAATCTTCAATTCAATTAGATTGAGGATTAAAATATGTATCATAGATAAAATAAATGAATTCTTGGTATCAAATATTTAAAATGACCAACACCAAAGAAAGAATATGAGTAGATCAAAGGAGGAAGTGAGGCAAAGTTGAAGAAAAATATTAAAAGTGTGAAGATTTAAGAGGGGATAGATTGATGCATAGTAGGAGAGGGAAGGCTATACTTTTTCTTTTAAAATTAAAATATAATTGGAAATTAAAGGATAAGAGTCTCAATGAAGATAAAAGACCCTGAAAAGATAAAATGAATGGTATGTGCAATTGTTGACAGGGAAGAAGCATGCTTCATATCCATAGAGAGGGGTCATGGGAGGTAAAGAGATGCAACCAATTAAATTGCAAGTTACAGACAACCTTGAAAATGGAATAGATGGAGGAAAACAATCAAAATTGCCCCACATATAATGTTTAACAAATTTGTAGGTAAGAGGAAAATCCAGGTGCAACTAAGAAGAGAGTGGAGGATAGGAACAAAAAACAACATTTATGAACAAAATAAGAATGGAGTTAGGTCATGGGGTTTCAAGATACAAATGTAGGTAATAAAAAAGCTACAATAATAACATATAATTGCATATTATAATTGTTCAGAAGGAAAGAAAGTACAACTAGCGCCATGTGAAGATAACTTAGAATTTACAAAGAAAAGATAAGAAAATGTAGTAAGAGGGAATAAGGGGGTGTGGAAATTAAAATTGGATCCATTGATGATCAAAATAAAACATGAAGAGTGTAGGTGAAAAGAAGAATATAGAGGAGTCACACATAGAATACAAATTGAATTATAAATTTTAATTGCCTGTGAATTTTAGGTTTATTTAAATAAACTAATGTTGCTACTAGTTTATTATACAAATTGATTTTGTAAGAAGTCTAAGATAATTAAATTATCACCACTATTTTGAGGGATTTTGATTTGAATTTAATTGACAAGTGAAACTATCAATTTAAATTGTGTTGGTTATGAAGTTGTTAGAATTTTTGAATTTTGTTAAACCAATGAATCTTATTTCAGTCTTTAGGCGAAGGGTTGCATGTAGAATTTATGAGTTTGTGTGTTAAGTTTGTTTGAACAGTGAAATGATTTTCTCATCTTCACCAAGTGGTATCAAATAAGGGGATCTTGAGAGTGGAGAGAATCCACTAGGACCCATGGGTAGAGTAGAAGAAGTGTAGTGAAGAAGATCTAGTGTGAGGATTATTGTAGGTAGAGAGAAGCCTTGAGAAATTGAGAGCTAGGGAGCTGCAAAAAGAAGTGTGATTAAAAATTATCTAGCATGAGGTGAGATTTTTGAAAGGTTTCAGTAGATGAGATGGGTATAGTCATAAGGAAGAAGCCTATGATTTGGGAAGCGTGGAGATGGTACAAAGAAAATAAGACATGGAGGATGATTGTGGATATAAATGAGTGATTGGATAAGTTGGATAAATTGGAGGCATAACCGAGTGGACAAGAAGACATGAAAAAAGAGGATGAGGATGGAATGAATAGCAAAGAGCTTACAAGAAAGGTAGTCGAAGAGGATACAAATGAAGATGTAGCGATGTAATGCAAAGAGGTTTTAGTGAAGGATGAGGAAGAAGATGATTTGTTATCACAGATTTTGGCAATGGAGAACGAATGGTTGGAGAAGATCATAGTGATTGAAAATGGGAAGAAAAACATCATAGCAAAGAAAGTAGAAGTTACTGATACAACTAATGGTGAATTTCTAGTAGTGAATAAAGAGGTGAATCTTGTTGCATTTTGTGATGATGATTTTTTACTTCCACTTGAGGTAGCCAAGGTTGAAGAGTGTGGAGAACCTATGGAAATTTTAAATTTTCATTAGGTATTTGATGAAGATTTGTATATTGCAAGTTGTGATATGAATGACATAAGAGTTTGGTGGAGGTCAATTAATAGTGGGATGGATCCCACAAAGTAGAGGAGAGGAGAAATAATTTTGTGGAGGAGGACAACACATGGTGGATGTGAATCCATGAGAGGAGAGAAGAGTGGTGAATGAAGTTGTGGGAGGAATATGGTAGTTGCTCCAGCATGGTGCTAGAAGAGGGGGAAAAATAATTGATTTTGTGCACTTATCTCAGTGATGGAGTTCATTGTAGGTTGGTTGCAGCCTAGAAGAGTAGTTTGACTACTCCAATCCAACTTTGTGAGTCTTGTAAGGCCTCTAATAATTCTCAATCAACTTGGTGATAGACACATAATTCATAGGAGGAGTTCCTAATTGAATAGTTCATTGGACCCTCACAAAGACTTCATTTAATTATCAACCAGGCCTTTGTAAGCTTTTGATGATGTTGGCATTGTATGTGTATTCATGGACTCTATATGGCTTATATCAGTGAGTATAGGTGGTTTACACATGTACAATAAAAAAATAAAGGTTGGAAAAGTAATAAAACGTTAACTTACAAAAAAAGGAAAATAATTTGATCTACTATGGATGTTATGGTTACCTTCGACATTAGTACCACCTAGGTCATGTACATAAAAAACAATTTATCATCATGTAGTTTCCTAATGTCACATACAACTGAGGAAACCTCTATGTACATGCCATACTGAACCCACCAACTACCATCACATTAAATCCCTCGAATTTCTCTATAGGGATGCCCCTCTTAGCCATCAATGTTGCGTCTATGAAATTGTGGGTTGCCCCACTATCAATCGAAACCATAACTCACTACCCCTACAATACTCCCCTAACTCTAAAAGTGTTAAATAGAGGAGTACTTGATAAGGTGGCAATGGATCCACTCTTAACCTTCTCATGTGGCTGCTATGTTCATTTCCCTGAACTTGTTCCACCTCCTCTTCACCATCACTATCTGAAAGAAAATGTAATGCACCTTACCCTTGCCCATGCATATGTCTCCAATCTCCCATGGTTCCTTATAGCTCAAACACAACTTCTTCCTCCTCAATTCTCTATGAGCCTCATCATCCAACTTATCCTTCCTGGGCCACTCCTTCTGAAAAGGTTTCTTATCTTTTTTTTTTGAGGAATTAAGGGTTTGGATGGGATTTTACTCTTTGGAACAAAGTTCTCCATATATACCATAGGAATTAATGATAGAATCCTGTAATGAATCTAATTTGAAGGCCTTAATCCAACCAAGCAGTGGCTTGGATAATCCCTCAATAAAGAGTATGATCAACATGTGCTCTAACACATCTATCACCATGATCGAGAATGTCTAAAACTCAAAAATGTAGGCATCCACTATCTCAACCTACTTGAGATGTGCCAACTCCCTAAAATGTAACTATGGGTACTTCTTTTCAAATATGTCAATCAACTTTTGTGTGAATTTCAAATAGGAGGTAATGTTGGCCTACCCCAAAGCGACTAGCCCATGGTACCATCATTTATGGTCCTCTCCCTCCAAATGTAGGGTGGAATATTTTATGGCTTTTGTCTCCAACATAGCGTTGAGTTGGAAATGTGTATCCAACTTCTGAACCCATGCTATGAAAATGCATTTGTTTAAGCCATCAAAAGAAGGAATGGATAGATTCCCAACCTTATGATAAATATCCTAATTTTGTAGGCCGTTGTTGTGATCGCTTGGTTTGTTCATGTACTTGATAGTGAAAAAATACTATAAATTCATAGTTGCATGAAACTCATCACTAAGAGACTAATACTCCCTCAAGTAATATGTGAACTCTTCACCTTTTCCTTGTTGTCCCTGATTTCTAGCCTATTTTCCTCCCAATAATTGGGATAAAAGTGGTCTAGGAGTCACTCTACTAGCTTTCCTAGAGTGACTATGCGGGAATGTGAGTGTTGCTTCCTTCACCATTGTTACCATTAGTCCCTCGTGTACTATTCTTAACAACATTGTCATGGTTTATTATGAATTCTGTAAGGAGTTGAACTAATTTTTGTTGACCCCTTGCAAGGTCATTTATTATTTTGCATACTATTTTCATCAAGTGGTTCACACATGTCATCCATATTTTCCTCTTCCTTTGACTTTGAATCAAATAAGTTATCAGCTAACCTATGCCTTCTACTCTTGTATGTTATGTATTATCTTTCTATTGTCACCAAATAGTGCATCCTTGTTGGGTTGTAAAAATCATCCTACGGTGAAACATGGGACAACTCCCCTAATTGTGGGCTTAGGATTTGGGAGTTAACCTCTAGAGTGAGTTGGTTCTCTTGGTGTTCACCTATCCTAGCTTAAACTATTGATTTTACTAATGGATAAGGGTAGAAAGAAAATCATGAAATGAAATCCTATGGCTAATAATGTGATTCACCAAACATGGAATAACTTGAACTACTATCTTGACACATGAATCTCTAAGTTTTTCAGTTTGTGTTTGCACAACTCAAGCGTTAACATGTTCATACATAAGTTTTTCATAGGAAAGCTGAAATTTTTATAAGATTTTAAAGGAAAATTAAGTACTTTTCACAAATAAAGGACTTTAACTTCAATGGCACAACCCATGACCCACATGATACACACATTTTTGCCTAAAAGTGCCAGAGATGAGATAATACATTTGAGGTTTTAGCATAAAACACAAAAAAATATAATCAATAATCTATTTGCACATAATGAAACAACTATTAAGAAGGCAAAAATACTGAATTTTATTGAGAAAAAGGTGTTATTACAATAGATACAAGTCTGAAAATGACTAATTTTCCTTCAAAATATGACAAATTACATCTAATTCTTCAATCTCAAAGACTAGTTTTGAGATACAATACAATGTTTTGCTGAGAAGAACTTTAAAAAAGTTACAACATATATCAACAAAAAATTAAGAATTAATTACAAATGAGACAAAGCCTCCTTATTTCTATCCTCTGTTGGAGGAAAATAAGGACAAATTTAAAGACCTAAACACTTTTTCCTCGTACTTGACCAAAACTCCACTTGGCATTGAAAAACAAACTTCCTTGTTTTGACTCCTTTAAAGCCTCTTCCATTTCTCCTGTAAGGCATAGGATATGTGATGGCTGAATCATTCAATTATTATGATAATGATGCTGCCACATCTACTTTTGATCATTACTTTTCAAACTATTTCCTTCACAATATAGGACATGTTTCCTATATCTCTGCAACTACCTTTTACTCTATCAAAATAGGATAAGAAATTTTCTCAGCTCTAGACTCCAACTAGACATTGGAAAATAATCACTTTGACGTGGCTTGAGTACCAATAGGTTTTGTATAATGTACTCTTTCCAAATCAAAGTGATTAGTTTTCAATGTCTAGTTGGAGTCTAGAGTTGAGAAAATTCCTTATCCTATTTTGATAGAGTAAACGAAAATTGCAGAGATATAGGAAACATGTCCTATATTGTGAAGGAAATAGTTTGAAAAGTAATGATCAAAAGAAGATGTGGTAGCATCATTATCATAAGAATTGAAGGAGTCAACCAACTCATATCCTATGCCTTGCAGGAGAATTGGAATAGGCTTTAAAGGAGTCAAAATAGGGAAGTCTATTTTTCAGCACCAAGTGGATTTTTGGTCAAGCAGGAGGAAAAAGTCTTTAGGTCTTTAAATCTATCCTATTTTTGCTCCAATGGGATATACATAAGGAAGCTTTGTCTCATTTGCAATTGGTTCTTTTTTGCTACTGTATGTTGTAAATTTTTTTAAGTTATTCTCAGCAAAACATTCTACTGTAACTCAAAACTAGTCTCTAGGACTAAAGAATTAGATGCAATTTTTCATATTTTGAAGGAAAATCAATCATTTTCAAACCTGTATCTACTATAAGAACACCTTTTCTCAATAAAATTCAGTATTTTTGCCTTCTTAATAGTTGTTTCATTATGTGCAAATAGATGATTGATTATGGTTTTATATGTTTTATGCTAAAGCCTCAAATACATTCTCATCTCTAACACTTTTAGGTAGAAATGTGTGTATCATGCAGGTCATAAGTTGCTCCATTGAAGTTAAAGTCCTTTATTTGTAAAAATTACTTGATTTTCCTTTTAAAGCTTACAAACTTTTCAGCTTTTCTATGAAACACTTATGTATGAACATGTTGTGTTGGAATGATGGATGCATAGGGTCCCTGATGAAGCTACAATCTTCAATGGAGGACCTTTGCCAGGAAGAAATATTCAACCACACAGAAAGTATACAATAATGGCATTCAAATAGGAGATTCTATTATGATGATCTAGATATGTTACAAGAGTACATATGCCTGATTATATAGGCAAGAGCTAAACCTAGAATGCACAAGATGTTGCCAAGTGTTCAAATCACACTACATGTGACAACATGAAACCCTAACTAACTACCTGGGGAATGATAACAAGATAGAGATAAGTTCTAGAAAATATAACTCATCTTCTAGAAGGGTTTCTTATCTCAACAACATTATTTATGATTTATTTACTAATGCAACTAGGACTAAATGATTAAATGAAGACCTAAGTTAACTTATGCTAGTGTAATAAATAATTAATTACACTAACACCCCCCATAAGTGCAACTTAGGGAAGAAAATGAAAAATGCAATGATTATGTAGAGATGATGGGTCTCGACTACATGATGGCCATTTTAGGTACCCATGTACAAATGAGAATGAAAATGCAACTAATCTCTCGCAAGTGGAGAAAAGGGGAAAACCCAGTGGGAAGAAAACCCCTCTCCAAAAAGGAGATGAAATACAGATAAGTGAGGAAGGATGGAGGACTCCTAAATACCCCCCAAGAACACCATCTGTCACATGGATACAATATAATCAAAATCCCCCCCATGGGAGGGAAATAGAGAGACTATGTAGACCCCCCCAAAACATGTGATCACCTGCAAGAATGGTAAGTTCCTGTAGACAAAATATGATCCAATGTCGACAAACAACTTGTCTCCCTTTTAGAAGAAACAAAGCCAAGTGCAAGTGTAGGGATGCTTCCCATTTTTGGATAGGAACTGAAGGAAGGAAGGATGTATATGAATTATGATGATGTCTCTAAAAGCTACTCATGTGTCTCCTTGCCTGATGAAGATGAAGATTGCACAATCAGATTAGGTACATGCCCAATCAATGTAGAAGGTGACAAATCAAGATGATGCAGAAACTGATGTTGAACAAGATCCAAAGACTGCATTACTAGATTACCCCACCATAATGAAGTGTCCTCAAAACCACTAAGAGAAGATTGAAGCCAATCCAATGGTGGATGTTGAAGAAACTATAATCCAATAGAGGAGTGTAGAAGTCTGATATATGAAATCTATGAATAAAAAAAAAGTGTCTCCAAGATAGTCTCAAGATTCCCAATCAAGGTTGAGACAAAGGAATGTGGAGACTCAAGAAAAATATCCAAAGTAGGATTCAAATAGAGGAGTGATATCCCCTCAAGAATGTTCTCCAAACCTGTAGAAATAGCCAAGTCAACAATCCCTGAAACAAAGCCATCCTGTGATGCCAAGCCTGGAAAACTAAATGTGTCTTGATGAATGGAAATGATGGAAGCCTCAATCAATGAATCTAGACAAGGAATCATTGGATGTGAAGGGATACCAACTATCTTTGATGGAGAAGAAAGAACAACTGAAGAAACCTTGTCAACCTCTTCGGAAAATTCAAGGCAATCCAAACAAATAACCTCCTAAATAACAATATCATCATGGGGTATCTTATTTGAGGAATGGCATTCTGAATCATGATCATTGGGGAATGGTCGAGTATCTGAATCTCCAAATAGCTCCCAAATCTTGGTCCAAAGGATATGAGGTCAATCACAATGATCAATAGTACTCAAAACATCACAATCAACTTGCATCTCAATGATCTCTAAAATAGTGTATCTGCTGCAACTCCAAGCAAACTCATGAATACCTTCACTTGGATGATGAAATATACCATACAGATGTGGAAATAAATCAAGTGATTAGAGATGGTGGATGATCCCATCTCCCATTTTTTTATAGTTTCCCTTATGCAACATAACCATAGAAGGAGTATATGCAAGCTCCATAATGTACTATCAAATTTCTCAAAAATAAAAAGAAAATGACCTTCAACAGAAAATAGAAACTTCCAAAACTGATATGCAATTGAAGTGATGCCACCCAAATCAAAAAACCTTTTCCCAAGCTTCAGGAAATTTTTAAGTTATTGAACAAATGCACCAAATTGAACAAAACCAATGCAAGAGTACCTGGAACTGAAACTGATCAAAATGACTGAACTGATGAAAAAAGCTCTGAATTACCTTCTTGATGCCGTTGGAATCACTGAATTTCAATAAACAATTGAGAAGATATGAGCCTTTATGTCCAAATTGGGGTTTTGTCTTCAGTTGATAGTAGATTTTTTTTTCCAGATTTTTTTTGCAAAATAGATTGCACCACTAGAAAGTAGACCAAATCCTCTTTTTGACAGTATCTCGTTTATTGAATTTTGATACCCTGGTGAAAAAATATGGTGTTTTGAAAAAAATGCCCTTTGAGGGCCTGCAGGCTAAATAGGTGCAAAATTTTAAGCACCTGGGCTAAAAAAAATTGCGCCCCTAGTTCTTGACATGACCCTAGGCTGTTTGGAAGTTTTAAAAAATTACACACCACCATTGGCGGCGAGGGGGTGACAGAACTTGGGCAGAGCTGAGCAATCTTGGTGGTGTCGCCTCTTTAGGAATCGCCCCCGATCACTAAGAGAACCTCGGATCGGGCTTTAGAGGCAAACAGGTGCTGTCGACGATAGTAGGATAAATGTCCTGTGAGAGAATGCTCAAGCTAGCGATGACGAAGATCAAAGCGGCGTTTGTATCACCGATGGACGGGGCCGGAAACAAGAGCAAGGTCGTTGGCAGGGGTCGAGAGTGAATGCCGGTCAAGATGACCACAGACGTCAGCGAATGTGACAACCGACAAATGGACGACCAAGAGTGCATCTCCTACAATGAATTAAAAGAAGTCAATAAAGAGGATTTTGCAAACAGTTTCAAAGTTGGGCCAACAGATGATTTATGACAAACGACCCCCAACAATTTTTATTTTTTTTGAATATTGCTAAAAAAGCAATTAAAAAAAAAATTGAATGTCGATTAAAATATATCTACAGGAAAAATAATTTATGTCGATGGAATAAAAATATCAAACCCCAAAAATGTCGATGAAGATAATTTGATGTCGACTATGTAATAAAAAAGCAATTAAAAAAAAATTGAATGTCGATTAAAATATATCTACAAGAAAAATAATTTATGTCGATGGAATAAAATATCAAACCCCAAAAATGTCGATGAAGATAATTTGATGTCGACTATGTAATAAAAAAGCAATTAAAAAAAAATTGAATGTCGATTAAAATATATCTACAAGAAAAATAATTTATGTCGATGGAATAAAATATCAAACCCCAAAAATGTCGATGAAGATAATTTGATGTCGACCATGTAATAAAATGGTTGTCTCTCCGATAAATTTTTCAAAAACTATAGAGAACCCATAATAATTTTTTGCCAAATAAATGGAGAATAGAGCCCTAAATTTTTCTGAAATGAAAAAGGCCTGCTGCTAAAAAGAAATTTCCACAGAGGACAACTGCAAGGGATGATTTTTTCCTACAAATTGTACGGATCGTATGATTGATTTTGCAAACCCCAAAAAATACCTCTGAGGCTCCTAGGATGATGTATCCGAATTTGATGAATGAACAAAGGATCCTAGGGTTTTGAGGCCTTTTGAAGAAAATGGTGAGCTTGGATCTAACTCAATCTACTTTAGAAATCAACTTGGTCCCCGGGTGGAGTCAAGTAGCCTACAATGGAAACCTTCAAGCTTGCAAGAATCTCACTAGCCCAACTTTCTTGATCTTAGGATGAATCTTCACTGGAATGGCTCTGATACCATGTTGGAATGATGGATGCATAGGGTCCATCATGAAGCTGCAATCTTCAATGGAAGACCTTTGCCAGGAAGAAATATTCAACCACACATAATGTATACAATAATGGCATTCAAATAGGAGATTCTATTATGATGATCTACATATGTTACAAGAGTACATATGCCTGATTATATAGGCAAGAGCTAAACCTAGAATGCACAAGATTTTGCCAAGTGTTCAAATCACACTACATGTGAAAACATGAAACCCTAACTAACTACCTAGGGAATGATAACAAGATAGAGATAAGTTCTAGAAAAGACAACTCATCTTCTAGAAGGGAATCTTATCTCAACAACATTATTTATGATTTATTTAATAATGCAACCTAGGACTAAATGATTAAATGAAGACATAAGTTAACTTATGCTAGTGTAATAAACAATTAATTACACTAACATGTTAACCCTTGAGTTGTGCAAACATAAATTGAAAAACTTAGAGATTCGTGTGTCAAAATAGTAGTTCAAGTCATTCCATGTTTGGTGAATCACCTTATTAGCCATAGGATTTCATTTCATGCTTTTCTTTCTAGCCTTTTCCATTAGTAAAATCAGTAGTTTAAGTTTGAATAATTGAACACCAAGAGAACTAGCTCACTCTCGGTGTTAACTCCCACATCTTGAGCTCACAATCAGGGGAGTTATCCCATGTTTCAGTAGTAGGCTAAATTTTACAACCCAACAAGGGTGCACTATTTGGTGACAATAGTTTTTGGCATACCTAGACTATTTTAGCTATTACAGTTCAAATTTTCCTATTATTGCTGATATTCGATGTGCATATCAGTGATTTCTACCTTTGGAGGAAAAATATTCACACATCTAACAAATCCAATTCTATTCTACTGGTTTCAAAAAGGCCAAGTTTTGGTATATACCTAGTTTTGCAAAAAAAATAGACTTCATTATTTTGGTTTTAAGAGCATTTTAATTACTTTCTTATTTTTTTATATGTTGTATCATGTCTTCATTACATAAAGATGTGTTTTATCATCATCCACTTCATGAAAATGATGATTATACCACTTCCTATCAACCATACCAAGCAGAATATGCTATTGGTTTTGTCTCAAGTAACCCACCAACAACAAATTACTAGCATAATCATCATGCTTTCCACCCACCCACCCATGCTCAACCTTCTTAACATCCTTTTGATAAGTTTGAAGAAGTCATGGCTAAGTTGAATCAACCTTGTTACCTCCCTAGCCAATCCCAAAATGCAGACAACATGGGGATTAGTGATATCAAAAACATATTGCTAGATTTCAATAAGAGATTGGATGATATCAAGAGACAACAAGAGTTTGATTTGTAGCAGAAGGTTTTAGCTTATCAAGCTTATCAATACCAACAAGATATGAATATACAAAGGAAGCAATATGAGGAGTCTCTTGCAAAAGAGATTTTTTCCAAACAAGAGAAAATGAATATTTTCTTGCTCAATTTTAAAGGATAGAAAACCAATCAGCTACTTACATTCCAAAGTAGCTTGCAAAAGAGGAGATTTCTAGGTTCAAGATTCCAAGTTTCAAGCAAGACAAGCCTTCTAAATCTTCAAGTAAGTTTGTTGAGTTTGAAATCCTAAGTTTTAGAAGTCTTCATCCTTTGCAAGAAATTGTGACTATGTAAGCTCAACCTTTTGTTCCTTAGAATTAGTTTCCTCAAGAGCCTATTACTCTTCCAAGTACCCATCAAACTTCCCAAGTTTCTTTGTTGGATCACCCTACTTCTCCTATCGCCATTTGCCTCTATAAAGGTGGTCCTATTGTTCACAAAGATAATTGGTTTAGTGAGCAAGAAAATGAGATTTTTGGGGAAGAAAAAGAAGAATCTTTTGTTGTTGGTACACTTGCACATGAGGTGGAAAAAGAAAAATTAGATTTGGAGCAAAAGGTTGGTGAGCATGATCAATTAGAATAGAAGATTGAAGAGCATGGTTTTTTGGGACAACAAGGTACAAAGCTTGAAAGAGGTGGTGTAAATGAAGTTTTAACTTTTTCATTTGATGAAATTCCTTTTTTTGTTGAGCAAGAAGAAGAGAGCATTCAAGTTTCATTGACATCACCAATTTTGGAGCTAATAGAAGTTGAGAATGAGCATGAGAAGATGTTGGCCCAAAAGGAGGTAAAAGAGGATAGCCTTGTTTTCCAAAATATAGAAGAAGTTGATACACATAAGGTTGCTGATCAAACTAAATATGAAGTCAAAATTGGTCCTTTTATACAAAAAAAAAAGGAAGAGGTTGAAGAGGACTTATTTTGGGATGATTTGGAGGTGTTTTGTTCAAATTTAGTTGTTAAATCAACACCTCTAAAAGAGGAAAATCATGAGCAATAGGGATATGATGCACAAATCTTCATACCTTCACCAAGTCAAAACAAAATAAATGAAGCAATCAAATCAACATGATGATAAGACAATAGACCACAAGCAAGAAACTAGCAAGGAGAGTTCAAAGTTTATATTTTCAAGAGCATGTCCAATCAGATATTTTGCAAGGATGGAGGCT
The DNA here is from genome assembly GCA_007115665.2 of Sequoiadendron giganteum. Taxonomy (NCBI): domain Eukaryota; kingdom Viridiplantae; phylum Streptophyta; class Pinopsida; order Cupressales; family Cupressaceae; genus Sequoiadendron; species Sequoiadendron giganteum. The sequence continues at coordinate 719,601,756 of CM021101.1, forward strand.
GAAAAAGCATCAAGAGGCATCCTTGCACCCAAGCATGAAGTTGTAGCTGAATGAGAATGCATTCCACCTACTTATTCACCTCAAAATTACAGTATGTTTGGTCAACATGAAGAGGTAAGTAGATTTGTTTTCATTTTCCAAGAAATATTGTAGCTGTTGGTTGAACATTTGACATTTCTTCACTTCCTCATGGCTGCACATAAACATGTGAAATATTTCAAACTAGTGAGAAAAGGAATCTATTTCAAGGAACCAATTAATGGTTTCGTTTGAATAAGTTTTGTTGCTGGTCAGTGTAGGTTAGGATAGGTTTTCTTTTAGGCAAATAAGTGTTGATGCACAATGTTTTAGTCTTGTTTTCTCTGAGGGTTGAGGCACAATTAGTCTAGGTGTTTAGTTAGTTGGTTTAAAGGTTTTACAACTAGTTGTCAAGTTTGATTTTTAAGTTGTTTTGGGTCTCTCTATCAACTCCTTTTCCCAATGGATATACTTAAAGCTACTGGTCCTTCAAGTTTTAGCTAGAAAAACCCCCTTAGAGGTCACCAAAAGTGTTAGCTCATTTTAATCATTGAGATTAAAATAGGATCAAACATTGTAAAGAGGGCCTATAACAAGTACCAAACCTTAAGGTTTATCAAAAGTGTCTAAGTCCATATGCATAATCTTTTGGGGGAATTTTTTTAGCCTATGTTGTGAGCTAGACTTAGAATTAAGGGGTAGATTTTCATATTGAAGGAACAAACCTATACCATAGTCCTTTCATGAAAGCTTGTCTACAAACCAATACTAAGATCTATGATAGTCATAAGTGACTGTGAAGCCTCCTTGATAGTGGCAGTATTCTAAAGGTGAGAATAGTGTTCACCATAAAAAAAAATGGTAGAACCTAAAATTCATATCACCATTGCCATTAAAGATGAAGGACAGTCATATAATGGATATTCAGTGATTAAAATACAGTCGTGATAGATTCTTAAGTGTGCTAAGGGATAAGAACCTTGAGAAAATTTAGTGCAATTTTCATGAGGGACAACATGGGTGAAGTTTCCTAAGACAGTCACATGGTCAAAATGAGAATAGAGAACAAACAACAACAAAAATTTAAAGTATGATAGTGACCAATGCAATCACGAGGATAGTAAATGCTTGAAGGGAAGAGTTCTAAAAGGATTACAGAGGAAAATGGTCTTGTAGGTAAAAGAGGTAATAGCCAGAGCATCATGTATATGCTATAGGAAGTGAGCCAGCCAAGGTCAAGAAAAACATTCAAGAGCTAGCATCTTCTGAGACAAGTCATAAAGGTGTAACAGGGAATAGTGGACAAGGTTTGCAAAGATTGGATTCACAAGTAGAGATGGAAGCTCACAAAAATGGATTTGTAGAAGAATTTTTGTGAGAGGTCAATTGGGGAGTTCATTACAAAACCTAATGGTGGGCAGACTATTGAATTTATTATAGCCAATGTATTCAGTATTTAGTCCCACATGGAATCATAGGTCAACTCTCATGTATTGCAATATGAATATAGGCTCATTTTGTGCACCTTAATCTATTTTTGACTATGATATGAACACTAGAGTGTCAATTTTTAAAGAAGGTTACATTAATCTTGGGAAGATTTAATAAGGGACTGATACCCAAATACATTGATGAAAGATCTAGTTATCACCTAATGAATGGATAAAACTCAGCTTTCCAATGCAAGAGGAATGTGGTATATTCCATATTTCTAGGAGATCTTTTGTATTGAAGGTGTTAGAGAGATTTCACGAGCTTCTAACTAGATAGGAGGAAAGTCACATGAATTTGAGTGGAGTGATAAATATGGAGTGTCAAAGCAAGAGCTCAACCAATTGAAGTGGAATTTTCTAGATTTCGTTAGGTATTTTGATCTTATTGAGTCACAATGTAGTTCTTAAATAGAAAATGGAAGAAAATAAAAATAGTGTAGAGCCTTGATGTTTAAGGTATGATTTGTGAACAATTATCTTGAGGTTGGTTGTGAAGCAAGGTTACTCTGGGAACTCATGTGCATCAAGAGGAGAAACCAAAAGGTTTTACAGCTAGCCTATGAATAAAAACTGTATGCATGATGGAGTGCTTGAATTTTTTAGTATTTGCAATGCAATGGTACCTGCACAAAATATTTCTTGTATGCAAAAACAACTTGTCTAGAGCAGTTTGATGCAAAGAATCTCATCACCACTGCACTATCAAATAAGGGGACTTCAACCCTTTTGAGTGTTTACTCTGTCAAGGGCCACAAGCGACTTGATTTTCAAGTAGAGGTTTCTTATGCTAGACAAAGGATTATTACTTAGACGATGACAAAATAACAGTGGGGGCTATCCTAGGTGTTAATGCCAACATTGATTATGTCACTGCTAAATTGAGTTCAACGTGGGAAATAATGAAGAGGGGTCTTTTCCACCAGAATATAAGGAGTCCTATGTGGTGGAATTTAATGAATGCATATTCAGCTGGTTGAAGACTTGAACATTTTTCTGGAGTCCCCACATGGATTTAGGGTGTTGTTTAGGCAAAGAATTGTTAGGAATTTATTTTTTTAACCTTGGTAGGTGTCTCAATGGTGAAAGTGGCATAACATTTGATTGTATTTTGAGAAATCATTTGGATACAGGTGGAAAGATGTAATGATAAGCACATAAAAGGAATCATATCTTGGCTCCTGAAGATATATATAAAGTTGAACATTGTTGTATTATATATGAAGTGGATGTTAAGATAATGCTCTGTGCAAATAAAGTCAAAAGAGGAGTTTAGTGCTTTGATATCCTATAGAGATCCAGAGATCTTGTGAGTTCATGTTAGCATTGGCATTCTTCAAGGTGAGGAATCTCATCTTTGTTCAAGCTCAAGCCAAGATGTGAATGACATGACTGTGACGAATTTATTCCTCCTAAGTGTAGTGGATTTTGATAGGGATACTTTTAATTGACTGAGTCAAGTTTGAACATTGTAAAACTAGGAGAGTGAAACCCTGTGAAGGAGGGTTTTCTCAGGATGCCAATTCCATACTTCATTGAAGACTTTAAAATTGAGGAACACATTAGGTAGATTAATGATAGCTTGATGAGAATGCCATAACAAAGATAATAGACATAACTCACAGTAATCAATGGATGAATACACTGTCTAAGATTTAAGCTAATATTTAGCCTTGATGAGGTGGATACAATGACCATTCAAATAAATAAGTCAAAGACAAGTCTGTTAGATGATCTTGATTTGAATGGAGTTAATGGTTGTGTCTTCTTGCAGTTTGATGTTGTTTTAGGAGAAGATCAAGAGCTTGTACAACGTTCATTTGGAGATGTTGCAAAAGAAGACAAGATTGATATTTTTGCTTATGAAATAGACAAAATGGGTTTTAGGATGAGATTGTATCCTTGAAGACAAAGTCTAATTTTTTGGAAGAGGAGTTTGAGGGAGTTGGTATAGGTAGTGTGTGAAGTAGATTCTTACTATTCTATTGGTTCTATTTTATGAGAGAGTTTGAACTTATGGTTACTCAAACTGCAATCAAGGATTGATTTTTTGTTGACAGTAAATGTGTGGCCATCATAGTTGGTATGGTGAGGAGAAATATCATGTGTGTCACCAATATTGGGTGTCTTTCTTGCACAAATTCAATTGAATAAGCCCAAGATACTGTGAAATTTGATATATGGATGGTGATATCATGGATGTAGATGCAATAATGGTTTTGGGAGACCAGGGGTTGCAGTAAAGCCCCAACAATATAGAACAAGTACATTATCTAAAACCTATTGGTACTCAATCCAAGTCAAAGTGATTAGTTTCCAATGTCTATTTTGAGTCTAGAGCTGAGAAAAATCCTTATCCTATTTTGACAGAGTAAAAGGTAGTTGCAGAGATATAGGAAACATGTCCTATATTTGTGAAGGAAATAGTTTGAAAATAAACGATCAAAAGCAGATGTGAAAACATCATTATCATAAGAATTAAAGGAGTCAACCAACTCATATCCTACACCTTGTAGGAGAATTGGAAGAGGCTTTAAAGGAGTCAAAATATGGAAGTCTATTTTTTCAGTGCCAAGTGGAGTTTTGGTCAAGCAAGAGGAAAAAAGTCTTTAGGTATTTAAATATGTCCTATTTTTCCTCCAATGGAGGATACACATAAGGAGGATTTGTGTCATTTGTAATGAGTTCTTAATTTTTTGCTACTGTATTTTGTAACTTTTTAAAAGTTCTTCTCAACAAAACATTGTATTGTAACTCAAAACAAGTCTTTGAGATTGAAGAATTATATGTAATTTTTCAAATTTTGAAGGAAAATCAGTCATTTCAGACTTGTATCTATTGTAAGAACACCTTTTATCAATAAAATTTAGTATTTTTCCTTCATAATAGTTGTTTCATTATGTGCAAATAGATGATTGATTGTGTTTTTCTATGTTTTATGATAAAACCTCAAATGCATTGTCTCATCTCCAACACTTTTAGGTAGAAATGTGTGTATCATGCACGTCATAGGTTGTCATTGAAGTTAAAGTCCTTTATTTGTGAAAAGTACTTGCTTTTCCTTTTAAAGCTTACAAAATTTTCAACTTTTCTATGAAACACTTATGTATGAACATGTTAACCCTTGAGTTGTGAAAACACAAATTGAAAAACTTAGAGATTTGTGTGTCAAAATAGTAGCTCAAGTCATTCCATGTTTGGTGAATCACCTTATTAGCCATAGGATTTCATTTCATGCTTTTCTTTCTACCCTTTTCCATCAGTAAAATTAGTAGTTTAGGTTATGATAGGTGAACACCAAGAGAACCAACTCACTCTAGAGGTCAACTCCTACATACTAAGCCCACAATTAGGGGAGTTATCCCATGTTTCACCAGTAGACTGGGTTTTACAACCCAACAAGGGTGCACTATTTGGTGACAACACTTTCCTTTTGATTCATAAATAATCTTGCAGCTAAAATAGACCCAATACTATCCTAAAATTTTGAGACCAAAATATGTACTCCAAACACACATGTTGGTAGGAAAACCAACTCTGGTACCACTGTAAAAACCCCATTATTTTTTGCATGATATTTTGACTATTTATTTCCCAGTTTGACATATGTGTATATTTTGTCAAACTAAAAAAATGTTGACTAAACTAAGAACTTATCAATGGTTTTGGTAATGCAAATCAAATATATCTAACTCAATAAATAGACAGTATCTTATAGTGCATTATTTCAAATTGGAATTTCATTAATTACACTCAAACGAAGCATGAAATCAACCACATCAAAAAAATTGAACAATAATGATAGCAGTATACATACTCAAAATGAAGATTACAATCATTTATTCAAATCAATACATATTTCTCAGACCTAGGAATAGGAAATAGATAGGTCAAGCTCAATGGAATGGAGATGGCAAGTTGTATTTGTTGATCAGACTTCTTTGTAGCAGCAACCCCTCATGAAATACAATAATATAGTTGCCCAAAATAAGGCACAATAGCTATCATATAAGTATGAGTAGATGAAACAATGTTACTACAACTCTTCCTAATAGAATACTCACACCACATACCAATATTTCCTCTAGATAATTACCACGACCCTCCAACTACATAAATGGCACCCATTCTACCCACACCTAACATATTCATCCTCAAATGCCCTTCCTGTAGGGCCCATGACCATGAATGGGAGCAGAAAGGTTAGGGAGAATAACAGATTAGAGGATTCCCATGACTTCCTACAACCCTCATACCCTAGAGTCTTTCCCATGACCATTGGTCTTTATCCATGATTCAACAACAAATTGAAGCACCTCTTTTACTCACCTAAAACTCTTGCACAACTGCATATAAAACAAAACCTCCACTATATTGATTACCTTCAATGGAGTGATGGAAAGGTGGCTAAAAAATAAACCCATGGCCTCATAGAATGCTAGCGTAACTCCTTGTGAATAGAAAACCAATTGACTAGGTTTAAATGCAACAATAACACATTCAAAACCCCATGCCAATTGAGATATTAATTTTGCGACAATCACACAATAGTATAGATGCCTCACTAGGAATAAATGTCAAAATTCTCAACTCTAAAAATACTAATTTGAAACTTCTTCAAACTTCCAATGTAGGAAATGTTAATCGTTATCCTCCAAATTTGTCTTTACAAGAGACTCACAAATTTTTCATTGTCACACATATGAAAGACCTTTATGATCTCTCCCATATAACAAGCTAGGGTAGAATCATTTCACCATTGAAACCAATTTCCCTAGTTTTTTCATTCCCCAAAGCCAAGAACTCTAAAAAGCTCCTCAATTTATCAATTAGAGAAAATAAGCAAGCATAGTCAAATGAGCTCAATTTCCACTTTTTATATCATTTTCATTTTTCTCACTCATTAAAATAAATAAAGTGGATTTATAAAGTTACTTTTTAAATATTTCACAAAGTCACTCTATAACACCTTTTAATTAATTATTCTACATCACTTATAATTGTACTTTTCCCACTAGGTAACATTGAATAATTAAATAAACCAATTCCCTTTTCCCAATTATAGCCTATGGGAATTAAATAGGATAATAAGTCCACTTGGAGTGATCATTGAGAAGGGGACATTATGGTCCTCCCTTCCCAAGATTGTTTTCCTTCAAGCAACTGCAAATTAGGGTGCTACAAGATTTTCTCTCCTTCCCAAGTAGCATCCTCCATGAGAAAGTCTCTCCACTTGGTCTGATATTCTTTGATCACTCTGCTCCTCATTCTCCTCTCATTGACATCAATAATCTCCCCAAGAACCAATACCAAATGCCCCTCCTCATCCAACAAAGGTAACTCTGCTAACGAAGTAACCTGCTGCCCTAATGCCTTATTGAGGCATGACACATGAAAAACATTATGGATCTAACTATTCTCGGGAAACTCCAGGTCATAGGCTACTTCCTTGACACACCTGATTATCCTATAAGGATCATAGAAACATGGTTTCAACTTTTTTGCACCACTTTTTTATTGAAGACTGACTATAGGGCTATAATATCAAGAAGACAAAGTCTCCTACCTCAAAACTATGCCCAACCTTGTACTTGCCTGCATAAGTCTTTTGCTAATTCTGAGCCACCTAAAAAATATCCTTAAAAGACTTAAGAATATATTAGCTCTTTTGTATCCAGTCTTTGGATTTGGGATCCCTGATATCCCCAAATGCAAAATCCAAAAATGAAGGTGCATCATAACCATACAATGCATGAAATGGTGTCATCTTAATGGAAATATGGTAAGCGGTATTGTAATAGTGCTCTCCTAGATGTAACCACTTAATCCATGCCTTATGTTGACCCCATACAGATTTACACAAGCATCCCCCTATCCATTTGTTCACTATCTCCATCTAGCTATCTATTTGAGGGTGGTAACTCATTTTGGGATTCAACTTTATGCCACCAAGTTTTGAAAATCTCCTGCCAAAATACATTGAGAAACTTGTTGTCCCTATCACTGACAATGTATTTAAGAAACCCATGGATTCTAAACACCTCCCTGGAAAATATCTCTTCCACCTATGATGCCTTGTACTCTAAAGAGATTGTGAATGAGTGAGTGAACTTAGTCAATTTGTACCATGAACCTTAGGTAGACCTATGATGAAGTTCATTGACATAATCTCCCAATTCTATTCAGGAATGGGAAATGGATATAATAACCTTGCTAGATGAGTGGGTTTTGACTTGTTCTAGTTGTAAGTCATACATTCCCTCACATAACACAACACATCATCCTTGAGGCCCTTCCAAGAGAACCTCTCCTTGATCTACCTATAGGTTTTGAAATACCTTGTATGCCCTGCCAATGTCGTATCATGGGTAGCCCTCATAATCTTCTCCTTGAGTTTAGATTCAACCACTAAGTATATCCAATCTTGTAGTAAAAATCTCATCTACCACCCTATACTTATCATCTAGAATCTAACCATCCATTAGCTCACAGGGAAAATTGTTCTTGGAGTAATCCATCAAATGGTGGGACTTTCAATCAGCTCAAATATATGTAAGGGAACACACAGTTGGTTTCCTAGAAAGGGCATCAACAACTATATTTTTCTTGCCCTTAACATACTCAATGTTAAAATCGTAGGCCTATATCTTGCTAACCCAATTTTGTTGTCTCTCATTTAAGTCCTTATGTTCTAGGAAACACCTTAAGTCATTGTGGTTGGTCCTCACCAAAAATCTCCCACCTACCAAATACTGTCTAAACTTCACCAATGTATGCATAATGGCGAGCATCTCCTTGTCATAGATGAAATACAATATCTCCGGTTCCCTAAGGTTTTGACTCTCAAATTCTATCAAATGTTTTTTCTACATCAATACAACTCTTATACCCTCACCCAAAGCATCACTCAAGCACAAAAGGTTGAGTGAAATCAGGAAGTGCCAAAACTAGACAACTCCTCATAACCTCCTTGAGCCTATCAAATGCCCTCTAAGCCTCCTTTGTCCATATAAATGCTCCCTTCTTTGTGAGATTCATTAAGGGTGCACCCAACTATGAGAATCCCTTGACAAAGAATTTTTAGTAATTGCACAACCCAAAGAAACCACACAACTCTATAAGGGACTTAGGCGGTGGCCAATCCAATATTGCCTGGATCTTCTCTTGATGCACCTATACACCTTGTGCATTGATCACATGACTCAAGTATGAAATCCCTATCATACCAAATTTTCACTTAAATGCCTTAGAATATAAAGACTTCTCTCCCATAGTACCCAACACCTCATAAAGCTTGATAGTCTATACTCATTCGCATCGTTCCACCCCTTTTCTTCACTAATACCACTAAAGAAGCGAATGGACTGGAGCTAGGTTTGATTTGACCCATATCTAACAACTCGTTAATGGCCTTCTCTATCTCATCCTTAAACTTCTTTGAGTGTCTTTAAGGAGTGGTTATTATCAATTTAGCTCCCTCTTCTAGCTCAATAATATGCTTGAAACCCCTATTAGGAGGCCTCCCTAAAGGAATCTCTCCAAAAACCCTATCATGTTTGCCCAATAGTGACTGAATGTCCACATGATACGGTTGAGTGCTATCTAGAGACTCCTTGGATGTAATAAAAAACTCACCTTCCCAAGCTACATCCCCATGTCTCAATATACTCTCCATCCACTTAGCTGAAACTAATTTTAGAGAACCATCAGCCATACCCCTTAGAACCAGTTTCTTACAATATGCTACCCTAAACTTTAGCTCCATCATTTGGAAGTTCTTAGAGTAATTCCCCAATGAATGAAGCCACAAAATCTATAAGATGGAATTAGAATCACCCAGGTCAAGTACTATAAAAAACATCTATCACTGTGTAGTTGCCTAATGCCACATCTTACTAAGGAACCCTCTGTGTACATGCCATACTGAACCCATCAAATACCAACACTTTAAATCCATCAAAGTTCTTTATGGGAATGCCCCTCTTAGCCACCAATTTTGTGTCTGAAATTGTGGGTTGGCTCACTATCAATCAAAATTAATACTCCCCTAGCTCTTAAAGGGTTAAATCTAGGAGTACCTAATAATGTGGAAATGGCTCCACTCTTGAACTCCTCATGCGACTTCTCATCATCTAAACTGCTATGTTCACTACCCTGAACCTATTTTACCTCCTCTTCACCATCAGTATATAAAAGAACATCAATGTAATGCACCTTACCCTTGCACATACATCTATGTCCAGGCTTCCATAACTCTTTATAGCTAGAACATAACTTCTTCCTCCTCAACTCTCTACAACCCTCATCATCCAACGTATCCTTCCTGGGCCACTCCTTTTGAAAAGGTTTCATTTCTTGGTTTTTCTAAGGAATGAAGGTTTTGGATGGGAATTTACTCTTTGGAATAGAGTTCTCCATATCATGTGCCCTAATGATAGCATATTGTAATGACTTTGGTTTGAAGGCCATAATCCAACCATGCAATGGCTTAGATAATCCCTCAATAAAGAGTATGATCAATTTTTTCTCCGATACATCTATCACCATGACCGAGAGTCTCTGAAACTCAGAAATGTAGGCATCCACTATCTCAACCTACTTAAGTTATGCCAGCTCCATAAAATGTAACTTTGGGTCCTTCTTGTCAAATTTGTCAATCAACTTTTGTGTGAAGTCCAAATAGGAGGAAATTTTGGCATGCCCCAAAGTGACTAGCCCATGGTACCACCACTCATGGGCCTCTCCCTCTAAATGCAAGGTAGCATATTTTCTGGATTTTGTCTCTAACATAGGGTTGAGTTGGAAATGTATCCAACTTACGAACCCATGCTCTAGCAATGCATTTTTTTGAGCCATCAAATGAAGGAATGGACAGCTTCCCAAGCTTATGCTAAAGATCTTGATTCTGTGGGCCCCTATTGTGATCGCTTGGTTTGTTCATGTACTTGATAGTGCAAAATTTTTGTAAAGTCATAGCTACATGAAACTAGTCACCAAGAGATTGATACTCCCTCAAGTAATACGTGAAACCTTCACCTTACAGTCCTTACTGTCTCTGATTTCCAACCTATTGTCCTCCCAAGAATTGGGTAAAATTGGTCTAGGAGTCACTCTACTAGTTTTCCTAGTGTGACTCTATGTGGGAATGTGTGTGTTGCTTCCTTCACCATTGTTATAGTTAGTCCCCCATGTACCATTCTTAACATCATTGTTATGGTTTTTTATGAACTAGGTAAGGAGTTGAACTAATTTTTGTTGACCCCTTGCAAGGTCATTTAATATTTGCATAGTGCTTCCCTCAGGTAGTTCACACTTGTCACCCATATTTTTCTCCTCCTTTGACTCTGAATCAAATAATTATCAGTTAACATATGCCTTCTACACATTTATGATATGTATTTTGTTTCCTCTGGAGTCATAAATAATCATGCAACTAAATTAGACCCAATAATGTCCTAAAATTCTGAGACCAAAATACGCATTCCAAACAGACAAGCTAGTAGGAAAACTAGCTCTAATACAACTATAAAAACCCCACTAATTTTTGTATGATATTTTTATAATTTATTTCCCAATTTACGAATGTGTACATTTTGTCAAACTAACAACATGCTAACTAAATTGAGAACTCATAAATGGTTTTGGCATATGTGAATCACATATATCTAATTCAATAAATAGACAATATCTTATAGTGTGTTATTTTAGATTGGAAGTTCATTCATTACACTCAAATCAAGCATAGAATCAACTACATCAAAATGTCTAAATAATAATGATAGCAGTATACATACTCAGAATGCAGATTACAATTATTTATTCAAATCAATACATATTTCTTAAGCCTAGAAATAGGTAATATAATACATGTTGAGCTCACTCGAATGGAGATTCCAATTTGTAGTTGTTAATTAGAATTCTTTGTAGCAACAACCCCTCGCCAAATATAAAAATATAGTCACCCAAAATAAGACACAATAGCTATAATATAAATTTGAGCAGATGAAACAATGTTGTTGCAATTCTCCATGGTAGAGTACTCACACCACATGCCAACACTTCCTCCAGACAGTTACCACAACCCTCCAACTACATAAATGGCACCCAATCTTCCCACACCTGACACATTCATCCTCGAATGCCATTCTTGTAGGGTCCATGGACATGAAAGGGAGAAACAAGGTTAGGGCGAACAAGAGATTAGAGGATTCCTATGACATCTTGCAACCCTCACACCTTGGATTCTTTCCCATGACCATTGGTCTTTGTCCAGGATTCAACAACAAACTTAAGCACCTCTTTTACTTACCTAAAACCCATGTGCAACTGCTTACAAACCATGACCTCCACTATACTAATTCCCTTCAATGACATGATGGAAAGGTGGCTCAAAAATAAACCCATAGCCTCACAGAGTGTTATTGTAATGCCTTGTGAATAGTAAACCAATTGACTAGGTTTAAGTGCAATAATAACACCTTTAAAACCCCACACCAACTAAGATATTAATTTTTCAATAGTCGCATATCAGTATAGACACCTCACTAGGAATAAATATTAAAATGTTCAACTGTTCAAATACCAATCTGAAACTTCTTCAAACTTCAAATGTAGGAAATGTTAACCGTTATCCTCCAAATTTGTCTTTGTACCTAAGACTCACAAATTTTTCATTATCACACCTATTAAAGACCTGTATGATCTCTCTCACATAACTAGCTAGGGTGGAATCATTTCACCACCAAAACTAGTTTCCCTAGGGTTTTTGTTCCCCAAAGTCAAGAACTCAGAAAAGCTCCTCAAATTATCAATTAGAGAAAATAAAAAAGCATAGTCAAATGAGCTCAATTTCCACTTTTTATATCACTTTCCTTTTTCTCACTCATTAAAATAAATAAAGTGACTCTATAAAGTTGCTTTTTAAATATTTCCCAAAGTCACTTTAAAAAACTTTTAATTAATTATTTAACATTACCTTATAATTATACTTTTTTCGGCTAGGTAACATTGAATCATTAAATAAACCAATTCCCTTTTCCTAACTATAGATTATGGTAATAAATAGGCTAATAAGTACACCTAGAGCAATCATTGAGAAAGGTAAATTACAAAGTAGAGGTGAAAATACTGATCTTTAATTCACTGAAGGTTGCTACAATGACTATTTTTTGGAAAAACAATAAAACATTACATCACAAGTGTAGAGCTTCCCCTAATGTCTAATTAACTAATGTAGATGATCATAGACACAACTCAATGGACCTACAAATCCTATATTAAGAAGTTCATTAATCAAGAGAGGGCTTAGTTGAATTATTAACCAAGGATTCATAGACTTTAGATGATGTTGGCACCATATATGCATTCAAGAATCCTAGATGTCCTATATCAGCTGAGTATAGGTAATTTGAGTAGAGATAAATGATTCAAATTTTTTAAATTGAAATTAACTTTTACCTACAAAATAAAGTAAGCAAATACTAATAATTGTTAACTACTACAGGTAATTATCACTTATGACTATAATTGATAATTTTTTATGTTGTAGCATGTTCTAATTCAAGCAACTTTCAAGAGTATTGAACATAATATAAACTAAGGACTTTCTGTTTAAAAATTACAACAAAACATTTATTAAGCATAAACTAAAAACTACAATTTAAAACTTATATCGCATAATCTAATTGTAGACACATAAAAATGACCTAGGCCTGCAAGCTCTATTTTACCACTTTCGTCCTAGCATAATTATGAAATTTTAATTATGTTTGTGGCTCGCCTTTGACTATTAATTAAATAATTCATAATTATTTAATTAATTCATGTATTTTTATTCTTCATGATTATTAAATAAATAGATTTTATTTATTTATTTAATGTGTCACTAACTATCTAAAGTCTTCTCGTAATTAAATAAATTTCTCAATTTTTTTAATTAATCTTTTCCATTTATGTCTTCCTAATTATTAAAATAAATATATCTTATTTATTTATTTAATATGTCACTAATTCTTAACTCTTCTTATAATTAAATAGATTTATTAATTTATTTAATTATTGAGCCCATTCTCTAAATTAAATAATTATTTTTAATTATTTAATTGCCTTATTTGACATTTCCCTCATTTTAAATAAAATAATTTATTTAAAATGGCCTCACATGGTTAACTACCACTTCTTTTAGTAAATAATCTCAAAATCAATTATTTACTATCATACTAAATCCATATTTTGAATTAATTTGGTAATATTTTTCTATAAATCAAGTAATTGCTAAAATTATTGATTCTCCAAATCTCATCTTCTTGTTCAAACATGATCTTCTTGATTTTACTAATTTTCATTTCACGGTCACACCTATTCTCCATTCTCGATTTAATTTCTTAAATTAAATCTTATCCACTCATTTTGAGATCTTACCCTAATCCTAATTGAGAGTTGTCATTTTGAATCTTGACCATTGATTCTAGGGCATTTTTCAATCTTTAATCTCATCCGTCTATCCAAAATTGCAATTTCTATAAAATGCCAATTTTGTCCTCATTTCGACATCTCTTAATATCTTGAAAGTTATTTACATCTTCTTGAGCTTAATATCTTCTCGTCATTTAGCCATTTTACTTTGCATATAGGATTTTACATTCTCTTGCATAGTAGCTTAAATCCTTAAAAACTTGCTTAGGACTAGTCAATATCTTAGAGTTTCTCATTAAAATATGAGGGCACTTCATTATTTCAGCAAACTAGAAGGTGCAATGGAAGTCAGCCATGGAGGATGAAGGACTAGGTGAGCTTATTTCATTTATTCCTTTGTTTATTCCTTTGCTTTTCATTGTTTATTGTGGATTTATGTGTTTGCACGTGTGTTGCTAACCTTTTTATCTCGCAGGAAAAATCCATAGTTACATTGGTGAACCTGATGCTTTTAAAACACTTTTTTGCAGGTTATCGTACGATCTTTTTTGTCATTTTGTAGGTACATGTGTATGAAACGATGCATCTAATAATTCCTGTGACTCAATCACTCTGCTACGCCACATCTGCCATCTCAAGCGATGCAAATGCTCTGTCGTGATGCACTTGCATTTTCAAGCGAGGCAACTACCAAACTAAGTTGCATCCGACAGACTCTGAGCTGCATTCAACATACTGAGCTGCATTTGCAATCTCGAATGACGCATTCGCTCTGATGCAATGCAATTGATGGTAAAAGGATTTTTTCTGATTTGCTTCTTTTCAAATTTCTATCTTTTTCTATTCTTAGATAGGGATTTTTGGGTTACTAATCTATGGGTTACAGCATGTGTCAAGCTAGAGTCTAACACAATTTCCTTGTTTTTTTTATTACAATCATCCATTTCACTCATGGGTAAAATAAACACTCATGCTTTTGTATCAGTTTAAAAAGAACAATCACGCTATTTCATGGGTTTAAAATGAACTCTTAGTTAGCTCACACTACAAATGGTTAAAATGAACCCCTATTTGATAACACTACAAATGGTTAAAATGAAAGCATGTTTGATGTGTATTGTGGTTTAGTAATAACTTTGGTGGTGTATATACAATTCTCTTGCACCTTATGCGATCTGGAGAATCAAAAAAACTAACGAGCTAGTTACTCTATCACACCTTCATATTTTCAATTTGGCTTTAAAAAGAACAACCATGCGAGTGTGAGTGGAACATATTGTGTGTGCTCTCTCTTTGTTTTTCAACAAAGATTGATTGAGCTACGAATATGTTTGCTTGCTTTTTCTTACCTTAGAAATCGAGCCTGCTTTGGTGGGAAAAATTACTCACCCCAAAGTGACTCAAACTAGCAATGGAGCTTTTTAGCCGAGCTACTCCCGATTGGTATATAAATGTGAATCCTAAGGGAAAGCCTAGGATTATGAGTGTGGATATGTCATATGGACCAAGTAGTACTCCCCAAAACCCTGTTGAGCTTAACCTCTTCAGGCTAGAGTGCCTCCTAAATAGAACTTAATCTTGTGCCCCATGTATGGCCACTCGAACAGGTGCCCAAACTAAAATATTTGTATAGAGGCCAAAAACCTTTTCTATTCTTTGGTGTTGCAATGGTCATTGCCAAGGTACCCACACCTATGCAATTTTTAGTAGAGATGATTAGCCTACCATGGAAGATTCATGGGGGTTGGAAGCTTGGTTGCCTTGAGAAGTGAGTGCACTATAAGGGGGAGCCCGTAGGGCCAAGCTTCTAGATTCATCCGCTAATAATATGTAGTTGGAGTAAAATCCACATGGGATCCAAAAGTATATTGTCTTTGCAACCATAGGGATTTGTAAAAAAATTCTATGTGGTTGATTTTCAATTTCTTCCAACATCATGTGTTTTCCAAGTGTATTCAGATAACATGAAAAAATGAACATCTACCTCAAAATTTGAAACGACATTGCAAAACTAAAACAAATTCCTTACAATCTACCAAAATTTTGCCACAAATTACTTTCTACAATGCCTTTACCATATTGAACTGCAATTTTTGAATTGTGAGCTGCAATCACTCTCTTGCACCGCATTTTCAACCTTAAGCACCACATCTGTCTATCATATGTCGCATTTGATTTACCAAACACCGCAATTTCTTTGTCGCAATGCATCCATTTTTGGGATCACCACATTTGCCATTCTGCACAACATATGCTAAAATCCTGCAACGCATCTACAAACTGCAACAAATTTGCTAGATTTTGAGATGCAACTGACTGCTCTACAATGCATTTGCCTTCCTACAACGCAATTGCTTCTTGGAATGATGCATTTTCCTGCCAACTCAAAAAATTATTACTGTCAGAAACCGAGGTTCAAAATTTGCAAACAGATTTCTTGACATCTTTTTTCCAGCAGTATCTATCCAAAACCAGGGGAACACTTTTCCATGTCATCCATTTTTGCATTTTTAGTTTGCATTTAGCTTGCAATCCACCATCATCTTCAGCATAGGAAAAGTCTTAAGTCCTCAAATTTGCACAATTTGGGATAGGCAAACTCTCCTTATCTTGTCAAACCATTGTCTCAAAAAGTAAATTGTCATTGGACCAAATCAAACAAATCAATCCTTAGTCATTGTCCTCTCGTGAGCTATTTCCAACTCATAAGTCTAGTGGTGAAATCTCACCTTGTCATTTTATCATCTTTTCCTTCAAACCAGTCCTTTAACAATCCAAATCGAGACATTGGCTAAACTTTGAATGGTTAGAAAACCTTTCCTAAAAATCATTTGACATAAGAAACTCATTACCACTTTGCATTTGACATTCCTTTTAGTCTTTTCTTCCCTTTGAATTGTCACCTTGCATCATACATAGTGTTAGTCTTAGTCTCATTCCATCCACCATCATGTCTTCAAGTCACTATGACATGGTTGCTAGTAAAATTGAATGTCAATTTATTAGTAATGGTCAAGCACAACTAGCCATGGACTTTAGAAAACTATACCTCCAATCGAGACACAAATTTGCCTCAACCTCTAGTCCTCCATCCATCTATCCATCTTACCAATAGTCCATGAGTCCTAGTCCTCTATCCATCTACTATCAAGACATTTATATGCAACAAAATTTCATTACCCACCCTATCCTTGACCAGGGAAACCCACCATCCATCAATCCAATCAAAGTCTCCACACCATATCCTAGTCCTTCATCCAATCCTAGTCCTTTATCCATGTCCTATCCTATTCCCATATCCAATCCTAGTCCTTTATCTTATCCTATTCATTCATACATGTCCTATCCTAGTCCTTATCCACATCCAATCCTAGTCCTTCGTCCACTAACCCTTTCCAAACCTCCACATCCTATCCTAGCCCATCATACACCAATCCATTCCAAGACACTCCATCTCAACATACATTTAGTCATGAAAGCACAACTAGTCATGGTCTCCAAAGTCCCATCCCATTTCATAAACTTGAGGATACATGTCAAAAGGAAAATCCAAAGCATGATATCATAACTCCCCCTTCATGTCCAGATCAAATTTGTCCATGCCATGACCCTATCTTTAAATCCATTCAAGAAGTCCTCCTAGAAAATCATGGCATACCAAACAAACCTATCCTTGGCCAAGAATCCATCCACAACCATGTCATCCAAGACAACCCCATCTTTGACCAAGACCCTACTATTGATCCAAAATTCCAAAATGATCCACTCCTTGACCTCTATGCCATTCATGATGAAACACTTGAAGATGACTCCATCCAAACTTCAAGTATTGACACTTCCAAAAATGAGACACTTTCCTCCATGGGACACATAGATGATCTTCCTGTAGAACAAGAGGCTACTATTCCGATATCAAGTATAGATAGGCACTAATCATTTTTACACATGCAAAAACAAGGGTTAGCACACAGGGATTAGCAATTCAGCACATTACTACTATCTAAGAAACCAAAAATGCATTTGAAAAAAGAGTCTACACTAAGTCAACTTTAGTCAACCTTGGTCAACTACAATTGTGTCACGTTGACTGCAATTGCATCGCATTGACTGAAATTTTGTCGCACTAAGTTGCATGCGGGTCTGCATTTCGCAGTTGCGTTGTACTTTAGTGGATGCGTCATTTCAACTAGCAATTGTGACCCTTGACAACATTTGTGTCTTTCGGTATGGCAATTGCATCATTTTATAATAATTGTGTCATTTGGTGAGGCACTTGCGTCGCAATATTGCACTTGCATTGCTCATCACCTCGTTTGAGTTGCATTTTGACACATGCGTCATTTTCCCTATCACTTGCGTGCTTTTAAACCTAAATCTACTCCTCCATTGCACTTGCGTCACAACGCAATCAAGTGTGTCGAATGCAAAGGTGTTTGTGGTTTACACGATGTTGTTTGCGTCATAACGCATTTTCTATTGTCTCCTAAACCCTAATAAATGCATGGAAAATAGAAAAATTAAAATTCGGATAGGGTACTTATCGGTGCCTCTGCACCCTCGGGTCATCGGAATGTTCACACGTGGTAGCCGCAGTGGTTTGTCACGGAAATCACCATCTTCTCCTCACGCTCTGATCTCCAAATTTTTGAATAGCAAATGTGAAAATGACACTTGGTTTGGCTTTTTCAACTTGTTTATAGGTTGAGAATTAGGGTTTGACCTGATGGGTTTGTACTGGAGGCTCATTTGACCGCCTTTGACTGGCATTTTCGCTGGCTTAACGTCCTCCATTTTTGAAACCAATCGCACCGTTGTTTTTCTGGTCATCAAATTGACTAATCGAGACACTTTCCAAATTTTTCTAACCCCAAGCCAAAACTCAAAATTTTTCCCGAGGGGGCATAGACACTTCGTACCTTCGCCGGGGCATATTCTTGACTTGTTTTCTTTGTCATAACGTGACAAACTGCATTATGACAAAGAGGGGAAAAATGTATACACACAAAATGACCTAGGCTTGCAAGCTCTATTTTACCTCTTTCACCCTAGCATAATTATGACATTTTAATTATGTTTGTGGCCCGCCTTTGACTATTAATTAAATAACTCGTAATTATTTAATTAATTCATGTCTTTTTATTCTTCATTATTATTAAATAAATAGATTTTTTTACTTATTTAATGTGTCACTAACTATCTAAAGTCTTCTCGTAATTAAATAGATTTCTCAATTAATTTAATTAATCTTTGCCATTTATGTCTTCCTAATTATTAAAATAAATATATCTTATTTATTTATTTAATATGTCACTAATTCTTAACTCTTCTTATAATTAAATAGATTTATTAATTTATTTAATTATTAGGCCCATTCTCTAAATTAAATAATTATTTTTAATTATTTAATTGCCTTATTTGACATTTCCCTCATTTTAAATAAAATAATTTATTTAAAATGGCCTCACATGGTTAACTGCCACTTCTTTTAGTAAATAATCTCAAAATCAATTATTTACTATCACACTAAATCCATAGTTTGAATTAATTTTAATTCAAAATGGTAATATTCTTCTATAAATCAAGTAATTGCTAAAATTATTGATTTTCCAAATCCCATCTTCTTGTTCAAACTTGATCTTCTTGATTTTACTAATTTTCATTTCACTATCACACCTATTCTCCATTCTTGATTTAATTTCTTAAATTAAATCTTGTCCACTCATTTTGAAATCTTACCCTAACCCTAATTGAGAGTTGCCATTTTGAATCTTGACCATTGATTCTAGGGCATTTCTCAATCTTTAATCTCATCCATCCATCCAAAATTGCATTTTCTATAAAATGCCAATTTTTTCCTCATTTCGACCTCTCTTAATATCTTGAAAGTTATTTACATCTTCTTGAGCTTAATATATGCTCGTCATTTAGCCATTTTACTTTGCATATAGGATTTTACATTCTCTTGCATAGTAGCTTAAATCCTTCAAAACTTGCTTAGGACAAGTCAATATCTTAGAGTTGCTCATTAAAATCTGAGGGCACTTCATTATTTCAGCAAATTAGAAGGTGTAATAGAAGTCAACCATGGAGGATGAAGGACTAGGTGAGCTCGTTTCATTTATTCCTTTGTTTATTCCTTTTCTTTTCATTATTTATTGTGGATTTAGGTGTTTGCATGTGTGTTGCTAACCTTTTTATCTCACAGGAAAAATCCATAGTTACACTAATTAATCATCTAAGCTAATGTTACTCTGTAGTTCCTCAAGTGGGCCTTACTCGAGTTGTTGTATCGACAAGATCTTCTTCAATTACTCAACTCAAGAAAACATGATAACAAAAATATCTTCTCTATTATATTCCAATTATACAATGAGTTCTGAGTAGAATATAACAAAATATCTTATTCAATATAATACATGCAAAGATCTAGATGTTCTTCTTGACAAGGTACCCTTCTATATAGGGTCTATGAGAGTCCATTTATTTATATAATTTAAACAAAATAAAAGAAGATGTCAACTCTCCCATAAAAACAAGAAGAGGAATAGGGATTTTTAATGGAAAATAATAACTAGAAAGAACAAGAAGTGTAGAAGTCAAATAAGGACTACACTATTTAAGATTATTGCAAAGATGGTTGTTGTACCAAAATATCAACTTGTTAATACTCGATACAACCGCTAGATTTAATGAATCCATGGGAGGCGATTAATCCATGTCATGAACTTGAGCACTGCACTACACAACACAAGGAGACCAAGGGAGAACACCTTGCAAAAATCCCCCCAATGCACACGAGGGGTTCGAACCCGTGACCCAAGCTTTGGTACCAATTGTTGCATAGATGGTTGGCATTGCACCAAAATATTGACCTATTAATTCTTGATACAACTACTAGAGTTAATGAATCCAGAAGAGGTAGTTAAGCCATGTCACGAACCTGAGCGTTGAGTTGCACAACACAAGGAGACCAAGGGCACACACCTTGCAACAAAGGTAACCATTATAAACTAGAAATGTGCCTTAACAGAGCAATCTCAATTATAACTTATATTCCTTATTGAAATAGAATCCTTTCTCCTCTATAAATTATTAAAAAAATAGAGTGACACTTGGTCATCCATGATCTTTTCCTTAAATCATCACCTTCATCTTATTTTGAAAGTATGCTCATGTTGTAGTAGGTTAAATCCTCTCTTTGTATTGAACTATCATCCTTTTGTTGTAGGTCGATAGATTCTTCACTCCAAGGGTTAGTCCTTATTTCTTTAAGGCATTTTCATTACTAGCAACTATGATCAAACATTAAATTCTACTAAACTCACAAACATTCAAAGTTCACACACACACTCATTAATAATAACATATATCAACTTTAAATGCTTTGAAATACTTAAAATATATAAAAAGATTTGGTAATGTCTTTTGGAGGTTAGCAAAAATAGGATAAAAACAGGCAACTACAACAAGGAATTTGGACGTTCTTATGGATCACCATCCCCCCAATTTAACTCTTTTCTTGTCCTCAAGCAACTTAGGGACTCTGGTTGTATTGTAATGCAACTTCCTTGTAGTTCAATGTGTTGGTTACTCCTTCACCCTACTTTAGGTAGAATCCACTTTTTTTTATATCTTCTCCCATTTGGTTTCCTCTATTGCATCATTTTTTTTTCTTCCTATCCAATGTGGCAATGGAAACAAGAGAAGAAGAGGATGGAATGTCAAGGGAATCCAGGTGATGTCATTTTCAAGGGAGGTTGATATGTATTTATGGGAACTTTTTACTGTTGCTAGGTAGTTAAAGATTGAGTGGGGTTCTTTCTTTCTTAGCTCTGGTGTCAATTCTCTCCATATTTGTTGAGATAAATCAATTGCCTATCTTGAAATCCCCATTGCAAGATCTTGAAATATTTTATAGTCATGTTCTTTGCATTCTAGAATCTTTTTCCCTTGCCCTTCTTCAATCTATCAATATGATCCATTATTCCACCACTCCATGAGGGTCTTCAACTTCTACCCTAAGTAGAAGGGGAATTGACTTATCCCTTTCCTAATAGCTCCTCTATAGTTGTCCTCTTTGATGCTCATTTCCTATAAATGAATCCAATGATTTAATCTAAACGTCTCCCACAAACATAAGTGGGTTCCAAGCAAAGTCATGGGAATAACCAGTTTATGCAAGTAGAATTCACACAACTGATCCTACATATGTGGTGTTGATTTCTTGTATGTTTCTAAAAATGGAGTAGGTAAAGATAAATAAACTGGAAGATCACTAATCAATTGACTAAATTAAAAAGTTAAAATATTTTCTTGAAGATATAGGGTATAAACCCTAGTAAGAGGTCTACAGCTTAGAAGTTGTGTTGTCTTGTCAGCCAAAACCTCTATTTTGACTCTTAGTTTCTTAATTTCTGCATCTTTTCTGTCAATTTCCTTGGTATGTACTAACATCAACTCAAAATCAACTCAAATTTATTTCTTTCAATCCTTCTATTTCTAGGAAAATTCCCTTACCTTATTCCATAACTCAATCTCAAGGGTCACCACAGTTTCAGTTTTAGGCATTCTCAAGGTTGCATCTTGATTTATAGGATGTGGGGTTTTGTTGTTAATCTCAAAAATGGCCAATTGTGTCAATTTATCCAATCTTGACCCTTGTTGCTCAAAGGAATGCAACCTTTTCCCTAACTCCCAGATTCCACTGTCTAATCCTTCCTCCCTTTGCTAGTATCCCTTAAGTTTTTCTTCTAATTCTTTAATTATTTGCAAGGCTTCATATTAACTCCTTGCTCTCATTCTTCCCTTTTAAAATTAATTCCTCTTCTTTCTCCAAAAATATCTCATCCTCATTAGATGGAACAAACCCTTCTTTATAAATAGGGCTACTTTGAGGTTTGTTCTTCTTTCTGGCTACAAACAAGTCTTTTGAATCAAAATCTAAACTGCTGCTCAGATATAGAGGCTACAATGTTTTGGGTTTCTTGTCACAACTAGACATCCTTTCTTCTTTGGAATCTATCTCAATCTCAACCACAATAATTCTTTCCTTTTAATTTTTATCCTTTCCCTTTGTAGGGACTTTCCTTCTAAGTCAGTGTGATGATCACCTTTTGGCTATGTTGGCCTCTTTTTCTTCTTTTTGGGTATAGAATTAGAGGCTACACTTTTCCATTTCTTGGGATTGGAAGGGCTCTTGGTGGATGTAGAGGTTTATGTGGCCTCTTTTACTATGATTTGTTCCACAAAAGTTGTAGGTTGTGTTTCATGCTTGCTCTGCATACTCCCCGATGCTATAGGTAGGTGAGGAAATAGGTGAAACAAAGGGTATATATCCCTCTTCTACAATAGTATAAGGATCAACCAATTCTTATTCTTTTTTCAATTCCTCTGTGTTTGGCCTTATGAGAATATGATTGATATTGTTATAGGCCAAGAAGTCTTCCCAAGATACATTGGTAAATTAGGTTTTGAGACATTGTTTAATTAATAAGGTGACCAAGCATAAATGTGACAACACAAATTGGTTTTTTTTCCTCTTATACTTAACATACATTATTTTCAATTGATTGTATAAAAATTTAGGGACATTCACAAGCCTCTGATGGCATAGGTGACTAAATAATTTAAAATGCATAGTATAAGAGGGATTGTCTACCATCGTAGGTTAAGTATTTGAATGTAGGAAGCAATAGAAGCCTATAGCTAGGGTAAAGAAAGTCTTTTTGTACCTTGAGTTGAAGAGTCTAAACTCTCTTAGCATTGTAAAATCATTTGTGACCACTATGGCATCTTCTTTGACTAGAAATTCCTCCCCTATTATGGCCAACCCTGAAACTTCTTCTACTGTTGCCTCTAAAGCGTCTATTCTTAGTCCTCTAACCATAACTTCATCATTGTACAAAGTGCTTGCAAATGTTCAATCATAGTTTCATTTAATTCAGTTAATCGGAGGAAATAATCTAGCCACCCAACTTGTTGGAATGTTGAAAGGAATTGTTGATCTTCTATTAAATTGTGTGATGTCGGTTCTCTTCTGATGATATCTCCTTCCATTGTTGTAATATTTACAATCTCTTCCAAATTATACTGCTACTTGTTGTTTCTCCAAATACTCAGCTCCTTAGATGTTCCCTTATCTATGTTTCTTTTATGCTTTGAACTTCTTATGGCCATTTATTTGAAAGGAAATGAAGGGAATTGAGAATTGTATGTAGTTTTCTAAAAAAATTTGGTGATAAAAATTAAACTTTTTTGTCCCCCCCAATAGAGTTGTGCTATTTTTCCTCAAATAGAATGTACAAAAAGGATGAATAGGATAAATTCAAAGAATTTGAGATATATGATTTATCAAAATTAAATGTGTGCATGATTTTGAAAGAAAATGAAAATCAATACTATTAAATTTCAATCATAGTCAATTAACACAAAAAAGTACCTTTGATTGTGGAGTGATTAAAATATGGCATGTGCAAATAGAACTGAATGTTTTCATGTAGTTGTGGGAAAAATATTTGAAATAATGGCAATTCAATGTGAAGTACTATGAGAAAACATGCTAGGAAAAGTAGCTTTGTATGATTATGGAATGTGTCCAAGAAGTGTGATTGTTGGAAAAGAAGGTTACAAAAATTATGGACTTATGAATGTGATGTTGCATGAAACATGTGTTTGAGTAAAGTTGTTACATGTCAGTATGAAATGGTAACTAGTAGTGGCTACAGGTATGGTGGGAGTGAACTAGATGTAAGTGCTATGAGTAGCTAAAAAATAAGTCCTACTTTATTGATGTGCCTCAGGGTTGTAGCTACAAGTCCCATGAAATTTTATTGCATATCCAAAAATAAATGTTGGCAATCGTAACTTGTGCATGTGATATTTTTTGTTAGGAATTATACCTGAGGAGCATTAATAGGTGAGATGGTTGGCTCTTCTATTTATATATAACTTGATTTTTCATCCTTGTTTGCAAGTTTGACATGCAATTCTAAATTGAATTATTACTGTATATTATGTAAGAATTCTTCCTTTTATAATGGCTTCTTATAAAGCTTGAGTCTATGGCCATTGACTAATTGGGAGAATATTACTAAATTGATGGTAGTGAGCTGAAGCGCTCCAATTTGAAAAAAATTCTTTAAAACTTCACATGGTCTAAGACATTGTGTCTATAGTTTACCCTTGTGGTATTTATACTTGGAATCATATAGCAATTCCTAGTCACATGTATTGAATTCCTTAGTTTTAGTGAATTGGTCATGCCATTTCATCCTTTGTTTCTACACAATTTATGTATGGTGAATGGCCTCCATTCTAATTTCATCTAAAGCATTAAGCTTGTGTAGTCTTTCCTTTTGAGCTTCAGATATGTCCATGCCAAGTTCTACTATTGTGCAAATTATTTTGTATTCAATCTCAATTAGAAGGGCAGATTTCTTCCCATACACCAATTCATATGGTGTAAAGCTTGTTGTGGTCTTCTAGGTTGTCATGTATGCTCAAATTGCTTTAGGGAGTCTTGTTGCCTAGAATTTTTTATGTAGTTGAACTGTCGTGGTAAGAATACCTTCTAGTTCTTTGTTTGTAACTTCTACTTTTCCATTAGCATGTGGATGGTAGGATGTGGATTTTTGATGCCTAATATTATACTCCTTGACCAACTTGTTAATCAAATCATAAGTAAATTGAGGTCCCTGGTCTATGACTATTTCTCTGGGAACACCATAACTTGTGAAGATTTCTTCATAAAGGAATTTGGCAACATTGCCATCCATTGAAAATTGTAGCTATTTCACGTCCACCCACTTCGTGAGATAGTCTATGTAAACCAAAATATATTCTTTGTTATTAGATGTTGGAGCTATTGGACTAATGAAATCCAATCCCCACTTTTCAAAAGGTGCAATGACCAATTTTGGCTAGAGTGGTATTTCATCACTCTGAGTAGGTCTTCCCATCCTCTGGCATTTGTCACACCTACTTGTATACTTAACTATATCTTTGTGAAGTGTAGGCCAATAGTAACTAGTGTGTAAGATTTTTAGAGCTATCCTTTTTGCTGCAAAGTTCCCTCCACAAGGCTCATCATGATATGCATTAAGAATATAACAGACTTCATCCTCTTGACGCATCTTCTCATTATGTTATCATGCCCTATATAAAATAGATAACCAACTACCCATGAATAAGGGAAATTTATCTCTACCAAATCTTGCCTTTCTTTGGGTGAGAGATGTTGTGGTGTATTCTCTACAACCACTAAGTAGGTCTTCCTATCCTTTGGAATTTGTCACACCTACTTGTATACTTAACTGTATCTTTGTGAAGTGTAGGCCAGTAGTAACTAGTGTGTAAGATTTTTAGAGATATCCTTTTTGCTGCAAAGTTCCCTCCATAAGGCTCATCATGATATGCATTAAGAATATAATAGACTTCATCCTCTTGATGCATCTTCTCATTATGTTATCATGCCCTATATAAAATAGATAACCAACTACCCATGAATAAGGGAAATTTATCTCTACCAAATCTTGCCTTTCTTTGGGTGAGAGATGTGGTGTATTCTCTACAACCACTAAGTAGGTCATCCCATCCTCTAGAATTTTTCACACCTACTTGTATACTTAAATGTATCTTTGTGAAGTGTAGGCCAGTAGTAACTAGTGTGTAAGATTTTTAGAGCTATCCTTTTTACTGTAAATTTCCCTCCACAAGGCTCATCATGATATGCATTAAGAATATAATAGACTTCATCCTCTTGATGCATCTTCTCATTATGTTATCATGCCCTATATAAAATATATAACCAACTACCCATGAATAAGGGAAATTTCTCTCTACCAAATCTCGCCTTTCTTTGGGTGAGAGATGTTGTGGTGTATTCTCTACAACCAAATAATTAGCTATATTTGCATATCAAGGTGTCTATACAGAGAGGGAAAATAAATGTTC
The DNA here is from genome assembly GCA_007115665.2 of Sequoiadendron giganteum. Classification (NCBI taxonomy): domain Eukaryota; kingdom Viridiplantae; phylum Streptophyta; class Pinopsida; order Cupressales; family Cupressaceae; genus Sequoiadendron; species Sequoiadendron giganteum. Next base: position 719,628,629 of record CM021101.1, read on the forward strand.
ATCCAGAAAGGAGTGATCCATTATTTCTTTTGTTGATTTTATTTACAGCCTTGAAAGGAAATCATCTACTACATTTTTATTTCCTAGTTTATCCACAATGGTGATACCAAATTCTTGCATTAGTAATAACCATCTAACGATTCTTCCCCCAATCACTGGTTTGTTCATCATACATCTTATAGTTGTATGAATAAAAATAGAGTATTTGATGATGTAATGTTTGAACTTATTAATGGCATATACCACTCCCAACATTTATTTTTCTATAACCATGTAGTTAATTTTAGTAGCCTGAAGATTCTTACTAACATAGTAAATTACATATTCCAAATTCCCTTATTTATGTCTTATAACAACACCTATTGCAAAATCAAAAGCATCTATATGTATGTGAAAATGAATTGTCCATTTAGGTCCTCTTAAGATAGGGGTCTTTGTAAGGGTTGTTTTGAGCGCTTCAAAAGCTTCTTGGCATGTAGGGGTCCAATCAAATTCAATGTCCTTAGAGAGGAGGAAAAACAATGGAGCTGATATCTTACTAAAATCCTTAATAAACCTCCTATAGTAACCTGCATGTCCAAGAAAACTTCCTACATCCTTTTTCTTTTGAGGAATAGGTAGAGCAGATATCGATTCTATCTTATTAGGGTCTACCTAAATTCCTTGACTAGACACAAAGTGTCCCAAGACCACTCATTCAATAATCATCATGAAACATTTTTCATGGCTCAAAGAAAGGTTGTGATCTTGACACCTTTGAAGTACTTTCTCCAAATTAGTCAATAATTTTTCATGAGAATTCTCATAAGTGATCAAATCAATTATGTAAATTTCCATGGAATCATGTACAAAATCTTAGAATATTCTTCAGACTACTCTTTGAAATTTTATAAGAGAATTACATAATCCAAATGGTAAAATTGAATAGGCATATATAACCTATGGTTCTATCTTATTAGGGTCTACCTAAATTCCTTGACTGGACACAAAGTGTCCCAAGACCACTCCTTCAATCATCATAATGAAACATTTTTCATGACTCAAAGAAAGGTTGTGATCTTAACACCTTTGAAGGAATTTATCCAAATTAGTCAATTGTTTTTCATAAGAATTCTCATAAGTGGTGAAATCATCCATGTAAATTTCCATGGAATCATATATAAAATCTCATAACATGCTTAAGACTGCTCTTTGAAATTTTATAGGAGAATTACATAATCCAAATGGTAAAATTGAATAGGAATATATACCCCATGATCAAGTAAAAGAGGTCTTGTCCTGATCCTTTAGAGCTATCTTTATCTGATTATACCCACTAAATCCATCTAGGAAGGAGAAATATTTCTTACCTGTTATTGAATTTAACACCTGATCAATAAAAATAAGGGGAAAGTGATCCTTCCTTATTGATGCATTTAATTCCTTTAAATTTTGACATTCCCTTGATTTACCTCCCTTCTTTGGCACAATCACTAATGGGGAAACCCATTGGCTATTATATATGGGATAAATAAACCTCATGTCCAACAAGTTTTATAATTTTATTTTGACTATGTCCCACACAATTGGGTTCATTCTCCTTTGAGGTTGTCTCACTCACTTGTAGCCTTCATTAATATAAATTTTATGCATGCATAGGTGAGGATCTATACCCTTCATGTCATGATAGTCCCATGAAAATGTTGTTGTGTGAGCTTGCAATATTGTTAGCAATGATGATTGTTGGGTAGATGTCAATTGGCTATTGACATTTAGTGTTTTGTATAGTGTGATATCTATTCTTAAGGAAAATGACTTGACAAAAGAAAATTCAAGACCTGACAAATTGAGATTATAAATATAGGGGAGTAGTGTATGTAAAATATAAGAAGTAGACTCAAAGGCATTTGTAGGTATTATATTATGTAAAGGACAATGTAAGCATGTGAGGCAATGGTGTTGTTGTGGGTCCCTACCATAATATTTATGTATAATATTGGCAAGAACTTCATCTTCATCCTAAATGTCTAGAATTGGGATTCATTCAATAGTCATGAGTGTTTGTAAATAATATTGGTCATATTCTTCAAGGGTTAGTCATACAATTTGATCCAAGTTTGTATGTAGTTGTGCAGGAAAGTAAAGGACCGATTTTTTAGTCACATTCTCATTGGAAATGATCATGTTTCTAGACCTACAACCAATAAATATTTGTATGTCCTACCTTGTTCATGTTCCTTTGTTTGATTTTCAATATTGTCTATTCGGGGCTCCTCATCAGTAAGCTTTGTAATATGAGGATATGATGGCCCAACAAGCATATTTCCTGAATGAAGGTGGATAGAAGTCACCTCAACCCATAGGTTGGGTATTCAATGGTGTCATTAGTATAATCCTATTGAATAGGATTGTTGTTAGGGTTTGGTGTAGGTTGGAATGTAGTTGAGGTGATCTAGGTTGTGATGGTGTTGCAATGACTAGGTTTGGAATTATGGAAGGTTGTTATAGTTGTAAAATTTGTGGCTATGAGTAGTTTATATTTTGGTTTTGTCATTGTTGAATCCCACACAATTGTGGTGGCCATTGATTCTATTGGGGTGGCAATTGGGAATTGTAATTTGGGGCTTGGTAAGGTTTTGGTGGCCATATCCCCTACTGTGGAGCCTAATTAGGTACTTGGGCCATTTCGATGATTGATTTTGTGTATTATTCTAGGGATGATTGTTTCAATGTGAGAAGTTTAAATTACCCCTAAGAAATGACATATAGTAAGACAAGGATCTTGAGGCATACCTTGTCTTTATTGCCATGGTTTGTGCTAAGAAAAATAAAATACTTGACCTTCCTCATCCTCTAGGGCTTGGAATTCATCCTCCCCTTTCTTTTCTTCAAAAATGCTAGCCAACTTCTTGCATTTATTGTTTATCCTCTTCTCCTAGCAATGTGGACAGTATTATGTGAGAGTTTCCTCCCCTTCCTCTTACTTATTTTTGATATGGAAGGTGTCCAATTGGGTAGCTAGGTGGCTGATTATGTCCTCCTTCATGTTGGATAGGTGGTTACTAAGTTCCACCCTTGAGACCCCAATGGATGTTTTATTGGAAGAAGAGGTTCTATCAACCCTGGTTTTCTTTAAGGATGATGTTGAATAGTTTCTACATACCTTTCAAATTCCCTCAAAATTCAATTGAGAGATATCTCTATCCCTAATGAGGTTTAAAGCATCCATATAGTCCTCATGTACTCACAAAAATACTAATTTTAATGACTTGCAAAAGAGCTTGTTTTGATGCGATTTCTTCAGATAGAATTGAAATATTTCCACATAATCCTCCAGAGGTTCATATTACCTTTGTGGCATCTTGAAGATGTCTCTCTTCTTGTATGTTCATCTGCAATAATCCTAATATTTCAACAATAATTTGGCTTTCATTGTTTCCCAGTTGGAAACTCTATTTCTCCCCAACCCCATAAACCATCACATAGTAACATATTTTAATGTGGCTAGAAAGAGTTTGAGTTTGTGAGCATTCATAGTATAATAATAACTTTGACATAGAACATCAAATTCAAACAAGAATGTGTTTGGGTCTTCAACAACCAATTCATAGAAAATTGATAAGGTTGAGGGGGTATATTCTTGTTAGAATTGGCTATGGAGATAGCCTACCAAGATCTAGAGGCCAAATGGAAAGCACAAAGAGAGAATATGAATATGACAAGAGTAAAATATATTCATATTAATTATGATTCAATGTTGTTGTACATACAATGTAGTAGAGACCCCTTGGTTATATAGCCAAAGTGAGATACAAGATGTCATAAGATTATGACAAGTGTATTAATCATATGACATGAGACAACTTCTCACACTTACCTAGGTTCACATGTTTTAAAAGTCAAAATATAAGATAACAACTAATGACAACTAACACCTTCTAGAAAGATTCCTAGGACCTAAGTAAACTTAACATGTAAATAAGTCCCCCGAGTTACTAGTAATGAATTAACTAGGTACAAGACTTTATTTACACCGACACCCCCCCTTAAGTGCAACTTAGGGAGTAACAGATTATTATGTAAATGACACAAATATGGGTCTCGAATATGAGGCCATGTTAGGTACCCATGTACATATGAAAATGAAATCTCTCACAAATGGAGAAAAGGAGAAAACCCAATGGGACAAAAATCCTCCCCAAAAGAGAGATTAAATACAAAAATGAAATGCTCTCAATGAAGAATGAGAAGGCCAAAACCCCATGTGAGGAAAAAGACCCCCCATAAGAGAGAAGAAGAAGAGAGACAATGCACCCCCCCCTCAATGGTGAGTCTCCTACAATGATGGTAGAAGCTCAACATTGAATGTTGAAGATGATCCAATCTCTCTGAACAATATTCCTCCCCTTAGGAAGAACCTAAACCATGAATGTGTGTAGGATCTCAGGAATATGGATGATATGTGATGATGTCTTTGAAGCATGCTCAAGTGTCTCCATGTGGATGCCAAAATCTACCCCACTCCAAATAGGTGTTCTAGGCCACACTGCTGAAGAAGACTATCCAGAATCTAGTAGAGGTGAATGTAGAACATAATCCAAAGACAAAGATATCACCTCTGAAGAAAAATTAGCCTCCTCCAATTTTTTTCCAAAATTATCCATAGTCATGTCAAAATACAAAGAATGATCATGTAGATATTGAACAAGAGGGTCAAAGTGTTCCCTCACAACAACTGAAGAAGGATATTATCCATCAAAGAGAAGATGAATTCTATCGATGATTTCTCCCAAATATGCAATATGAAACTCCACAAACAAGTCTAAAATACCTATCAAGAAGCCATCCAAAGTAGCCAAATCTAAAAGACAACGAATGTCCTGCTACACTGAATCACAAGTAACCAAAATTGTTAAATCACAAGCATCATCAAAAGCAATATTCGATGATTATGCCAATGCTAGATTATAAGATTCCTCAGCCTGAAGATGTTGACTCATAGATGAAGAAGATGAACCCTGTAAATCTGGATTAGGAGCCATAGAAACTAAAGTCTCAATAGATGTCTTTGTAAGAGGAGAAGGAGAGGGTTTTGTGTCATCAAAGCACCCATAACTTTCCCAATCAGCAAGTGTTTCAATTGTTTTATCATCAATAGGTCAAAAATCTTCAAGTGGAACATGATAATCCACAATAGGATCCTCTAGGAATTGAGGCTCATTCGAGTCTCCACACATCTCCCAAAGTTTGGTCATAAGGTCACAAGGGATCTTAATACCATCAATGATCATTTGTGTATCAATATCACAACTACAACCAATTACTCCCAATATATGTTCTAATTTGAAGTCCCACATAACTCTATTCCATGTTGATGAAGGTTTAGGAGCTAGTCCATAGAGATATGGCAAAATATTAAGCCACCTACAATGTGTTAGGAATCCATCTAACCAAGACTTAAAGTTCCATCAATTTAACCTTATTATAGCAATATGAATTTTTATGCCCATAGTAAACTCCTTAATTTAATCACACAATAGACCAATCAAGAGACATAAGCCAACAAAGGCAAAAGATTACCCCCTCGAATTACTCAAACATGAAACCCCCAAGCAATATCTGATTTATAGCACTTTATACTTAGTGCGATTAGAGTTGTCACTTGCCAAAAACAATGAAGTGGTCCTAATCTTGGTACATGCAAATGCCAAAAATAGGTCATAGGCTCAAAGTAAAAAATTATAGTAGATGAGATCAAACTGATTACACCATTGGAAAGCACATGAAAAAATATGCACTTTCAAAATAAATTCACCCAAAAATGTTATTGTAAGAGCAAGATATGAGCTCCTAAAGTTCCCAAAATGAGGAAAAAGTAGCAACACATGTGGGAATTTGAAATTTCTAGAAAATATAGACAAAAAAACCAAAATCTAATTGCACCACTACGAAGAATGCAAAAAATTATCCCAAATAAAAAAATGCTCAAAGAAGGAGTCAAAATGAGCAAGTTATGGCCCTCCAAAGTTCGACTGAAAAATCAAGAGTGCCAATAGTGAGGGGGACAATTTTTTTTTAGGATGCTGACATCATCACTAACGTGATGATGACATCAATGCTATGCCTGATTAAAATTGATGTTCTCATGGTTGTTAGAAGAATATTCGCCTCCTATGCAAGGAATATGTTGAAACTCTCTACTTAATTTTAACGTCTAAATGAACATCAGTGTCAACATCGACCTGCCAAAATATGCCTTTTTGGTGATGAAATATTTTCTATTTTTTCTTCCAATGGAATCTTGCTCAAAATCCTAGAATATTTGCTAATAAATATTTTGTGTTGGTTTGATTTGATCTATTCGCCAGTTTTCAAAATTTCGGTCATCGGGATTTTTTTAAAATTGCCAATGTATTTATCGGCTTATATTTTCACTAGCCGATTTCTTATTGACCACAAGCTAGCAAGGATTTATGTGTCGCATGGGCTACAACCTTGATGCAACATGGCTTCACGTGGAAAACATGGTACTATCGTGCAGTATGCAGACAATACATCTACGTACTAGGCAGACTTTAATTTTTATTTGCAATTTTTCAAATAAACTTTTTGGAAAATTTACAAAAGATTACGAATAAAAACATTATTATTTGTGAAAAAATTTAATCGCAAATTTATTTTTTATTTTTGAAAACTCGTACCAAGTAATAATGATGACCTGGGGGGCTGTACAACTCCCCAAGCAATTTGTTTTTACCTCAGCAGACAACTGCTTTGAATTCGATGAATTGATAGTTGATTTGAGGGATTTTGGCCCTTTTGGATGTGATGGAAAGGTTTGATTTGACCCCAAATTCTCCAAAATTGTAGCTACCTTCCGGATCTAGTAACCACTCTTCAACTTCAAACTCTCATAGATTGGCCTCATATATATAATTTGGATGGAAAAAAGGCAAAACCGACTTTCTCGAACACTTTGGATGTAATGGTGAGCTTAGATTTGCACCAGCAAGGTTTGATTTGAACCTACAATAAAGAGCCACAAAGAGTAACCCCCAAATTTGGTATTTCTATCATTTTTTGATTCTCCAAATCATCATACGATGCAAGAGAAGAGTATACTCAAATTTTCAATATTTACCATCTCTCTTCAAAAAAAGACTATCCAATGGCACCCAACCCACTCTAATACCATGTTAGAATTTGCTATGGAGATAGCCTACCAAGATCTAGAGACCAAATGGAAAGCACAAAGAGATAATATGAATATGACAAGAAAAAATTGTATTATTATTAATTATGATTCTAATTGTTGTACATACAATGTAGTAGAGACCCCTTGATTATATAGCCAAGGTGAGATACATGATGTCATAAGATTATGGCAAGTTTCTTAATCATATGACATGCAAAAACTTATCACACTTACCTAGGTTCACATGTGTTATGAGTCAAAAGATAAGATAACAACTAGTGACAACTAACACCTTCTAGAAATATTCCTAGGACCTAAGTAAACTTAACATGTAAATAAGTCCCCTAAGTTACCTAGTAATGAAATAACTAGGTACAAGACTTTATTTACACCAAAAATTCTTAAGAGAAGTAGCCCTTTCTTGGTTCATTATTAGAAACCCAAATGTCACATGTTTTGTTGGGTTTTTCGTTGCTTCTTTAGCCATGATGTTAAGATGCCTTCTGAAAGTATCCTTTAGGTATAGAGTAGATACTAGTGTGAGGGGTGGTTCTCCTTTATTGACTCCCTCAATATGTTCTTTGTTTAAACCCCTTTCTTAAATTTCTTCGTGAATTGAGGGGATAAATATTCCTAGAGCATTTCTCTGCCTCTGCATACAATAGTTCTTTGGTCTTTAAATGGTGGTCCCTGCACACTATTAGCGAATAATTTTTTTGATTTTTGGATATCTATTGGTCCTAATATTGGAAACAAAAACTTACTAATATATGAGAGCATTGAAAGGAATTTCAAACATAAATAATAATTTTAAACTTAGCACCATCCCTAACAATGACACCAAAAATGTAGAGCTTCCCCTATTATCTAATTAACTAATGTAAATGATCATACACACAACTCAACAGACCTAGAGATCCTATATTAAGTAATTCATTATTCAAGAGAGGGCTTCATTGAATTATTAACCTAGGAGTCATAGAATTTAGATGATGTTGGCACCATATATGCATTCAAGAATCCTAGATGTCCTATATTAGCTAAGTATAGGTAATTTGAACAAAGATAAATACATCATATTTTTTTAACTGAAATTAAATTTTATCTACGAAATAGATAAGCAAATAATAATAAGAGTTAGCTGCTATGGGTACTTATTAATTATGATTGTAATTGACAACTCTTTAAATGCCGCATCATGTCCTAATTCAACTAACCTTTATAAGTATTGAACATAATATAAACTAAGGAATTTTGGTTTATAAATTACAACACAACATTCATTATAGCATAAAATGAAAACTACAATTTAAAACTTATAATGCATGTAATTTATCATCTAAACTAATGTGGCTCTGCAGTACCTCAAGTAGCCCTTGCTTGAGTTATTGCTTTTAAAATATCTTCTTCAATTACTCAACTCGAGAAAGCATGCTACCAAAATATTTTCTCTATTATATTCCAATCATACACAGAGTTCTTAAAAAAATGTAACAAAATATCTTATTTATTCTAATACATGCAAAGATCTAGCTATTGTTCTTCTTGATAGGATACCCTACTATATAGGGTCTACGAGAGTCCATTTATTTATAAACTATAAACAAAGTAAAATTAGATGCCAACTCTCCCATAAAAATAGGAATAGGATTAGGTTTTTTTTAGTATAAAATAATAACTAGCAAGAACAAGAAGTTTAGAAGTTGAATAAAGACCCTGCACTATTTAAGATAACCATTATAAACTAGAAATGTGACCTAACAGAGCTTTCCCAATTATAGCTTTTATTTCTTATTGGAACAGGATCCTTTCTCCTCCATAACATATTAAAAATATGGAGTGACACTTGGCTATCCATAATTTTGCTATGAGTTGACAAACTCTTCACTTCAAGGGTTATTCCTTATTTCTTTAAGGCATTTTCATTGCTAGCAACTATGATTAAACATGAAATTCTATTAAACTCACAAAAATGTAAAGTTCACATGGACATTCAATAATATAACATATATCAACTTCAAATGCTTTGAAATGCTTAAAATATATAAAAAGGTTTGGTCATGTCATTTGGAGTTTAGAAAAAATTTAAGATAAAAATAGGCAACTACAACAAGGAATTTGTAAATTCTTATGGCTCATCAATAAGAATACAATCAACCATTATTTCATAGTGAAACAAGGTTGAAGATGCAATCAATGAAGAAAATTATAGAAGTAAAGACCTCATTTTGATTGAAAAATTCAACGACTAAATGTCACTTTGTCACAATAAACTTTTCTAATGTCTGCAACAAAGCATAGGCCTCTTATTTATAGAATTTGAGAGCCTAAACTTATAAATTCATGTTGACTTTAGATATTTTTCCTATGAGTTGTCATCCTTATCCTTTATGGATAAGATATTTGTAATCCTTGTCCTTTGTGGATAAGATATTTGTAATCCTTATCCTTTCCCCTTAGACATCCTTGAAGTTAGTGAACTAATTTATTATTTTTGCATGCTTCAATGAAGGGGCCCATGAAGTTAAACTCCCTTTTAAAAAAATTGCAGAAAGTACCTTTTTTGTTCTGATTTTTCAAAAGAATAGGTAACATTTTGGTGGTCTCAAGGGGGTTATTTTCCTGTTGAATAACTGACCAAATGTTTGCATCCTTCAAGATAGCATAGTATTTATGATAAACATGAATGGATAGGCGAGTTTATTTATATCATTCATGGAGAATTGCAACAATTTATAGAATATCTATTTGTGTTTCATCTCCTCTCAATGGTTTATGATCATGTAAAACATCCTATGTTGGTCAGAAAAGGAATTTATTTTTCAAAAAAAGTTAATGGATTTGTTTGAGAATTACTATTGTTGGCTATTATGGGTTAGAATATGTATTCTTTCGTTCTAATAAGTGTTGTTGCACAAGGTTTTAAGTGTCTTTCCTTCAGTGCTTTATGAACAGATTGTTTGTAGCAGACTCTTTTCAATTAGAGCAAGTTGGTAGCAATAATTTTGATGAGGCAAAGAATTTTGTTTTATCCATATGAAGACTCCATGCCCAATGGAAGGGTGCAAGCAACTGGTCAATTATTCAGTAGGCAAATAACCCCCTTGAGATCGCTTAAATGTTACTTGATTTTAGAAAAAAATCATAACAAAAAAAAGTATTTTTTGCAGATTTTTTAAAAGGGAGTTTAACTTTGTGGGCCCCTCCATCAAAGCATGCAAAAATAGTAAATAAGGAATTCACTAACTTCGAGGAAGTCTAAAGGAAAATGATAAGGATTACAAATATTTTATCTATAGAGGATTTAAGGATTACAAATATCTTATCCATAGAGGATAAGGATGAAAACTCATAAAGCAAAAAGGTAAATCTTATCCACAGAGGATAAGGATGACAAATCATAGGAAAATATCTAAATTCAATATGAGTTTCTAAATTTAGGCTCTCAAAATCTATAAATAAGAGGCCTATGCTTTGTTGTAGACATTGGAAAAGCTTATTGTGACAAAGTGACATTCAATTCTTGAATTTTTTTTAGTCAAAATTAGGTCTTTAGTTCTGTAATTTTCTTCATTGATTGCATCTTCAACCTTGTTTCACTCTAAAACAATGGTTGATTGTATGCCTATGATAAAGTATTTTACTGGTTTTCCAGAAAATAGTCATTTTAGCAGCCTTTAGTGAATCAAATATTAGTAGTTTTTCCTCTACTTGTTTCGATTTTCTCTATGTTTGAAAGAAAAGAAAGTATTATTGTAAGTTTTATGACTCCTTGATTGTTGTTTTTCTAATTTTACCTCTGAATTATTGTTGAAAATTACTATGTGAAGCATTAGATTGAGATTCATAAGTTGTGTTTCTAAAAGGAAGTAGAAATCTTCTATATTTGGTGTGTCACCTTTATTTTCTATTTTAGATTTAGATTATCAATTCTTTTTGATCTCTTTTTGCAGCAAAGATATTTAGTTACAGTTAATTTTTAGGTGATTTACCAAGGGGAAGTTACCCTTTAATCAAAGGTTGAAATCCAATTTCATGAGTCCCACAACTCAATAGGTCATCCCATATTTCATAGAATAGTTGGATTCAAGATTCAACAAGGTGCATATTCTAGGTGATAATAGTGACCAATTATGGCATGCTCAAAACCAACAAAAAATCAATGTTGATAGACATTGTAAAGATGGATATATTTTGAGGTAGGTGATATGGTTTCCCTTAGATTCAAACCCCACAAGTAGTCTTCTCTAAAGAAGAGTGGAACAAATAAGCTTAATCCATATTTCTCTAGACATTATAGAGTGATACAATGTATTTTTGGTAAGGTGGCATATGAGCTAGAGATTCCTTGTAGTAGCGAGATCCAAAACATATTTCATGAAACATGTTTGAAGAAGGCAATGGGTTAGCATGTGATACCTTTATCCAATCCACCACCACTTCATTATGAGGGTAGATAAGTATTGGTACTAGAGTAGATCCTTGAGATTAGAAAGACGCGGTTGAGGTATCATTTTTTGACAAAGTACCTAATATAGTGGAGGGATTTACCTTGCGAGGATGCTACTTGGAAAAAAAATAGTGTCTTGGATCATCCAACTTTATCTTGCTTGAGGGAAACCAAATTTGGGAGAGGAGGACTTAGAATGAGACATTTTTAAATGATAGTAGGTTGTGTGCACCAATCACCTATATTTTGAAGAATGTTTTGGTGAGTGGATGTTTGTGTGTAGAAGGATCAAGTATGAGTGATTATATGCACTTGTTCATATTGTTTTCCAAACAAATAAAGGGAATTTTCCTAAATTTTAGGGACCTTCCTACTTTTTTGGAGATGGGACCAAGTTTTGAGTAGAGGAAAATTATTTACAAAACCTTTAGCTAGTGTTGTACTTCATAAACCATTTATTAAAGAGCCACTTAATTGATTCATGATCAAGTAGGGAATGCTTTTCATAAAGTATCAAATTGATTATATGAATTTTTATCAAGATTCAATTATATAGTTTTGATTCAAAAGCATTGACCTATATTTCATGAGTAGTGGTTCACAAGAACACATCTATCATGAGTATAAATGGTTCACTTACCAATTATTCAATCTAAGTGATGTTCACAAGGGTGAAGTATTGAGACTTCCCCAGAGGTCACCCATCCCTATACTACAACTCAAACACACTTGACCATGTATTTTCCCCCAAGATCAAGCCCACTTAGCTTAACACTCTATTTGAAATCCTTTAGAAAGTGTTGTGCCTTATGTTATAGTATATCAAACTATTGTTGAACATCTAAAATACTGAGAGGGGGGTGAATCAATATTCCATAAAACCATTTTGAACCACAAATGTTTGGGGATAGAGTGCTCTCTTACACTTCTAGGGTTGTTCACCTAAAAGGAGAGAGATTTTCCACCAAAAAATTGGAGGTTTATTTTAGATTAATGATGATAGAAATACGCCTAAATGGAATGTCCTAAATGCAAAGAACTACTAAAATAAATTAACTAGTAATGCAAAACTAATGAAATGTAGATTGTTTGAAAACACATCATGATATGCAAGAAGATAGATTGAATGCAATATGAAACAAGATAAAGAATTCAAGCAAAAAAAGTGCACCTAGAAACTGACAGAGGCTAGATTAAAGACTACAAATGTCTAAAATTTTGGAAAATCTAATCTTCTGGCCAATTGGGACACTTACGCCAAGCTGGGCAACTTAGTCCCAGATCTAGGAAATGACTCTGGAGCCTGTTTTAGCCAAATGGGTATCCAGATCCACAAAAAAAATTGACAAACATATGTAGTGGGGCTAAGTTTCCACTGTTGGTGACTTAGTCCACTCTGGCTTTTCTGAAAATCTGAGAGCGGAAATGGAAGCCTACAGTCTGCACTATGTTCTCTGACTGAAATCTGGATCCAAACCTGCCAAATCATCTGTAAAATAGAATACAATTTGGTTTTTTATGGGGAGCTTGCCTCGGTCAAACCCCTAGTTGGTATTTAAACCTTGAAAGAGATAAAGAAATCTGCATAAAACCCTAGCCCTAAGTGTGTCTAAGATTAGGAAATATGAAGTAAGATGCAACCCTATTCTAATATGCAAGAATAAGATGCATAAAGGAAACTAGAATAATGTAAGACTCACTTCAAGAGACTCTAAATCATATAAAAAATGAATCTTAATGACCTACAAACCTTCCTTAGGCTGAAGATAGAGAGAAAATGGAAGATGGAATCACTTTGAAAACAAGTCTTTAGGATTGATTTGATGGCTAGTTGCATCTCCTCAACCTAGATTTCTCCATGATTCTCCATAAGCATCCATAATCAACCCTTTGCAATGTGATATCTTGGACAAAAAGTGAGTTTGAAGACCTACAAAAACCCTAGCTTGATTTCCTAAGCTGTAACGTTTTTGTAGATAGACTAATGAATCTTCTTGTGAAAGATATTCAACACTTGACTCTTCAATTTGTTTGTAAAAATGACTGAATATTGTGAAAAATGACCTAAAAACATATATTTATAGGCATCAATACCTAATTGTCCATTATTTAGACCTAAGAGGTTGACATCCATCGAAAATTTTGATTAAGTCGGTGATTTTCCCACTCAAAATTGAAAATTTCCCAAAAGGGACTAAGTCGCCACCCTAGCGACTTAGTCCCACCAGGGGTTTTTGACATGGGTTTTCTAGAATTTAAATAATTTGAATGTTTTTTGTCGGGATTTGTATGATTTATGGGTGGAATCAACCTCAAGGTCCAAAATAACAAGTCTTTGGGGCCTATAAATATTGTTTTAAGGGGTGATTAATGCAAGGATGTCTAAAGTAGGACCAAATTAGGCACAAAATTGCCTCTTTCTTCAATACTATACATTTTTTGGCAGCACATTTAGCCCCCACTTTAGCACCCATATGACTTTACATGCATATGCAAGCTAAAGGACTCTAAAAAGTTCACTTTACTTCATAAAAGGATACTCATTCAAAAGATGGGAGAATGAAGCCCCCAATGTAGTTATCTATAAAACCACAACATTAGGAACCACATCCTGCAACATGAATTCATTAGTTGTCCAAAAATCCTCTTATGCAAATTCTAGAAATCAAATTTGAGGGTAGATGTATGCCTCCCCTTGATTTTGCTTGCTTTACGGAGGTGGGATCAAGGTAGCAATCTAGCCACATCGAATAAGGAAAATCATATCATAGGACATATCCAAGTTCCATACCACATAATGATAGATGGTTGATGATTTAGGGTTTGGAAGCACGATTCCGACACAACAAACAATGTCAAAAATAGAGTTCACAGGCACCCGTTATGTTGATTTGAATAAAAAGCACTTTATTATCACTAAGATAGGAAAAAGCCTAATTTCATACATGAGAGTGAAAAAGAGTTAAAAGAGTTAAAAATGAAGTAATTTGTTAATTAATTTTTCATTTTACCTTCATGTAGCTTGAGAGTGATGAGAGAATAGGGAAGATGCCAAGCAGATGGGACTACACACCTGCGAGACTAAACATGCTACGGGACTAGGTGGTGTGCGACGAATGTCATCACGAGGTGAGTTGATTTTGCAATCTCCACAGTGTGTTTATGTAGTTATGTGATCATTTTTATGCATTGCTAGGTTGATTTAGGATCTTGGAAAAAAAAGTTCGCAAAGTGTCCCCTTTTTCACAAAGTGTCCCATTTCTTCGCAAAGTGTCCCTTTTGTTCGCAAAGTGTCCCACTTTTTGGCAATGTCCCACTTTTTTGTAAAGTGTCATGAATCTTCGTGAAGTGTCCCAAAAGGAGTCTAAAGTATCTAGGGCCTTTAAGAAAGAACACTAGAACAACATTAGTACACTTGCATGATGAAAAAAGGAAAAATTAAATATTCTAGATGGTTTATAGAGCATATTTTTGTGTTTTTGATAGGTACCCACCCGTTCGCGTCAGCATCTAGGGGGTAGGCAGCTGAGTTTTTTGAGATATTTAGCCCCTAAACTGATAGAA
This sequence comes from Sequoiadendron giganteum, assembly GCA_007115665.2. Taxonomy (NCBI): domain Eukaryota; kingdom Viridiplantae; phylum Streptophyta; class Pinopsida; order Cupressales; family Cupressaceae; genus Sequoiadendron; species Sequoiadendron giganteum. The sequence goes on from CM021101.1 coordinate 719,643,817, forward strand.
AATGACATAGAGAACCTATAGGCTATGGGTATATACTGGGCATACCTCATGCCCCCCATGAGGTACCATGATACTATGTTGATGGCGCTATGCGAGTGCTAGGATGCAAACACGTGTACATTCCACCTTCCAACTGGGGAGATGATGATTATTCTAGAGGAAATGTACCACATTCTCTGAGTTCCTATTCAGAGAGAGTGGGTGCACTTCCAAAGAGATCACACCTTCCACAAGTAGAAGGTTGATATGCAACATTGTCAGGATGGACCAGTGCACGATGAGTGAGTGAGAGGATGGATCAATCTAGCGATGTTGTATTCATGAGTGCCAGTTGTCAAATAGATCATGATGCATACAGTGGCACTAGTACTCATCCCATATGGGCAGGTAGTGCACCTTGAGGGAGGACTAGTACACCTGATACTTGAGATGGAAGAGCATAGGATAGTGTACACCTGGGGGCGTTGTATCCTAGCATATTTATATTATGATCTTGGTTGGTTTATTTTTTGGGAGGTAGATAGCATGGTGCATTACACACTTCTATAGGTTTGGTGCCTTGATCATATCACATGCACCAGGCCTACCGGCTTCCCATGTCCGACAATAATGGGGTATCCTCAAGCCTTTGGCTATCCTCTATGATGACTGTGGAAGTATGGTGATTTCCATTTTTAGAGAGTGAGACTAGACCAAATGGAGAAGGATGAGATCTTATGGAGACCTTATCAGCTGACACTTCAGTGGCCAAATCACATGAGGCAGTTGAGGAGATTATAGTTAGAGAGATTTTTGGTTGGTCGTCATGATCATGTAGTATGTCCCTTCTACTATGATCAATTCATGCGATAGTTTGGGTAGATTCAAAGGCCACCCAAGGCATGATACTTTTTCAAGAGGTCAACGAGGAGTGCCCGAAGACTATGTGATACTATACAACTCACTCTAGATGATGTTATCGAGAGCAACTCTGATTTCTCAGATCATGATCAGCCTCAGTCTTTGATGGAGATAATGTCAGTGCCACATGGGAGTATGAGGAGTGATGGACAATATCATGAAAAACTATTGTGTATTTTATTGATGAGCTTGTAGGAGATGCAGGACCATTTCTAGATGAGAGAGATGACAAAGAGGATAGAGTCGATGAGACACGATATAGAGCTGTAGACATATTTACCGATGTCATTGATGAGGAGTATGATGAGGATGCATATCTTGAATATAATGGCTAGGAGGGAGAGGAGGAAGATGAGGATGAGGAGGACCAAGAGGAGGATGAGGAGTAGCCACCCTTGAGTGAGAGTGATGAGGCAATAACTAAGGATCAACATGAGTGGGGAGATCCCTCTCCCATTTGTATGACTAGATCATAGGTAGTGGCTACAACAAGCATCAGTACCCATAGTCATGGAGAGGCTAGCACATCATTCATGCCCCCTGCATAGGACTATGTTGATATTTCTCAGCCTATAGGATATATAGGTGATGATATTTAATTTTATGCATGTACTTTGTGCTTTTGTGTATTATTTTATGTATATATATCATGATATATACTGATTGTGTTTTGTTTCAACCTTGCAGGAGCTACAAGAGATTGGAAGGATCTCTACCCTCAAGCAACTGCAGAAATAGTGCCAGAATCTATCGATGAGGAGGAGATGGACTCAGATTATGTGCCTCCATCTATTGTGGAGCAAGATCCAAAACCACTTAGGCCATTCGCGAGATTATGGGCAACATATGAGAGTCTAAGGAGATGAGTCCACCAAGCTGAGACTACAGCAGAGGCATAGTCATCCCAGACCCCACCATAGGTTGAGAGACTAGAGACAGAGGTAGCACAACTACAAGCAGAGAGGGATCAGATAGTAGGGGAACAACGGGTGGCCCTTGAACGGATACAAGGCTTAGATTTTTCACTCAAATTCACTAAATCGTGGTCATGATCACATACGACTGTCTCCCGATGTCCTACTACCAGATCAACATGAGTACTAGATCTCAAGGGGTCTGGTACCCACAAACCGTAGTGATATTGTACATTTGGATGACATGTACAATTTTTTTTTGATATATATATAGATATATTAGTATTTGATGGTTTATTACGTGTCTTTATGTGTTGGAATGTTAAATGACAATGTTATTAATTAAAAATCCTTTATAAGATTACTTAATTAATGTATTCATGATTTAACAAAGCTTATGTGATATAATTAAAACTTGCTATAGTTTCTTTTAGATACAACATGATGATTAAGTATGTCACGCACTTATGATTTAAGTTAACATAACACACAAGATGAAGTTCAATAGTATGAAACCTAAAGTAATAATAAAAATAAATTAAATAACCACTTTAGTGCTCAAGACACACACATAACCGGTTGTCAAGAACGAAGCAATGCGAAAGCATATAGGATATAATCTGATAGATCTAAATACACTGCTTTATCATTCATACCATTCAAAGGGACTAGAAATAATACCTACACAGATGTGCAACATTGATAGGCTCTTTGAGAGGTTTACCATCTAGCTCTATTAATGTGTAAGCACCAGATCAGTAAGTTGTATTGATTATATAGGGTCCTAACCAATTAGGACTGAATTTTCCTTTTTCAGTGTAGTCAATTGTAGTGTTTCATTGATTTTTAGATAAGACTAAATCGCTCTTAGTAAATGTCTGAGGGATGACATAAATATTATGTTTATGTTGTAATTTCTTAGTGTAGGCTTGAAGATGCTCGAGAGCATTAATGTGTTGTTCATCAAGCATTTCAAGCTGGTGTAATCTATGTTCCTTATAGGTGTCATTATCGACAAGACCTTGAAGAGAAATCCTTAATGTCAAGGTTTTTAACTCCAAGGGTATGATTGCCTCTAGTACCATAAACAAGGTTGTAAATCGTATTTCTTGTAGATGATCGGACACTTGTGTAATAGGCCCATAATGCATATTGTAATTGTGTGTGCCAGTATTTGTGATGTTAATTAACAGTTTTCTTGAGGATTTGTTCGATAATCTTATTAGTTCTTTCAACTTGACCATTAGATTGTGGGTAGTAAGGTATTGAAAAGTGATGTTGAATATGAAATTTATCCAAGAACTTCTTCACATCATTATTTTTAAATGGTATTCCATTGTCTGAAATTAATGCGAAAGGGAGTCTAAAGTAAGCAATAATGTGTTCCAATATGAAATGGCATATCACATTAGCATTTTTGGATCGAAGAGGAATAGCTTCTACCCATTTTGTAAAATAATCAATTGTGATAAGGATAAACGTATGTCCAACAAAAGATGCTGATGATATTTTTCCAATTAGATCCAATCCCCATACAGAGAATGGCCAAATAGGGATTTGGGCACGGAGCTCAAAAGCAGGAGCATGATTCAAATTGCAATGTTCTTGACATTTGTGACATTGCTTAACATACTCATAACAATCTTTCTCCATATTTTTCTAGTAGTAGCCCATACAAGGAGTTTTGTACTAAGGTTTTTCTGCCAAAATGACCTCCACAAGTGCCCACATGAGCTTGTTCAAGTGCCATATTAATTTCAGAATCCCTAAGATATCTAAGTAAGATTCCAATGCCATCAAAGGATCTTCTATATAGCACATTGGTAAGGATTACATATTTGGTTGCTAACTATTTTAAATGAGTTTGGGCATTTTTTGTTGTAGGCTCAAGAATGGTACCATCTTTTAAATAATTATATATGGCATCATACCATTCACTCGAGTTATCCATTATTATTGTTAACACATCTTCAGATTGATCACTGATGGAGGGTGCCATGATTGGATGAATAGTGAACGTGGCATCCTTTGAAGGATCATGGGGTGATATAAGAGAAGAAACATTTGCCATTGCATCTACATGCCAATTATCTTTTCATGGGATGTTTTCAATGGTGAATGATTCAAATTGTGCTAATAAGGTCATTGTCAGATCCCTATATTTTGATAGTTTTTCATGTTTAGCTTGATAAACTCTATTTATTTGTTTGATCACTAATTTTGAATCGCCAAAGATCTTGATATCCTTAACACCCATGACTAAAGAAACATGTAATCCAACAATTAACGCCTCATATTCAGCGGTGTTATTTATACATAGGAAATTTAAGTGATACAACAAGGGAATAGGCTTTCCTACGAGCGTAATTAATATAATTCTAGCACCAAAGCCTGTTCTACACTTGGATCCATCAAAGTATAATTCCCATGTAGGAACCTCTATTGTCAACACACTATCATCAAGAAAAGAGTCATTGCTAGGTAGGGAAAAAGGAGAAGGAGCATCTGCTAAGTGGTCGGTCAGGGCTTGGCCTTTAATTGATTTTTTTGAAACAAACTTAAGGTCAAATTTAGTCAACAACATTACCCATTTAGCTATATGTCCTGATAATTTCTATTTTATTGAAAAGATATTTGAGAGGAATTTGTCATGACTTGTATTTCCGCATTTAGTAAATAGTGCCATAACTTACTAGTAGCGAATACAAGAGCCAAATATTGTTTTTCAATTGTTGTGTATCATGTTTCATAATCTATTAGAGTTCAACTAATGTAATAAACAAGATGTTATTTTCCAATGTCGTCTTGTTGAGCCAACAATGTGGTAAGAGCATGGGCGGATGCAGATATATAAAGGATAAATGGTTTATTTGACATAGCGGGTTGTAAAATGGGCAGAGTTGCAAGGTATTCTTTCAAATTCTCAAAGGCCTTTTTACAATCCTCATTCCAATCAAAATGCACATCCTTCTTGAGGAGATGTGTGAAAGGTAATGTGTGATCAGCTAAGGAGGTGACAAAACAACGGATGGCTTGAATTCTTCCTTGTAATGTGCACAATTGGGAAATATTTTGAAGAGGTGGCATATTAATTATAGCATCAATTTTCTTTGTGTCCACCTCAATGCCTCTGTGAGATATGATAAACCCTAAAAGTATTCCACTATCTACTCTAAAGACACATTTTTTTGGATTTAGTCTCATGTTGTATTTACGCATTCGTTCAAAGATTTTTCAAAGGACATTCACATTATCTTGTTGTGTTAAGTATTTGAATAGAATGTAATCAATATAATCTCCCAAGATTTTATGTATGTAATCATGAAATATCAATTTCATTGCTCATTGCTAAGTTGCACCTGCATTCTTTAATCCAAAAGGCATCATAACCCAACAAAATTTTCCCCAAGTAGTTGTAAATGTTGTCTTGTATTGATCTTGTGGGTTAATAAAGATTTGATTATAATTAGAAAATCCATCCATGAATGACAACAAAGCATGTTCTACAACTGAATCCACTATCATGTCTATATTAGGAAGGGGAAATTCATCCTTTAAAGAGGCTTTATTCAAGTCACAAAAATCCATACATATCCTGATACGATTGTTAGGTTTACCAACTGCGATAATGTTTGATATCCAAGGAGAATAATCAATAGGGTGAATGAAACCTACGTCAAGGAGTTTTTCAAGTTGTCCTTTAACATGCAAGGATATCTTAGGGTTCATCTTTCGTATCTTTTGGCAAATAGGCTTAGCATTTTCAGCAAGAACAATGTTATGTGTCACTATCTTTGGGTCTATTCCTGGCATATATAAATATTTCCAAGCAAAAATTTCAGGAAAGTCATGAAGCAAGGTTGCAATATCCTCTCGTTCTTCAACATCAAGGCACTTCCCAATTTTAATGACCTTTTCTTTATCATCTATGTCCATTGGTATTTTAATTGTATCCCCTAAGGGGAGTGCATTTGACTTAGGAAATGCTGGATCATATGGTTCCATGCTTGTGGTTGTTTCATTGGTATCAACAACATTTTTCTTGGTACTTATCATAGTACAAGTAACATTTCTCTTAGAAATAGATATCTTATCAGAAGGACCTAACATTTGTTTCAAAACTTCATCATTGTCAACGTATTCCCATGACGGTGGTAAAGTCATATCAAGGAATTCAGGATTTTTTAGTGTGAGATTGATTCTTAGTTTACATGTGATGGTGTTGATGTTGAGCAATGGTCATTGAGTTGCTTTTGTTATCTTAGAAAAATAATATCCTAAACCGGTCTTTGTCTCTTGTGCATTATGTTCTATGGGAATTGAAATTCCTTGTTCATGTTTTCCACATCCTTTACCATTGTATCCCAATTATTTCACAAGATCATAACCTCATCCATAAAGTCTTTCCATTTCCTTCAGCTTGGGTGGTGGTTGATAATCTATTTCATCAAAAAAAAATTTGTACATTGTATTTTCTTCCAAAGTAGATGAGGTGGATGCTTGGGAAGATTCTTCTAAATTCTGAGTAGACATAACTGTTGGTTTTTCATGTTTTCCATCCTCTTTTCATGCGATTATGTATTCACCCATAAAGGAAGGTGTGAATTCTAATGATCCCCAATAATCACCTAATAATTTTGACATGGGTTCTTCTTCTTGTTTGTTGGTCTCAAGAGGTGCCATGTTGGAGCATGGAATCAATGTGGTCAAAGGACTTGTTGTTCCTTTTTCAAGTTGTAAGCAACTTTCAGGCTTGGGGTCTATTTCAACTTGATAAACTTTGTTGTTATAAACATTTCATTTTTTGATGAAGGGTCAAAGACACTGCATGCATCTCATGAATCCATGGTCGTCCCAAAATAAGATTATAGGAAAGATCATAGGGCATGACATGAATAGGAGTTTGCAAAGTAACCACTCTGATTGTAATAGGTAAACTAATTACACCAAGCGGTTTCTTTGTGGTATTGTTAAATCCTCTAATAGATAAGGATTCAGATTTGATTTGTGATTTATCCACACATAATCTATCAAGAAGCTTCACACTGCATACATTAAGGGTAGATCCATTGTCAACAAGGGTTTTTTGATGCCTATTCGATTGAATTGGGATATTATCATAAGGCCTCATTTTGTTTCCTTAATTCCAACAAAGGGAGCTCATGTTGGTGGAAGGTAATGTCTACATTATCTGTATTCATTCCTTGTATTAGAGCTGCCACAACACTCGCATTTGTACCAGGAGGAACCACTATTTGTTGCAATTCTATTTGGAGCATAGAATGATAGTTTGGTGAATTCTAAAGAAATTCCCAAAGGGATATCTTTGCAGGAGTATTCTTAAGTTTCTCAATGAGACCATACTCCCTAAGGTGTGAATTCAAGTGAGGGGCACTAGGTAATATGGGATTGGGTAAAGGTAAGGGTGTTGGGTTGGGTTATTGTGGTTCTGGATTATTTCTAGTGTAATGTGTGTGAGCAACAACATCATTCTTAGGTGGGTAAAGGGTAAACTCAAGTTTAGATGGAGGTTGAGGTTTATGGGAAGGTGGGTAAAGAATGAGCTGAGATTAAATTAAATTGACATCTTTTGTTGTAGGGTGCTCACAAAAAACCGTAGTGGATGACCTTGGTGAGATGAAGTTTTGAAGGGATTCATCTAACATATCCAACTCATCACAACTAAAAGGTTTAGGAGATAAGTTATCGTTGGTTGGTGTGGGTTTTTCATCACAAACCTTAGTGGATGAACTTAGTGAGAGGAAGCCCTGTAGAGCTTCATCTAACTTATCCAAGTTATCACTACTAAAGGGTTTGGATGATATGGTTTGTCTAAAGTGGAGCATTATGTGGATTGTTTCATGTGGTGTTTCTAATGTTTTGTTTTCATGTTATGATGAATGTGACCTAAATGAACTAGGAACTAACGTTGGAAACAAAACTTGCAAAGATATAATACTATCCATAAATGCCATGAAATTAAATGATGATTGTTCTAATGATTACCATATAACAAAAAATAATTGAACTAAAACATAAAATTAATTGGAAGAAACATCAGATTCATAAACTGGAAACTAAATGTACAAAATACTGATGCAAAATGTGTACTAGGACTAAGTCGCCCAGGGTGGTGAATTAGTCCTAGTAGGGGTATTTTTTTAGTTTTTCTAAATTTTATGATGGAAGCTTATGTGTTATGTACTATATGATGAAATTCTAAAGTGCAAATGTAAAATTTCACTATTGTTCAAGGAAATGAGGTGCAAAAATGAGCATTTCACTAATGCAAAGTATGAAACCCTAGGATAAAAATTTAAACAATGCAACATGCAATGAAATGTTAATAGACGCTATTCCTAGGATGTAAATGCATGTTGAATCAGAAATAGGATGTTCTGAATGTAGGTTCACCAAAATGAAACACAAATTTTTGGGGATAGAGTGCTCTCTTACACTTCTAGGGTTTTTCACCTAAAAGGAGAGAGATTTTCCACCAAAAAACTTGGAGGTTCATTCAAGATTAATGCTGATAGAAATACACCTAAATGGAATGTCCTAAATGCAAAGAAATTATAAAATAAATTAACTAGTAATGCAAAACTAATGAAATGTAGATTGTTTTGAAACACATTACGATATGAAAGAAGATAAATTGAATGCAATATGAAACAAGATATAGAATTCAAGTAGAAAAAGTGCACCTGGAAACTGATAGAGGTTGGATTAAAGACTGCAAATGTCTAAAATTTTGGAAAATCTGATCTTTTAGGAAACTAGGACACTTACGCCAAGCTGGGAGACTTAGTCCTAGATCTGGGAAACTACTCTTGAGCCAGATGGGTATCTAGACCCACAAATTTTTTTGACAAACATATGTAGTGGGACTAAGTCACCACTCTTGGTGACTTAGTCCACTCTGACTTTTCTAAAAATTCGAGAGTGGAAACGGAAGCCTACAATCTACACTCTATTCTCCAACTGAAATTTGGATCCAACCCTATGAAATCACTTGCAAAATAGAATATAATTTGGTTGATAATGGGGGGATTTCCTTGGTCAAAACCCTAGTTGGTATTTAAACCTTGAAAGAGATAAAGAAATCTACATAAAACCCTAGCCCTAAGTGTGTCTAGGACTAAGAAATCTGAAGTAAGATGCAACCCTATTCTAATATGTAAGAATAAGATGCATAAAGGAAACTAGAATAATGTAAGACTCACTTCAAGAGACTCTAAATGATATCATAAATAAATCTTAATGACATGCAAACCTTCCTTAGGCTGAAGATAGAGAGAAAATGGAAGATGGAATCACTTTGAAAAAAAGTCTTTAGGATTGATTTGATGGCTAGTTGCATCTCCTCGACCTAGATTTGTCCATGATTCTCCATAAGCATCCATAATCAACCCTTTGAAATGTGAGATCTTGGAAAAAAATTGAGCTTGAAGACCTGCAAAAACCCTAGCTTGATTTCCTAAGCTGCAACTTTTTTGTAGATAGACTAATGAATCTTCTTGTGAAAGATATTCAACACTTGACTCTTGAATTTGTTTGTAAAAATAACTAAATATTGTGAAAACTGACCTAAAAATATATATTTATAGGAATCAATACCTAATTGTCCATTATTTAGACCTAAGAGGCCGACATCCATCAAAATTTTTGATTAAGTTGGTGATTTTCCCGCTCAAAATTGGAAATTCCCCCAAAAGGGACTAAGTCACCATGTTGGGTGACTTAGTCCCACCAAGGGTTTTTGAGGTGGGTTTTCTAGACTTTGAATAATTTGAATGTTGTTTGTCAGGATTTGTATGATTTATGGGTGGAATCATCCTTAAGGTCCAAAATAAAAAATCTTAGAGGCCTATAAATGTTGTTTTAAGGGATGATTAATTCAAGGGTGTCTAAAGTATGACCAGATTAGACACAAAATTCCCTCTTTCATCAAGAGTATATAATTTTTGGTGACACACATTCAAATAAAATCCATCTAACCATTATCACAATTCTAACTGAATCAACAAGAGAGAAAATAGAAACAAATCAATGCAACCACACACATGAACACCAATATTTTTACATGGAAAACACAAAAAAAAGGGAAAAACCATAGTGAGGGTTAACTCACAATATATTATATCTGGATACAAGATATTACAGGGCTCACTTCCAGGACTCACTATCCTTGAAAGGCTCATAGCTTGAACACAAAATTTGGCTAACCATCAAGATATAAAGATTGTGGCTCACTACCAAGAGGTTTGAACTGATAGAATACACTTTGAGTGTGCAGGGTTCAGTTCCAATGAAGCTCAAAATATAAAGTACTACCTCACACATCAGTCGCTCAACAAATCTGCTATGGTCCTCAACTAATAAAGAATTTTGGGTCGGATATTCACACACCTTTCTTCCACACTCACACATCCACCTTCTCTTCTTTCCTCTCCAAATCATCTTATATATATATGTACAAGTATATCTTATTCATCAATTAGGGAGGCCTAATTAGATGAAAATAAAATAATCAAAATGAGCTCTTGTCAGCACCATATATGATTTAAAACATTTTATCCAAGTAGTGCATTATACCATGTCAACTAATATCCATGAAACATAACTAGTCTCCTTAGTGAATTGCATACATTAGGTCGGCCAAGACTAGAACTTAATTCACAGAATCTCCAAACCAATATACAATCCTCAAAGAAAAAACCTTATGGATCTAAGATCACATCAATTTATCCTCATACTAACATCATAGAGACTACCATTAAAACCACAACATTAGAATATTCTCCTTAAGAAAATGTGGAGTCTCCCACATTGATATGCCAAGCAAGGAACAACAGTAAAATACAGGGTTAAACTCTGTCATAGATAACTTTATACTCACAACCCAAAACTTCTCAAGATCCAAGATATAGATATCTAAATGATACATGATAATATGGTTAAGAGATTAGAGTCATATCTATTCTTGTGGTGAATTCCGAACTCAAATAACAATGCACTGGTTCATCACAAAAGAACATTACTAGTAGAGAAAAACTTCTAGTAAATCAAGTAAAATTCCCATACAGTTGTCACCATGTTGACATCAATGACAACACAAGAACAACCAACACAAACCATCCACACTTCATGCTCATGTTGCAAGGCTCCATAATTCCAACAATCTCCCCCTTTGGCATTGATGGCAACATACATGTCAAAAACATTTTTCAATATACAATAACTGAATACTCCCCCTATTAGAAATGTTCTTCTTGAAAAAAAAAATTCCTCTACCATAATCTATATCTCCCCCTTTGACATCAATGGCAAAGGATGGGGTCTGGTATATATTTATATATGCATCTAAACATAACCAAAAAGATATGAACATAAAATTGAATCAATCTAAAGAAGAGGAACCTTTGAGATTCTCCAGGATGACCTTCCATGACACTTTGCCTTCTTCATATGATCCTTTTGCACTTACAAGAGTCTTGTGTAATAATTCAAGCTTAGTTAAGAACTCTATACCATATGCTAAAGTATTGAGACTAAGATTAATCTATGATAATCCAACATTACTATCAAGAGCACTAAAAACGTAAATGTGCCTGAGTTTAACCATGTCTTTAAGTGCCACAAACTTCTTAATAATTTTTTTTCTTTGGTCTTGTAGGGAAAAGAATGTCCTAAAGCTGCACAATGTAGGACCACCTCTGATTATCTCTATCTTCTACAAATCTATGTTTATCTACTTGAGTTCCATCTAGGTTTCACTCTTCCTTACCTCATCTCTTATGTTCAGTGTATGCAAGACCAATTTAGGCAAAAAGAAAGTAGTTTTTGTGCCTCTTCCTCACAAACTTGTACACTCTCCAATTCCTTCATCACTTGAATATGTGCATTTGCACATTTTTCCTTGATATCTTCCATATTTTCTTCAGGCCTAATTCCAGCATGCACTTCTAGTCTGAAGATGTAGACCTTCAAAGAATTAATCATGTTTCTGAGACTCTCCACAACAAAAATAGATGAATCAAAATTAGCACTAGGAATAACCTTCTATAATTATTCCAAAGATCCTTGAATGTTTATTCTTTCATGCTCACATTGATCTCTCTCAAACTTCTTGTTTGACAACACTCTTTCTTTTCTTCCCCATTCTAGTTGCACTACTAGAGGTACCTTATATATTGGGATTCTTAGGTCTTCCAAAAGAATTTTTGTATAATAATAAATTTCAACCTCTAACACTTTATAATCTAACTCAGATATCCATACCAACCTTGATTCAACTACTTCCATTGGACAGAAATTTGCAGACACTAGGAAATTGATATTTTTGAAGTACCTTTCAGAAATATTTACTAGAATCCTTGACCTTTTGTTCATCCTCATATAAAATTTTCCAAAGAATGTAGTAAGATAAGTCTCTTGAGCATCTGAATTACCAAGATTTATCATGAAGTTCCTAATTCGATGGGAAATAGGCTTTGTATTTGACCATTTTATTCTTCCTATTACCAGTAATTCTTTCAAAGTAAAAGAGTAAGCAAACAACCAAATTGCCATACCAAAATGTATTCTTCTTACTCTTCTTGATTTCCTTTAAGTTATTCAAAATATCTATTCGAAGTAATTCACATAGGTCATAATCCATACCTCTTTTAACCATATGAATAGTAGTATGTACAACATCAATAGAACCTATGAGGTCATTGCTAGGCAGACAAACTTTGTGACCAATGACCATTGCGGCATACCTAATGACAGGATCCATAATTGATCTCAAGTCAATCTCTTTCCCTTCAAGAGTCACACCAGTTACCTCAATTATCTCTTGCTCATTCACATCCTTTCATTTGGGAACTAGTCTAGAGGAACACAAACCAGACACATATATGATTGCTTCTTTGGTAATCAAATGTGCTTCATCAATCCACAAAGATTCATTATGAATTCTACTCAAAACTATTTGAATAAACTTCTTGTCAAACTCAAACAAAGGGGCTTTCTTCCAAACATCCAACTTCTTCTCAACTAACACTTTTTAGGCATCATGGTTCTCTTCTAATTCATTCTTCCATAAGAAACTTAACTAGACTAATGACATTTTTTCCTCTATCTTATTCTAAAAAAATGCATAAATATTTTTGTGGGAAACACTCTAGGAGGGACGCAAGAGAATGCACCAACTGACTCTTCCAAAAAATTCTTCAAATGTTTCCTCAAATTGACTTACACTCTAATTGAATTATTCACAACCTTTGCATTATCCATAGCAATAAAAATGAAAGATTGTGCAAATAGGAACACCTCTATAAATACCAACAAGAAATGGATAGATATCTAGCTTTCAAAGCACACTTTGAATCCACTTGATCTCTCCTTCAAACCCTGAAACTTTGAATTTCTCTCTAAACTTCCTTTGCACGCTTCTCTGAAAATGCCTCTTGACATATCTGAATTTATTTCTTTCATTCTGAATGCTTTTGTAATAAATGCTTCAAATTGCAAGTAGATTGCCTCAAAAATTTTGCACACCTCCATTATTTCAAATTATATAAACTTCATTCTCCACACATGCGATAGAGGAATTCCTTAAATTTGTTACCACATTAAATATACTTTTTCCATGATGTGACATAAGTATTGATGAAGGGGGTTTATTATTTTTTTTGATAATTTCTCCCCCTTAGCCATTGCTAGACTCAAAAATTGAGGAGCGTATCTACATCGGAGGTCAACATAGATAAGATTGATGATTCTAATTCAACTTGTGCTTGAATTCTCCTTCCTTTTTCCATATCATTTTCATCTCTTTTTTTGCTTCTTCCAAATCAATGATTTGTTCATGCTTCTTCATCAAATAATTATTTTTTCTTCTTTTGCAATTATTAGCAGGATGTTCCAGATTGTTGCATTTACAACAAACATCATTCTTCCTTCCATTCTTTCTTTTATATAATCTATTCTCACACATACTATCTTTATGTCCAACCTTCTTGCACTTAAAACATTTTCCAAAGAATGATAAAGTATTGTTCATTTTACTTTTGCAGTCCTTTACCTTATGACCAAATTTCTTGCAGAAATGATAAATACCATTGAAAGATAAATAACTTTTAGCATCAATTTTTTTGATGGGAGTTCTTTCGAAATTTCTTCTTAGGTTCTTGATTTTCCAATCTTTACACTGAGTCTTCTTGTCAGTAGATTGCTTCACTTTAGAATCTTAACCTTCTTCAAACCCTAAACCACTTTTATCCATTGTTGGTCTCTGAGAAGTAATTAACTCATCAAGAATTGTAGAGCTTACCTCAAATTTGTCTTCAAAACTTCTTTCCTTTTCCAGATCAGATCTCAATATTTTTTATTCTTGCTCAAGCTTTGTGTATACATCCATCTTCCTTTGAATTTCAATTTTCTGACAATCTTCAATTCTTTTCTTTTCATCCAATTGTTGCAACATGTTGGAGATAGTTTCATCTACCTTATCCAATAGATCACATGCTTCTTCACATTTACTTTGTATTTTTTCAATATACTCATTTTATTTTATCAACTTGTCCTTCAGGCCTTCTATTTCTTTTGAATATCTAGCAGAGATCACTTTTGGAGGAAAAAAAATTCTTATACTCAAATTTTGGGACCTTCCTCAAGCTGTTAGGCTCCTTCCGAGGAACCAATCTTTGATACCAATTTCTGAAAATCCGAAATACTGAGATGGGGAGTGAATCAGTATTCTATAAAACCATTCAAATAAAATCCATCTAACCATTATCACAATTCTAACTAAATCAACAAGAGAGAACATAGAAACAAATCGATGCAACCACACACATGAACACCAAGATTTTACATGGAAAACCCAAAAAAGGGAAAAACCATGGTGAGGGTTGACTCACAATATATTATATCTAGATACAAGATATTACAGGGCTCACTGCTAGGACTCACTGTCCTTGAAAGGTTCACAACCTAAATACAAAAGATGGCTAATCGCCAAGATACAAAGATTGTGGCTCACTGCCAAGAGGTTTGAACTGATAGAATACACCTTCAACGTGCAAGGTTCAACTCTAATGAAGCTTAGAATATTAAGTACTACCTCACACAGTAGTCGCTCAACAAATCTTCTTTGATCCTCAACTGATAAATAATTTAGGCTCAAATCTTCACACACATTTCTTCCACACTTGTACATCCACCTTCTCTTCTTTCCTCTCCAAATCATCTTATGTATATGTACAAGTATATCTTATTCATAAATTAGGTTGGCCTAATTAGATGAAAAAAGAATAATCAAAACTCTCTTGTTAGCATCATATATGATTTAATTTTTTTTTATCCAAGTAGTGCATTATACCAAGTTGGCTAACATCCATAAAACATAACTAGTCTCCTTAGTGAATTGCACACATTAGGTCAGCCAAGACTAGAACTTAATTCAAAGAATCTCTAAACCAACATACAATCCTCAAAGAAAACACCTTTTGGATCTAAGATCACATCAATTTATCATCATACTACCATCATAGATACTACCATTAAAACCACAACATTAGAATGTTCTCCTTAAGAAAATTCGGAGTCTCCCACATTGATATGCCAAGCAAGGAATAATAGTAAAATACAAAGTTGAACTCTGTTCGAGATAAATTTCTTCTCACAACCCAAAACTTCTCAAGATTCAAGATATAGATGTTTGAATGAGACATGATAACATGGTTAATAAATTAGATTCATATCTATTCTTGCGGTGAATTTTGGACTCAAATACCAATGCACTAGTTTATCACAAAAGAACATTACCGACAAAGAACAACTTTCGATAAACCAAGTAAACTTCCCATATAGTTGTCACCATGTTGAAATCAATGACAATACAAGAACATCCAACACAAACCATCCACACTTCATTCTCATGTTGCAAGGCTCCATAATTCCAAAAACTATATGGTATTGAATCCTACAAAAAAAACCACCTAATTGATAATAAATGAGCTAAGGGGTTCTATAATGAATGGTTCATAAGGAACAACAATTGCTACAAGTTTTAAAAATGGGGTAGAAAGCTAAGTGGACTTGATTTTAAGGGAAACACATTGGATAAGTGTTCTTGAGTCAGAATATGTTGCACAGGCAGCTGTCATTGCACTAGAAGATCGACCTTTTAATGCCTAATACAACTATTGGATTTATACAAGATCAAGATCCACAGGAGGTGATTAAACCATGCCACGAAGCCCAAGCACCATGCTAGACTATGCCTACCACAAGAAGAGGAGACCAAGGGTCACACATTGCAACAATCCCCCCAAGTGCAAGCTCGGGGTTTGAACCTATGACCTTGGCTCTAATACTAATTGTTGCACAGGCGGTTGTCATTGCACCAAATGATTGACTTGTTAATGCCCAATACAACCGCTAGATTTATACAAGATCAAGATCCACAAGAGGTGGTTAAACCATGTCACAAATCCCAAGCATCGCATTGGACTATGCCTACCATAGGAAGAGAAGACCAAGGGTCACACCTTGCAATAGAATAATATTGGGATGGATGAGCTCCTCAGAAGTCCCAATGCTTCAAAATTGTAACCATTATCTAGATGCAATGAATGCTAAGCGGAAATTCATGCTCATGAAATATGAGGTCTTGTGAACCACTATTCATGAAATATTTGTTAATGAGTTTGACTCAAAAAATACATTGCCTTTTTGATAATGAAAGAGCAAAGGAGCTCCATAGTGAATGGTTCATAAGGCACAACACTTGTTGAAGGTTTTGAAAATGGGGTAGAAAGTTGATTTAGCTTGATCTTAAAGGATACTCCATGGTTAAACACATTTGACTCAGAGTAGTACTAGGATGTGTGACCTCTTGAGAAATACTAATGCTTCATCTATGTGTCTAGCACCTAAATGCAATGAATGCTAAGTGGTTCATTCATGCTCATTAGAGATAGGTTCTTGTTAACCACCACTGGTGAAATATGGGTCAATGAGTTTGACTCAAAAAATTCATAATTAAATCCTAATGAAACATCATATAATTTGACACACTACAAAAACACCACCTACATGATAATTAATGAGCTAAGGAGCTCTATAATAAATGTTTCATAAAGCATAACACTTTTCAAAGGTTTTCCAAATGGAATAGCAAGCTAAGTGGGCTTGATCTTCGAAGAAACTCCATGGTTAAGCACATTTGAGTCAAAGTAGTACTAGGATGATTGACCTCCCAAAAAGTACCAATATTTCAATTATGTGAGCATCACCTAGATGCAATTAGTGTTAAGTGGAACATTCATGCTCATGAGAGATAGATTGTTCTTAACCATTATTTATGAATATGGGTTAATGATTTGACTCAAAAACTATTGAATTGAATCTTAATTAAACATCATATAATTAGTCAATAATCATATGATTGACTCCAAAGTCAACAACACTCTTATTCCTAAATTTGTGGATATTGTTGGACTCACTTATGAGCCAATTGTGAAAGGAATTACATAGCATGATGGCACACTTTTTCCACCACGGGCATAATAAATAATTTCCCAATCACTCTACATTCCTATCCTAGTGTAGTTATCCTATAGGATATGTATGTTGTTGATTAACCTCCCTTATTTTTTATCTTACTATCAAGATATTTCACAACAAGGATAGAAGGATATGTGTCCTTGAACTGGCCCCGTCTAGTGGCATATAATTGACATGGGACAAGAATATACAAAAATAATGATTCAATTATGGCCCATCACATAGAGCCCTACTAGACAACTAATGTTCAAGTGGACCCAAAAGCTAGTGCCTACAAAAAGAGATTAAATTAGAATATGTAAACAAGGAAAAGTCTCAAAATCTACTACTCTCAAGAAGAAATTGTGCCCCCTCAACATTCAAATGACAAAAATCAATTGGACAATTCATTCCAATTCTTCAATGGTGCTAAAAGTCAAACTAGATTCAAAACCAGAAATTATATCATCTCCCTGTCTAAAAAAAATCATTTCTCACATTTTGGTTGTTATACCAAAAATATGGCCAAGTACAAGGCTCTCATACAAGGATTGTAGATAGTGCATAAATGAGGAATCAAATACATATCCATCTTTGGAGACACCAAACTTGTTAAAAAGTAAGGTTTATATGCTCTGCTAAGCACCACAATATTTGAAATCATATAAACACCAAGTCTAGGATTTGATAAAGAGCTTTGCCATTCTGAATTTCCAAGAAAACCATGACTCAATAATACAGTAGGCATAATAGCACCTATTGGAGAAAATTTCAACCTTTTTTCCAATATCTTCAATTAACAAACAAACCTAGGAGATAATTCCTACATCTAAATGGTCATTTGAATCCTTGTCCATAATAATGATACTCAATAGAAATTCTTTAGTAGTAACGAAGATGTTTCACTTTTTATCTAGAAATAGGTTAGTTCTTGTATAACTTGGATGTAAAGTTGGAAAAACTATAGAAGGACCAACCAATTCAACTCATTTCCAACAAAATTCCCCAAGGCCTTGTTACCCTATATTTTTTTTAAATCAAACAACAAATTCCAAAGGAAAGAGAAAAGGTTGATGATCATTAAACCTAACCTCTATTGGGATTTTGAGCTCTCCAAGTAAGGTAGTCATGCCAAGAAAAGTAGATCCTACCATAGAAGGATTCTCTACAAAAATTCTCACAAGAATTTGATGATATATTAGCATGGACCACAAAGATCTAAAGGTTTATAGAAAAGATACAATCTAGCACACCATAGAAACAAAACCCCATTCACACCCTATGAGAGAAAAACTAGTGAATTTGATCATTGATTCAATGAAACAAAAAGAGATCACAAAGATAATAGAGGTAAAAATAACTTCCCTTAACACACACTCTACTTTGGTTTCAAATTTCTTACCCATGAGAAAGAAGAGTCGAGAAATCCATTTGTGTTTGTACTTTTTTTATCTTAACCAGGCCTCAATCAAAGATCATTACCCTATTCCCCCTATGGTCTAGATCTTGGAAAAAATGGATAGTTCAAAAATGTATTCTCTTTTGGATGTCTTCTCTAGCTACAATCAAATCTAGGCTAAATTTGATGACTAGTTCAAGACTGTTAATGTTTATGGCAGCATCAGTCACATCTTCCAACCCAAATCACATAAGTAAAGAAATTAAATTGTAGCCTATCGGCTATTTAATTGGTGAGAACGATTTTATGATTGGCCATGTCATTTGATGATTAATATTTATTTAATATGAAATGACTCGATTTATCTTGGAGGTATGATTTTCTAAGGAGGCTGAATTATTATTTGTAAAAGACATGCCTCTTGGATGAAGCTGACATGTTGATCTTGGAGAGTCACGTCTCTCCCTCCACATTGTATTTATACTCCTTGGTTGCAATTCATTCAATCATCCATTCCAGTTCATTGTTCATTATTTAGAGTGGAATATTCAAGAACAATTTCATTCATCTAAGTCATGTGTGGTAAGAAGAAGTTCACATTTGGAGCAGCAGATCAATCTCAAGGAGAAACATTATCCTATAGTAGCAGATCATCTCCTATAGCAGCAGATCATCATTTTGTAGCAGTAGTAGATTGATTCAAGGAAAAACATTTTCAGTTGTATCTTGCATCTAAGGGAGATTCTATTATTCATTGTATCAAATTGGCATTGTGTTGTGCCTGAGTTGTAAGCAGATTGTTGCTCTTATTCTATCAATATATAGAGAGATATATTGGCTAGGTTTTTCTCCCTCAAGTTGGAGGGATTTCCCAAGGTATATTGTTGTGTTAATTGTCTTATGTGCTACATTTTCTAATTACTTTCAGTTTGAATTATTTGATCATGAAAATTAACATGGTATCAGAGCGGGTTTGAAGAAGATCTTGATCAGATTTAGTATTGTAGCGATACTCTTTATTCGCTCTCTCATCTTTGATCACATCTATCCCTTCATTAAGATGGTGAACAGACTCAAGATCAAGGAAAGACTTGAGGGAGCAACAAATTTCACATCTTGGAGATTGAAAATTATGCTCACCTTGGAAGAAAGTGAGTTGGCAGAGTTCATGGAGAGAACAACTACCAAGCCTACAGATGGGGAAGAAAAGATTCAATGGAAGAAGAAAGAAACTAAGGCAAAGAAGATGTTAGTTGATTCTGTAACAGACCATATTATTCCAATCATCTCTAAGTTGAAGACAACAAGAGAGATGCTTAAGACTTTTATGGAGATGTATGACATCAACAACACAAGTTGTGCTCTAGCCTTGAAGCAACAACTTCATCATGTTAAGATGGCAGAAGGAGAATTTGGCATCACCTACTTCATGAAGATTTTTTAGTTGAGAGATCAGCTCTCTACCATTGTTCATACTATTGATGACAAGGATTTGACCATGTTGGCTCTTAATGGTCTTCCTTCATCTTGGGAGTCTTATATTCAAGGTATAAGTGCAAGATCAAAACTCCCTAAGTTTGATCATTTGAGGGCAGACTGTATTCAAGAGGAGTTGAGGTTGGCTATGAGAGGTATTGGTCGAAGCTCTACAAATGAAGACCTTCATGTACTTTCCACTCAATCCTTCAAGAAGAAAGGTGGAAAGAAAGGATATTTCACGAGGAATAGAGATAAAGAAGCTGATAGTGTTCCTGCATTCAAGAAGAAGAGGGACCTCTCCAAAGTCTAATATTTTCGATGTGAAAAGTTTGGTCACTATGCTAAGGATTGCCAAACCAGGCCTAATCAGCATGCTTCATTTATGGATGTGGATAAGATATCTCCTCAAAATGATTCTAGGGAATTTCTATTCTAAGTCATGGGCCTGTGTTCAAGCCGTGAAGGTTGTGTACTGACCTGAGCGCAAGAGTAGCGTATCATACTGTGTCCACCCATCAAAATAATTCAGAGATAAGTATTCTTTGTTTTGATTGTAATTACCCTTCTATGCTAAAATTCAGTTTGTTGAGTTGTGCAAATATGATATTATTTGCTTGGATTACGTGTGACCAATAAATAGTGATCACTGGGATAAGATTCCTTAGAATTAAGAATTATTCATTGTAAGTTGTTTCATGCTAATTTCTGAGTGTGACTCTGAAATAAAAGGAGAACTAAAATTATGATTATGATTGATTTTCTATATGCATGATCTATGATTCTATGTATATTGTCTTTTTTTATACTAAGATTAGCTCTTCTAAGAAAATGGAAGAAATAAATGTCAGAATCAACAAAGATGAATGATGAATTAATTATCTAGGGTTACTTAGGAGATCCTGATTTCAATGAGATAAGTATTGCATGGTTGAATAATGTTTATGATTTGTTATGTAGTTATTAATTCATGCTATAACAGTGAGATAGTCAATCATGTATGCTTCTAGTAATGGTACTTCCACTAACTCATTTGATTGCAAAATCCGATGAAAATGTCTGACGAAAGCTATATAATCAGATGTATCATCGGGCACTTGTGCAAAATTTTCATTTTTTTTAATTTTATCCCCGACGTTCGTAGAAATTTTGATGAACCTTATTTTTCGCCGAAATTTCGACAGAGTTGCAAAGTTAAATTGTGGCCGACATAAATAAAAATGAGCTCGACTATTTATTGCGACAATGTTTTGCTTGACGATTTTCTTGGGAAAAATTTAAAAAAACTCAAGAAGATATCGGGTGGTTGAGGGTAGTCATTGTATTTTTCCATAATTCATTTGTGAAGTCATCTTTGTACTTCCAGGTTTGAAAATCATATTTTAAAGCAACATCTCATCAGATTTCATTTTTAGTCTTGTGCATTTTCAGAATTTCATTTCTAGATTTTAGACCTGACTTCACAAATTCTTTATAAGGGAATTGTTTATAATTGATGGAAAATTCTTGATGGATTTGGAAAAATATTATATTTGCAAGGTTTCAATTTTAACCCTAATGATCAATTTTCAACAGATTTGGGAGCCATAACTAGATAATATCAAAGGCATAGGGATAGTGAAATAGTGAAATAGTTGTCAAGATTCAGGCCTAAAGGATTGAACAAAGAATTGGGAATGTTTGATAGTGGATAGTTAGAGCCATTTAGCTATGATATTTTTGAAGACTACTTCATAAAGATGTATTTTTCCCTTTGCCAAGTTTCAAAAATAGATTTTAGACCTTAGATGTCAGCGTCTTATAAAAGCAGTTATGGTATATCTGTTACCTGAAGTTCTTGAATTCATCTTGACTCTATATAAATGTATCTATTTTTTATTTGAACAAGAAAGAAATAAAGCAACCAATTTGTAAAGATTGTGAAATATTTAGAGCAACAAACTAAAAAATGAAAAAATGAAGGTCAAGGCCTCTCTATTTTTCTTAGTTCACTTAAACTTTTTAGATGCTGCCAAACATCTAGCAAGCTATAACTATCATGCAGATTATATGATTTCTATTTGTTTTTTACTTTGGAACAGTTTACAAGATGAAACTGTCTCCTCATGTAGAAGTATACACTACCAAATTCCTTTAGAAGTTGGTACAGGAATCAAAAGATAAACCTGTCAAATTGGAAACCAAACTTTTTGTGGTAAGAAGAGTTGATTTTGACATGAATGGCATGTTGTAACAGCTTTATTAAGTAATACAATTTATTTAGTTATTTGACAATTTGGTGATTTGTGTGTAGATATGCCACCATATGAAACTAAGTGAAAAAGAGCACTCCTTACCTTATCAAGTAATATCCAGGTAAGATTTTATAAAAAATAACTTGTGCTTTTAGTGAAGTTGGTCAACCTACTCATGCTTTTCCATGCTTAATTTTTTCCTTTTGGATTGAGCTACTTATGATAAATTTTTAACTTTCCTTGCAACCTGTGTATTACCCTCTCAAGTTTTTAACTGGTAAAGAAAAAATCTTATAAAGGATATAAAATTCCTTAGTACTTTAGATTATCCTTTATGTTAAGGGAGGCATCTGACTATTGTTTATATAATTCAACTTTATTTGAGAGTAAGCATATTTATGTTGAAGTGAAAAGATACTAAGAGGTGGGGAGTGAATCAATGTTATTAACTTATTTACCAAATTCAATTGAAACTGAAATAAACCATATGTAAGATCTCATTTATCAATGATAAACTCATTCATGTATTGAATACAATCACATAAACTGAAATGAGAATAGTAAACCATAGCAATTTAAAGAATTAAAGCACTGAATCAAATGAACCACAGATACTCAAATAGACACAAGAAATGCCGAGTGGAAAACCCTCCTGGGGTAGAAAAACCACCCCTGAACCTACTGCCTTTTTTAGGCTTTCATTTCAATAATCATTTTTGACAATGCCTCATAGGCTGATTTCTGAGCAACGACTCAAGGAGCACCAACCCCTCTTTTAGAGACACCAATCTCAAGGATCACCAACCCCTTTTCTATTTTTCAATAGAACATACAATGATACAGAGGATCTCTCTGTTTCACTGATTTTTGTCAAGTGCCTCTTGACAGACAATGTGTAGAATTCTTTAAAGTCAATTAATGACACTTTAGAGTTCCACCCATTATCAAGCCTTTAGACAGCTTGAGGAAAATCTAGTTACAGTCTCAATACAACTTCTCATCAAACTGTGTTATCAGTGGCACGTGTTCTAACTTTCTTTTTTTCACATTTTGTTTCATGCATTTTTCATAATGTTGTTCAAAATAGTTAACACACTGTGTTTTCCAAAATTTTCAGCTCAAAAAATTAATTACCTATATCTCATACAAAGCTATTATATTTTGCACTTATGTTTCTTTTTATTTTCAGGTTTTTTAGTCATGATTTAGCCCTGATCTCTCTGTTTTCCTCTTTTTACAATTTTCATCATTACATTCCATGGAGGGTTACAACAGTTGCTCGTTTTTCACTTTCAAAGAATTACTCAAAAAATAATTTTCAGTTTACAATGCTACTGTCAAGAAACAGTTCCAAATGTTACCATGATCATGAGGGAAGGATCAATATGAATAAGGTATTTTGACAGGAATACTCAAGCATTGTGCAAATTTAGAAGGCAGATTGAAACCTGTCCTGTCAAGCAGCCTCCACAAGCAGTGCTTTTAACCAAACAACATCAAGGCATGCAGGTAAATTTCAAATAATGGCCACTTAAAAACTGCTGCAAAAAGAAGTAACTGAAAGAACAATGCTTCCATAACCGAAATCATTCTTTTAAGAGCAGTTACCAAATATTTTAGCTAAGGATCTGAAGGGTTTCAAAGAGTTTAGATTACCCATAAACAGAAATCACAATCCCTTTAAAATTGTCATGATAACCTTCAATAAAAATGCAGTCATGTTTTAAAGGAATCATTTCAGATTTTTCTATTGAAAGGAATACTCATTTTTCACTTTTATTTTTGCATAGAAATATTTAACTCGAAATAACCTTGCCTGACAAGTAACGGATCTATAAAGCAAACTGAAAGAATACCTGAGAATAGTGATGGAGTTGCTGTCACAAAAGAGTTTACCGGATTTGCAGCTAAGCTGAGCAACCCGTGCCACTTTGCTATTTCAAGAATTCACCCGATGCCAAGAACTTGATAAGAGAATCGACCATGGTGATGGTCTTTCAAGCTTCCCTATTTTCTGTCCAAGAGTTACAGAAAACCAGTCAATTACACAAAGAAACAACTGAGAGTAAGATATCATGGTGGCAGCCAGAATAGGGTTCCAAACCCTTCGTGCAAGAGAAGCAAAATATGACCTAAATTTCCAAAATAATCAATCGAACTCCTTTACACAAAATGATAATCATTTGGAGTCTGAAAGGATAGTGATTAATAAATCAAAAACTCATTATACCATTTGACATCCATAGCCAGAACTAAGATAATCATGCCGACCAAAATTCTTTCTAAATATCAACTATTGACCAAGTGGTAAAGCATGTGAAGTGTCGACATAAATGATGCCTTGCATTTGTGCTTACCAAAAATCGATTGCCATTGACATATATGATTCCAAGAAATCAAAACCAAGTCACTTCCAATGTGACATATAAAATAGTCAATACCTTTATACCTGTTGTCAGCTTTTTAAGCCTTGTGAATTTTCCATCATTAACCTGAATGCAATATAATATGCATTCCTATAGTGTGCCAAACATATTTTCAATGCCAAAAGATATCCAAAAATATCAAAGCCGATTGCCACCTTGTTCTATTCAATGTTATATAATGTGCCAATGCCAAATAATGTCCAATGACTTATAAGGTATAGTGAAGACTATTTTTGTAGGTTAAATTCATAATGCCATTTCACATACCATAAACCATTATCAGTTGATTAAGGAAACCCGATAGGGTTTTCTTAAAACTGAAAAGCAACCTGTAGAAAATTGAACATGCCAAAGACATGTAAACAAGAGAATCACTATAGCACATATTATCAAAATAGAAACATGTCACCTGATCAATGGAACATATACCAGTAACTAGAATACCTAACCCAAGATTTGCACATGGAGTCAAGATATCAGTGCCACCATATATAGTATCAAAAGTGAAGTAAATATGCCAATTAGAAAAGCATATCAACAAAGTAAACTATCACCAAGATGCCAGATAGTAAAACAAATTGTCATCAAGGAAAAATTAGCACAATAGAGATTCAACAAACTCCCCCTTTCTCCTTGATGGAAAAAGCTGAGCTACCAAGCCAAAAATATAGTACTAGAACCGAATACTCATAAATCTCCCCCTTTTTGTCACAAGGATAAAGGGAAGTCAACAAAGATAAACCAGAATCAATAGAGGAATTCCATGAAGCTGCAGATGTAACATTTGAGCAGAAAAGTATGAGCTGTAGGAAGAGCTAACTAGCTCCCCCTATCACCAGGATAGACTGATTAAGATAACAGAGATTGAGAGACAACTCCCAATCTAGACCTAAGTCTTTCAAAAACATCTTTAGCCAACGGTTTTCTAAAAATATCAGCAACCTGTGCTTGTGTAGGAACATATTGCACAAAAACCTTGTTAGCCAACACCTTTTCACTAAGAAAATGAAACTTAATAGCAATGTGTTTAGTGCGAGAGTGCATTATAGGATTTTTCGAGATATTGATTGCACTAGTATTATCACATAGAATAGAAATAGGTTTAGGGATTTCAATACCCATGTCAGATAATGTCTGTGACATCCATATTACCTGAGTACAACAAGAAGTGGTAGCAATATATTTTTCTTCAGCAATAGAGAGTGAAACAGATTCTTGTTTTTTGTTGTGCCAAGCCACTAAACGATCACCAAGAAAGAAAGCAGTACCACTGGTGCTTTTCCTATCATCCAGACAACCAACCCAGTTAGAATCAGTATATGCCACTAATGAAAAATCATTGCTTTTGGGATACTAGAGTCCACAATCAATTGTGCCTTGTACATATTTAAGAACCCTTCTAACAACATTAATGTGAGATTCCTTAGGAGATGACTGGAATAGAGCAACCATGCAAACAACTTGCATAATCCTATGTCTTGAGGCTATTAGATATAATAGGCTGCCTATCATTGACCTATAGTCATTTGGGTTGACAGCAGGAGAATCATCAACCTTGTTGAGTTTACAATCGGTAGCCATTGGAGTGCTAATTGGATGACATTCATCCATTTAAAATTTCTTTAACATTTCTCTTGCATATCTTGTTTGAGAGAGAAAGATACCTAATTCAAGTTGAGAGATTTGAAGACCTAAGAAGAAGGATAGTTCTCCCAACATGGACATTTCGAATTTAGATTCCATAATCTGTGAGAATTTTTCACTCAAAGCAATATTGTTGCAGCCAAAGATAGTGTCATCAACATAAATTTCAACTACTAGAATATCAGACCCTTCAATTTTAACATAAAGATTGTTGTCTACTCCTCCTCTAATGAAACCTTTTGATAGTAAGTGACTGTCCAATATGGAGTACCAAGCTCTAGGAGCTTGTTTTAGGCCATGTAGAGCCTTTTTCAGCCTATAGACATGATTGGGTTTGTTTTTACAAGTAAACCCTTTAGGTTGTTCTATGTAAACTTTTTCATCCAAATACCAATGCAAAAAGGCAGTTTTATCATCCATTTGATATATAGTAAAGTTCTTGAAAACAAAATATGCCAAGAAAATTCTAATTGATTCAAGTCTAGCTACTGGTGCAAAGGTTTCACTGAAGTCAATACCTTCTTGCTAAGAATATCCTTTGCAAACATATCTAGCCTTGTTGCGAACAACATGGCCATTTTTATCATGTTTATCTCTGAAAATCCCTTACCTCCTATGAAATTTGTGTCATCTAGTCTTGGGACTAGCTCCCAAGTCTGATTTTTCTCAATTTGATCAATTTCATCCTACATTGCATTAAGCCAACATTCATCAGTTAGAGCTTCATCAAAAAAATTTGACTCAAACTGAGTGATTAAACAAAAAGTAGTAAGCTCAGCTATGTGAGCTTTTTCATCATAGTTAACTATTCTTTTCCTTGTTTGAACTCCTGCTGATTTATCTTCTATAATAAGATCTTTAGGATGGTTTCTAGCAAGAGATTTTGAGGGAGTTTTAGTTACACATTTTTCAGAGCTGGTTTTAACATCTTTAGATTTTGCTTCAGCTAGTTTAGGACTAGCTGATTTTGTTTCAGGCTTTGAAGTTTCAAAGCCTTCAGAATTTATATCAAGTTCAAATTCTTCCTCCTCATCATCCTGCATAGGTTCAACATCTAAAAGCAGATTTTCATCAAATTTGACATTGACAGATTCAACAATTTTATTCAGCCTGTTGCTAAAGCATTTAAAGGATTTTTTGTGAGTAGAATATCCTAAAAAGATACCTTCATTTGTCTTAGATTGAAAACTGCCTAAGTTATCATCGTCTCTTTTGATAAAACATTTGCAGCCAAATATTCTAAAATATTTAATTGAGGCAGATTTACCATACCACGGTTCATATGGAGTGAAATTGGATTTCACTCTGATCTGAACTCTATTCAAAATGTAGACAGTTGTATGAACAACTTCTTTCTAGTACATGTTTGGAAAATTTGCTTCATTCAACATAGTCCTTGCCATCTCTTTTACAGTCATGTTCTTTCTCTCAACTACCCCATTCTGTTGAGGTGTTCTGGCAGCAGCATACTATCTTTTTATGCCATGTCTTTCACAATAGTCAATGAATTATTGTGAGGTGAATTCACCACCTTTGTCAGATCTTAGACATTTCAATTTTAAATCTAACTCTCTTTCTACCATTTTTATAAAGACTTTAAAATGTTCAAAAGCTTCTGATTTATTCTTGATAAATTTAACACATACCATACGAGAGTAGTCATCAACAAATAGCATGAAATATTTCTCACCATTGATAGGTCTAGTCCTTGTAGGACCACATAAGTTAGTATGAACAATTTGCATAGGTTTAGTAGATGAATGTTCCTTTGATTTAAAGCTTACCTTAGTTTGCTTTCCTTTGAGACATTCTTTACATACTGCATTATCAGGCTTTTTCAGAATGGGCAGACCTCTTACATTCTGATTTTTACTAATTCCGACCATATTGTCAAAATTAATATGGCCTAGTCTCTTGTGCCACAGCTAGCTTTATTCAACATGACTCATTAAGCACATACCTTGATTTTTTTCATTTCCATAAGTGTCAAGTAAATTGTAGACATTTCCCTTAGTCCTTCTTCCAGTAGCAATAGCTTTTCCAATCTTATTTTTGATTTCACACCCCTGTGAAGTGAACAGGACTTGATAGCCACTATCACAGATTTGACTGACACTTAGAAGGTTATTTTTTAATCCTTCTACATAATACACATTGTAAATAGGAGTGTCTTCATTCAGAAAAAGAGAACCTCTACCTTTAATTTGAATTCCAGAGTTGTCTCCAAACTTTACATATCCACCTACATAGTCTTCTAGATTAGTAAATTTTTCTTTCTCACCAGTCATGTGGTTTGAATAGCCAATGTCTAGGACCCATAAGTCCTTTTTTCTTGGAGTGGAAGGCAGTTTGAACTAACATGGTCTACTCAATGTTGTTGACAACTTTGGGTTTCCAGACCCTTATAGATTTTTGTTGTTTATTCTGTTGATCAGCATTACATTGCTTAGCAGAATGACCCAAAGACTTGCATGTGAAACATCTAATCTGTCTTGCAAGGCTATGATCCTACCTATTACCAAATCTAGGATTTCTAGGACTTATAAATCTACAAGAGTTCACCTTGTGACCAAATTTGTTGCAAAAGTAACAATATCCATAAAAAGAAAGGGTAGGAATTATAAGCCATTATGTTGCTCCTAAAAGGATGAACATGATCCTTATCAAAGTCGGGATGTTTGAGTTCAGGACTTTTATATCCAGCAACAACATTGTTCTTAGCATTGTTATTTGAACAATCACCTTTCAAAAAACCAATACCAGTTTTGTCATTGTTTAGTTTCTATTTACTGAGCATGTCATTTAGTTTAAGAGTGCTCTCATATTTCTCAATGGTCTTCCTGAGATCTACAATCTCATGTTCAATTTTTTGAATTTCTTGATCTTTAAATCTTATGCCAATACAAAGTCAGTCTTCAACTCTCTTGGATTCTTCAAGTTGAGTTTTTAATGAGACTATCTCAAGATTTATGATTTGCTCCTATGAAATATCTTGAGCAGTATTTTGTTCTTGAGAACGCATTTGTTTTGTAAGTTTCCTTAGCTCTTTTAGAGCACATTTCAGTTCCCCTTCATAATCCACTTTGCCATCTTCAACATCATTGTTGTTAGTTTCATCTTGCTGAATGATTTCAGCCATGAATAGATTTTCATCCTCTTCATCTAATGGATCTTCAAATTCAGAGTCTGTTTCATTTTTGCTGAACAGACTTTTCTTCTTTTTGAAATTGAATTTTTGTTTGGGTCTATAAGCCTTTTTCTTGGCTAGTTTTTCAGATTTTTCATTATCACTACTTGTGTCACCATAGGGGCACTTTGTAGTAAAGTGGCCTATTTTTCCACAGTTAAAGTATTTGAACAGAATTTTTCCCTTATACTTTCCAGAATCCTTTTTGAGTTTCCTCACAAAGTGGGATTCTTTGGAATCAAAAAGTTCTGATTTAGTGGGCTCATCCTTATCTTTCCTTTCAGTATTAAAATCAGTTGCTTTTGCAGAGGTATTATTTTTATTGATCCTCATTTCATAGGCAGTCAGGCTGCCTTGTAGGCTGTCAAGGGTAAGTTGGGAAAAATGTTTCTTCTCTTCTAGAGTAGCAACCTTAGCTTCAAATTTTGTTGGCAAGGTTCTGATGACCTTAGTTACAACATCAAATTCCTTAACTTCTTCTACCAGACCCTTATGGCATTTACTATTTCATCAACTCTCAAAAAGTAGTTAGCTACTTTCTCATCATCCCTCATTTTTAAATCTTCAAACTGGTGTTTTAAAGTGAGGACTTTAGACTATTTTACCTTTTCATTTCCTTGATAGATAGTTTCAAGTTTAACCTAGATTTCCCTAGCAGAGTTGCAGTGCATGACTTTTATAAAGACATCTTTAGTCAGTGCACAGAAGAGCATGTTTTTCTCTTGGATTGGTTTCATATTTTTTCTTTTCATCAGAAGTAGTGGGAAGAGTAGCTAGTGCAGTGTACCCAGACAATACTATGCTCCAGACATCGAGGTCAATAGAAGTTAAATAAGTCTCCATTCTAATTTTCCAAAATACATAATCAGTTCCATCAAACAATGGAGCTCTAGTCATGGAAATACCTTCATGAGCTTGAGACATTTTGAATAGACTCCAAGGCCAGAATCAATCCTAGGTTGGAAAGACCTATCAGAGGACCCTAGGCTCTGATACCAATTATGGGAGTGAAAAGACATTGAGAGGGGGGAGAGTGAATTAGTGTTATTAACTTCTTTACCAAATTTAACTGAAACTGAAACAAACCAGATGTAAGCTCTCATTTATCAATGATAAACTCATTCATGTATTGAATACAATCACATAAAGTGAAATGAGAATAGTAAACCATATAAATTTAAATAATTAAAGCACTAAATCAAATGAACCATAGATACTCAAATAGACACAAGATATGTCGAGTGAAAAACCCTCCTAGGGTAGAAAAACCACTCCTGAACCTGCTGCCTTTTTCAGGCTTCATTTCAATAATCATTTTTGACAATGCCTCATAGGCTGATTTCTTAGCACCGAATCAAGGAGCACCAACCCCTCTTTTAGAGACACCAATCTCAAGGAGCACCCCCCTTTTCTTTTTTTCAATAGAACATACAATGATACAAAGGATCTCTTTGTTTCCCTAATTTATGTCAAGTGCCTCTTGACAAACAATGTGTAGAATTCTCAAATGTCAATTAATGACACTTCAGAGTTCCACCCATTATCAAGCCTTAAGACGGCTTGAGGAAAATCTAGTTACAGTCTCAATATAACTTCTCATCAAACTATTTTATCAGTGGTGTGTTCTAACTTTCTTTTTCTCACACTCTGTTTCATGCATTTTTCATAGTGTTGTTCAAA
Organism: Sequoiadendron giganteum; assembly: GCA_007115665.2. Lineage (NCBI taxonomy): Eukaryota > Viridiplantae > Streptophyta > Pinopsida > Cupressales > Cupressaceae > Sequoiadendron > Sequoiadendron giganteum. Next base: position 719,675,214 of record CM021101.1, read on the forward strand.
ATAGTTAACACACTATGTTTTCCAAATTTTCAGCTCAAAAAATTAATTACCTATATCTCATTCAAAGCTATTATATTTTGCACTTCTGTTTCTTTTTCTTTTTAGGTTTTTCAGTCATGATTTAGCCCTGATCTCTCTGTTTTCCTCTTTTTACACTTTTCATCATTACATTCCATGGAGGGTTACAACAGTTCCTCGTTTTTCACTTTCAAAGAATTACTCAAAAAATAATTTTTAGGTTACAATGCTACTGTCAAGCAATAGTTCCAAATGTTACCGTGATCATGAGGGAAGGATCAATATGAATAAGGTCTTCTGACAGGAATACTCAAGCATTGTGAAAATTTAGAAGGCAGACTGAAACCTGTCCTATCAAGCAAGCTACACAAGCAGTGCTTTTAACCAAACAACATCAAGGCATGCAGGTAAATTTCAAATAATGGCCACTTAAAAACTGTTGAAAAAGAAGTAATTGAAAGAACAATGCTTCCATAACCAAAATCATGTTTATAAGATCAATTACCAAAGATTTTAGCTAAGGATCTAAAGGGTTTCAAAGAGTTTAAGATTACCCATAAACAAAAATCACAATCCCTTTAAAACTGTCATGATAACCTTCAATAAAAATGCAGTCACGTTTTAAAGCAATAATTTCAGATTTTTCCATTGAAAGGAATACTCATTTTTCACTTTTCTTTTTACATAGAAAGCTTTAACTCGAAATAACCTTTCCTGAGAAGTAACGGATCTGTATAGTAAACTAAAAGAATACTTGAGAATAGTGATGGAGTTGTTGTAACAAAAGAGTTTACCATATTTGCAGCTAAGCTGAGCAACCCATGCCACTTTGCTATTTCGAGCATTCACCCGATGCCAAGAACCTGATAAGAGAATCAGCCATGGTGATGGTCTTTCAAGCTTCCCCATTTTTTGTCCAAGAGTTGCAGAAAACTAGCCGATTACATAGAGAAACGACTGAGAGTAAGATACCATGGCGGCGGCCAGAATAGGGTTCCAAACCCTTCATACAAGAGAAGAGAAATATGACCTAAAATTCCAAAACAATCAATCAAATTCCTTTACACAAAATGATAATCTTTTGGAGTCTGAAAGGATAGTGATTAATAAATCAATAACTCATTATACCATTTGACATCCGCAACCAGAACTAAGATAATCATACCGACCAAAATTATTTCTAAATATCAACTATTGACCAAGTGGTAAAGCATGTGAAGTGTCAACATAAATGATGCCTTGCATTTGTGCTTACCAAAAATCGATTGCCATTGACATATATGATTCCAAGAAATCAAAACCAAGTCACTTGCAATGTGACATATAAAATAGTCAATGCCTTTATACCTGTTGTTGGCTTTTTAAGCCTTGTGAATTTTCCATCATTAACCTGAATGCAATATAATATGCATTCCTATAGTGTTCCAAAAATATTTTCAATGCCAAAAGATATCCAAAAATATCACAGCTGATTGCCACCTTGTTATATTCAATTTTATATAATGTGCCAATGCCAAATAATGTCCAATGACTTATGAGGTATAGTGAAGACTAATTTTGCATGTTAAATTCACAATGCCATTTCACATACCATAAACCATTATCAGTTGATTAATGAAACCCGATAGGGTTTTCTTAAAACTGAAAAGCAACCTGTAGAAAACTGAACATGCCAAAGACATGTAAACAAGAGAATCACTATAGCACATATTATCAAAACAAAAACATGTCACCTGATCAATGGAACATATACTATTAACCAAAATACCTCAACCAAGATCTGCACATGGAGTCAAGATATCAGTGCCACCATATACAGTATCAAAAGTGAAGTAAATATGCCAATCAGAAAAGCAGATCAACAAAGTAAACTATCACCAAGATGTCAGACAATAAAACAAATTGTCATCAAGGACAAATTAGCACAATAGAGATTCAACAATTTAATCTCTATGTGGTAGATTCAGACACTAAAATAAAGTATTTGACCTTATTAGGAAAAATAAAGAAAAAAACATAAAAGTGCATCACATCTCTGTTGAAAGTGATCCCATATCCTTTGTGATACCTACCCTCTAGCAACTTGACTATCCTTTGTCTTTTAGGTTATGCATGAGTTTATTCATTTGATTTCAATGGCCTTTCATAACACTTGAAGAAATTAATTGTGGTAGTTGCTTGAGATATTTTCCATGCACTCCTTAATACACTTGTATGTTGTCCTCTTTTGAATCTTTGTGAGATGGAATATTTATTAGTTTACCATACTGCTATAAAGAAAATGAACCCTTGACAAGATTTATGATGTTTTAAAAGCCCTCTTGACTGCTCAGTTACTTTTCTTTATGTATCTTTTAAAGTTCATCATACTACCCTATCACTATTATTATTAATTTCAATGCCCCCTTCATGGTTATGACATGGACTAATCATTATTTATTTGAATATTCATGACTGTGATCTCCTTTTGGGAATCTATAGTAAAGTGTCATGCCTTTCTTTGAAGTCCATTTCCTTAAATCTTTTCTCTTTTCTTGTTGCTCCTTAACTCCATAGTATCCCTATATTGCATATACATAATAATAAAAATTATGGTGATAACTAGTGGACATGGGTATAACATCAAGCATCATACAAATGTAGTTTATATCTACATATATAATACCCCGAGATACTAATATTGTAGCACTAGTCAAAGAATCATCATCAAACTATATTTGTTGATCAAATACAATGAAAAATAAAACATATTAAAATATAAAACATTGATCTTTTCTATCTACTCCACTATAAATCATAAAGACTTCCAACACTCAAATTGGAAGGAAATTTCTATAGTCTTTATTATTTACAGTGGAGTAGATAGAAAAGATCACTGTTTTATATTTTACTATATTTTATTTTTCAAATAGTATTGGATAGTAAACTGGCCAATACACTGTCAAACATAATGATTGGACCCTATGAATATATAGGTTATCAATCTTTAATCAATTCACATGAGAAATCATACTGGCCAATAGTATCAATGAAACTTTGATACTATATAACAATGACTAGTCTCAGTTTGATGACATTTCAAGACCAATGCATGAATATCATTTGGGCCTCATGGCATTGAACATTGTTTTCATTCAGCCATGATATAATGTTCTTACAGGAAGCACAATACTAGTATGATTGAATGTATCAAAGGAAATAGGAGTTAGAGCAGATAAAAAGAGAACAAAAATATTGTAGTGTAACCTTATTATTATATAAATAAACAGAAAATAGTAAGAGTAGGAACCCCAAATATCATGTTCATTGTCTATGTGAATATGTGTGGAATAGAGTGACCCCTTATCTATTTAAATTGCTAATAAGGTTGTGGTTTATTCGTATTCTCCTTTGCATAGTATAAGTTCTAACCAATTTTTAATATTTAGCTTAAAATTAAAGATAGTATTCCATACTGATTCTATGTCAATAGGAGGGAGGAAGTTGTATATGGATTTTAGAATAAACATTGTAACCAAAGACATAAATTACATGGATGGAAGAAAATTCAATAAAAATGGCAATAGATTTGACATATAAAACCAGAGGATGGCCCTATGATATTTTGAAGCACTATTGTAATGGTGAAGTCAATTTAGATAGAGGCTTGCTTCATAAGTAGATGGAAGTGTACGAGACATTTGTAGTTTCTTGTGAGAACAAGATTTAGCTTAACCTACAAAACTAGACAAATGAAGTGATGTCCTTACAAAACAATTTTGTTGAGAGTGTGGAAGTGAAGGTATACACAAGATTGTTTGTATGTATTCGATTCAACATAAATATGTTAGGATCGGTCTCAACAATCATTTTAGTCTTTCAAAATGATATCATCCTTATTCAGCCATACGCTATTTTTTGTCAGATGGATGTAATCATTAAGGAAGACCTTTCATTATTCTCTTAATGGATTGAACTTTCAAGGAGGCCATATAATGGTGTTGCCTATTGATATCCAAAGCAGGGATGTGAATAAGACTGATGACTATGCAAGCTATATTGTAGATAAAATTCATAGATCTTTTAACTTTATCAAGGCATATAATAGGGTGGTCCACTTCAAATGAAACTCTTTATTATGCCATACTATTTTATTTCCAGAATTCATTTTTGAAGTCATATTTGTACTTCCAAGTTTGAAAATCATATTTTAAAGCAACATCTCATCATATTTCATTTTTAGACTTGTGCATTTTCAGAATTTCATTTCCATATTTTGTTGTGCAAGTTCAATGTTTTGATTTTAGGAGTCTAACAGTTGGAAATCATAGTAAAATTAGAATTTAATAATTTCTGGAATTAGCATTTTAAAGTGTTTTTTGGGGTCATTAACTTCAGACTATCTTCTCTTTTGCAGGGGTGGTTGCATGCCGAATTTTTTTGGTGTAAAATATCATAATTATTAGATTTTTTTACCTATCTATGATTAAAAATTATTGGAGTGTGAGTTTGATATTTTTTGAAGATCTAAATATTCAAACTTGGTAAAGAAAAATCATGTCAGATAATATTAGTCTAGAACAAAATGAAGAGTCACTTGATAGATTGTGGGCTAGATTGAAAAGAAAGGGTGATGGGAAATGTTATTTTCCTTGCAATAATTGCAAGAGCTTAAAGACGAGAAGACTTTTAATCACAACAGCTAAGAAACATTCTACGCAGCATGGTCATGTTGAAGGGGGGCATGGTTATCGTCCATTGGTAATTTGTTCATTATATGTGTTTATATTGATTGAATTTGTAAATGTTTATATTGTTTTAACATTTTATATATATATAAAAAATCACTTGATCATGATCATGGTTTATTTGTGTCTGTCATTATTATAAAGGTGGGGCGCCCTAGGGCACATGATATGGATTATCACAGCCCGGAGAATGTGGTTTTGCAGGCGGAGGTACTTGGAGCTATGAATATCGAAGATGAAGTTAATGATCCTATGGAAGAAGATGATCATGCACCAGAAAACACAGTTGAAGATGATGGTACAAATACATTGATCCATGACACATTTAGTGGCACAGTTGATCATGTTGATCAAGATGAATTTGATGATGTTCATGATTTACCTATACTTGAGAAGGCATACGAGCCCCTTTATGAAGGCTCCCAAACAACTCTTCTCTTTGTTGTATTGTTGCTAGTGAACTTGAAGGTTATGAATGGTTTATCCAACATAGCAATCTCACGGATGTTAAGGTATGTCATATATGTCATCTTTTTTCATCTATTTTAATTATTGTTAGTTCATCACTAGTAAATAAAGGATGAAATATGTACCATTAATATTCTTTATATTAAAAAAATATTTTTTGTTGTAGATTGATTGGTGAATTTTTGTTACCACCATCAAATATTTTACCTCGCTCATATCGAGATTTATCTAGCATTATGAAAGATATTGGAATGGAGTATCAAGCAATAGATGCATGTCCCAATGATCATATTATATATCATAAACAACATGAATTTGCAACAGATTGCCTGGAATGTAATATCAGTAGATATCGAACAAATCAACTAACAAAAAAAGTGCCTTGCAAGGTTCTTTGTTAAATTCCCATTATTCCACGTATGCAACAATTATTTAGGTGCGAAAGCTTAGCACAATTTATGGATTACCATGCATGGAATAGAAGTGGAGATGAAATTCTTTGAATGCTTGTGGATGGTTTTGCATTTAGGGACATGGAGGAAAAATGGCCACACTTTAAAGAAGAACCTCGTAATCTCAGGCTTTCATTGGCAACGGATGGTGTCAATCCATTTGGAGAGTTGTGATCTATTTACTCGGTGTGGCTTATTTTTGTTATCAACAATAACATTCCTCCATGGATGTCAATAAAGAGGGAGCACATAATGTTGGCAATGATTGCTCTAGGTATTTGTTTACATCAATTTTCTTTAACGTAGTAGCATCTCATTTGTCTTATTTGTTGCATAATGACTTATATTTTTTTTATTTAATAGTCATGCACATTAATTTATATATATTGCAGTAAAATGGTTATAATAATTATGTAATTTTTATGTTCATTCAACTAGGTAAGTACCAAGTTAAAGATAATAATGTATATATCGAGCCTCTTATCGACGAGTTACTAAAGCTATGGAATGGCGTCACTATGTATGACATATCTAGACCAATAGGACAAAGACAATTTCATGCAATGCAATGCTTGTATGGAAAATTCACGATGCCCTAGGGCCAACACATTTTTCTGGTATGTTATAATTTTCGACTGCATGACTTTAACGATATTTAATTTTATGAAGCAGATATCATGCATGTTTTTAAAATAATATATTCATTATATATAATTATAAAAATTGGTATATTTAATCCAGTTATATATGATTTGCAGGTCTTCAAACAAAGGGAAAAATTGCATGTCCAATTTGTGGTCCAAAGATGAAATCTAGTTGTTCAACAAGTTTAGGAAAGTAGGTGTTTGATGAGTATAAGCACTTCCTCCACATAAATCATAAGTATCGAACTACTGAAAAACATCTTTTCAATGGGAAAGAAGAGACTACATCAAAACCACGAAGAATGACACCTCGCCTATGGAAGTTGGAATATAATAGAATTAATCATCAAGGTTATACATCAGATCAAATTGTTTATCTATCATATATGATATGTTTGAATTTATATTTTTATATTGTGTTGTGTTTACTCATGCTGTAATTGTCAATGATTGTTGTTGTTAATTTTTTTAACTTATATGCTTCATGAAGGTCATCAAGGCATTAATGGTCGACTTCCACAGGGACTAAAAAGTTATCCCAGATAATTTAGTAGGTTGTCGTACTATGAGCAGCTACAAATTGTGAATTTGTTTGATACAATGCATATCGGAAAGAATATGACATAAATGTTATGGAAAATATTGGATGGAAGGCATGACAAATAAAAAAATGTCAAAATTTGTAGTGACATTCAGGAAGCCAATCATGCAATGAAAAATGTCATTCAATTAAATAGCGATGGAGACCAAATTAATATAAGTGTCCTTCCTTGGTTATTAACGAAGCATCAAAACAATGTTATAATAGAAGTCATATGAAAAATTCGATTTCCCACAGGATTTGTTGCAAACATAAACAATATCATAACAAAGAAAGGTGAATTTGGGTCAGGGATGAAAATGCATGATTGGCATACCTTCATTAAGGTAATTATTCTAGTATATTATATATATATATATATATATATATATATATATATATATATATATTTGTATACTGCATGTATTTTTCAGTGTATTATGTTTACTACTTTTTGAAAAATAATGAAAAAGATCATTTTATAATTATTGCAGTGCATTCTACCTCTATCTCTCCTAGACAACATCGACAACAATGTCAAGCAAGCTATATATGATCTTGGAAAATACATGAGGTAAGTAGCGATATTTGTTCAATTCGTTGTATAATTTTGTTAAATCTTGTTAATATATTTGTGCCTTGAATCACTTGTAGATGGTTGTCATCTAAAGCAATCCGTAAAGAAGATATAAATTATTGGAAGAGAAAAATTCCTTGTCTAATGTGTGAAATGAAAAAGTGTCTACCTTCGACATTTTTCAATGCACAAGAAAACTACTTCATACACCAAGTTGAGGAGATTGAATTGTGTGGACCTATACACACAAGGTCAATGTGGATGGTTGAGAGGCACTTGAAATTTTTGAAGACTTTGGTTAGACAAAGAGAACATCTTGAGGGTTCTATGGTGGAGGGATATATGGTATACCAGACCATGGTGTACATTATTGAATATCTTCCTAAGTTTGCAACAAAGATCCATGTAGATCGCATTTGGGATCCCAACTCCATTAAAAAATTCGAAGGGGAGTACCTGGTGGGGAAAGGTAGATTGAGGAAAGTGACAGGTAATTATAAGATGGTCATGGAGATTAATTAGAATACATTTTACATTTGGTTTTTATGTATATTGTACTTATTTAATTATTAATCTTCAATATACATCAATTATAAATTAAGGTCGTATACCGTGGTAATTAACTAATTATACGTCGTTTGTGAATTTCATTTTTTTTGATACAGATGGTTGAGAGTGGGATGCACTACATTTGTATGTCGGAAACAATCTTGATTGGATGACGGTATGGATTGAACGATGTCAACAATCTGGTCGCACATTAACATGGGAAGTTGTGGCTTCATTGGTTAAAGAAGCTCATCATAATGGAGATTCCAATGTTACACCAAGGGAAATTGATTTAGCATATGGTTTAAGAGATTAAAAAGTACGTATAAATATATTAATCACCCATATTATTTAATTATTTTCAATTATATTGATGTATATATATGTTGATATTTTTTCTTTCTATACATTCAACCAAGAATAAATATGTTTATCAACTGACGATATTGCTATATTTTTACATGTTTGACATATTGCAAGTGAAACACCACAAGGCTATGTGGTGCAATGGTCGTAAATTTTGAATCAAAAAGTTGGATGACACGAAGAAAACTTGTGATTCTGGGATAACTGCAGTCTTTCAAGTGACTAGTGTTTCATCTAGAAGCGACATACATCCAGAAGTCTCAAAAAATCAATACTATGGGATTTTGGATGATATACTTGAGTGTGACTTTAAGTCCTTCAAATTAGTTATGTTCGTCGTCCTATGGTACAGGCTACGATTGAATGAAAATGATCCTGAGAGAACTGTTATTGAACATGATAATGGATTCACGATGGTTAATACAAGGTATTTTGAGCGAGATGGAAATGAGCCCTATGTTCTTCCAAGCCAATGTGAGCAGCTATTTTACTCAGAGGTTCCAGGTAAACCAAGTTGGTCATATGTTGTTAGACATGATCCAAGAGGAAGGCTAGTAAAGTATAATGTGGTGGAAGAAGAAGATACCAAAGAAATATAAGATGATGTAGATGATGATCAAGATCAACAGTTAGCTGATGATGTGCCTAACGAAGATGTCGAAGAGGAGGAACTAGATCATGATGATGTAGGAGTTAATGTTCATGAAGATTATATCCGTGTGGATGATGACATTGTCGAAACTAATATCAACGATGATGATGATGATGATGATATGACCAATCCTTACAATGTCAAATCTGGATCGGATGATACAGACAAAGAGTTGGATGAAGAAGAAGATGAATGACATTGAAATGTATGAGTTATGCGATTGTATTATCTATTTGATATTAATTTCTTGATAGAATTATATTTTACTTATGTGGTTACATAATTAATTCATGATGTTTTTAATTTTTATGTCATTACATAATTAATTCATGATGTACTTTTTAATGTTTAATTTTAATTCATGATGTTACAACTATTGTAGCTCTCCTATAAAGTTCCATATGATCATAATGAATAGTGTTTTGGGAAATTTCATGAAAGATGACACATTGATCATAGTAGTGAAATAATTGCAAAGTCGTTTAGATTTTTTAGACCAATCACCCTTCGCAATGTCATTTTTAGGATCATCTCCAATTTGATTACTAGGACACATAAGGTAGGATTTGATTAGCTTATCTTGGACGAACATTGTGGCTTTGTGTAATGTGAGAAAATTTTGGATGGGGTAGTGGTGTAGGAGCATCTAAACCTCATAAAGTGATCATTGTAAAGGTTGTTGATGGTTGAGGATTTAAAATGCAAGCTCTTGGCATTCCAAAATCTGTGTTTTTCTTCAAAATTTCTGTATTTTTCCTGTTTTAAAGCACTGTACGGTCACATACAGCCATATTTTGATGTGAAATGAATTTCATGTCATGAATATATGTGTTATCTTTGATTTGAATCTGATTTGAGGGCTTAAGGCATTGATTTGAGTTAGAAAGCTTCATTTCTTTGCATACAACCTAATTACCCTATTTTTGAGGGTTTTGTAGACCAAACATGATATAAAGGGGCTCTTACAATTTTTGTGATTACTGTAGCTTGTGTAAGAGGCCCCATGGATACTATTTTAATTTTAGGATGCATGAAAGAGATTAGGATGAGAAACAAAGAAGGTATAGTTGTTGTCCTCAAGAGTTTTGTGAAGAAAAGCATGTGAAATGGGAGGTTCAAGCCTAGGTTTCAACAAAATATGTATGGGTCATCTGAGTTTATGAATTTTTACCCATGTACAAACCTAATGGGTTGTGTGTTAGTTGGTCTTGAGGTTTGGGAGGTTGTGTAAGTAGGAGATTCAATAAACCCTCATGATTTTGGTCTAAAACAAGGGTTTTTGGGTTTGGTAAGAATTTGGCCGTACAAGTGGAATCTTTTTGTGGATTTGGAGGTTTGGAGGCTGTTAGCTCTCAAAAATGTAGGTAAGAATACCTCAAGAGGTTTTCAATCTCTTGATACATTTTAGGGTAACAAACAAAGCCAAATGATTTGAACCTTCTTCTCTTCAGGTGCTGCCAAACCTAGGTGGGTCTACCTTTGCGAACTGAGCAAACTTAAGTGATGTGATTTTGTTTACAACAATCTATTCACAATGGAAATCTTATAGTGAACAGATATAATCCTAATAAAGTGTATGTGTAATATTAGAATATGTTCAGTTAACAGATGTAAAAAATAAAATGGACAAACAACTTTGCCAATTTAACTATATGTATATATAACTTTAAGTTATTTTTATTTTAACTAAAAGTACTGAAGTTACAACATACAAATTAAATGATATTTATGATTGTAAAATTTATGATTAAATATATCTCTCTGAATCCTTTTTGTCCCAATTTGAAAATAATTCTATATTATAGAATACATTTATTTAAATTTTGAGATGAAAATAGCAAGGAAAAATAAAAAAAATATCTTTATGAAAGAAGTATATTGGCGTGAAATTAAATATGATTTGTATTCCAATGTAAAAACTACAAAGAATGGAAACAATTCTTTCAACACGTAAACTATTATGTAGTAGTCAATTAAAATGATCTAAATAGTCTAATAATTTGACCATTAGCATATAGCAATTTCTATAGAGTTTTAGATCTCTTCCATTTCAAAAACACAAAACAATATTAGGTAGATAATCAAACATATTTCATTTCCACAGTGACTTATTTATCCTAGAGGAACTAGTATATACTATACAAAGAAAACCAACAAACCCACAACTACCCCTATTTTGAAGGAGTTTAGTTTTCTTCCCTTCCTGATCTCCCTAATATTGTCTAATTATTTTAAAGAGATCAAGGGTCATAACACAACTTTATTCATCCCACTAAATAGCTTGGTTAATGAAACTTGATAAAAGCAACAAAAAAATTGCTACATTTGGCATTGAAACTGGATTTTGTTTACAACAATCTATTCACAATGGCAATCTTACAGTGAACATATATAATCCTAATAAAGTGTATGTGAAATATTATAATATGTTTAGTTAACAAATGTAAAAAATAAAATGGATAAACTAAAAGATGAAAGCGTGAGACCAGTGCCTTGTTGGGTGAATGATGCAGATTTGAACTATGTTTCCTACTTGACCAATCTATCCACAATGGCAATTTGACAATGGAGAGATGTGATCTTAATTTGGTATAAATTGTATAAGCAATATCAAGGTGAAATCTAATATGTTCAGTTAACAGATGTCAAATAAAGTGGATGAAACTAAATGATGAAATAGGAAAAATTTAATATGTTTATTTAACAGATGTTAAATAAAATGGATAAAACTAAATAATGAAATAGGGAAGACCAGTGCCTTGTTGGGTAAAACGGAGTCAAATGAAAGTCTTAGATGAATGGCTTCTATCTAGAAAAATCTCTAATTGTTTGGCATACAAGTATGAGTTTATAACTGGTATAAACATGCAAGAATGTGATTGATAAACCCTACTGGAAGTAGAATATCAATCCTAACTATCTAATTCTTCTTACTGATCCAAATAACATTCCTAGATTACTGTAATTGACTGAAAGGAGTTTAATTCTTCTTTAAAGAACCCAATTAATCATATCACATAGATACAACAAATGTGCACTGATAAATTAAACATATACTTGATATTTCAACTTAAATAATCAAGAAACATTAGGTTGGAGACAATCAAACAATTGCAGAAATTCAACAAACAACTGATACCATAATGGAACCACCGAATCAGAAATCTATCATTATCTCCTTCAAAATCTTATACATGCAACATGGTTCTTTTAGATATAAACATTCTGAAATATTATGTTTCTTGCTATCTATCTTCTATTCTACTACTACCCTCTTATTCATTTCTACCAAAAATGGATATTTATACATCAACCGTATGAAAGGACACGTCCTTTCAGAAATGTCTTGTGCTTGAAACAAAAATAAAATTAAAAATTAATTAGGCTCTATTAAGCCATAAGTTAACTTTCGATAAGTGATCCAAGTAGTCTCGGCGCTCATGTGTATCTGCATCTCCCAATGCATTTCAAACCGTGATCTCCATTTTCACCATCTTATCATTTTGTTCACATGCTTCATCTAATGTTATATCTTTCTCGGTAGCTATCTTCAAAATCTGCTGCAATACTGACTCACTTTCATCTTTCCACCTATTCATTTCTTTTAATCTCCCTCTATCATCAAAGAATGCATTCAATCCCTTTTTGGTGGCATCGATTAATCCCTGCACATCCCCTCACAATTCTTCAAAGAAGTTTTTATGCTTATTCATAAGATGATTTGCAACCTCAATTACAGCTTTATCAGGAGCATCCCTCTAGTTCATTTCCTGTAGCTTCTCTAAGATCCTACCATCCATTCTTTCGTGTTCTCATAATGCATCAAAGTTTTGTGAGTGTATTCCCCAAAGCTTATTCAACCAGGTTGTTAGACTGGCTTGTCTCTTCTTAATCACTGCAACAAGTGTGTCATACTTTCCTTGAGAATATGCACTCAACCCTTCCTAATGATCTTCTCGATTTCTTGTGAGGTGGATACAAGGCCCAAATCATTAATGACTCTTCATCTGGATTTTACTTTGATCCTGCATAGACCTATGTCACCTTTTTCGAGCTGAGCTTGTGTGTAGCATTATTGTTTTTCAAGAAATTGTCAAAGATGAGTGCAGAATTGAGATCTAATCCTGGAAAAATCATGACACTATCACTTTCTAACATTTCCCTTCTCTTTTCAGGGGTCATACCTGCCATCTCTCTTTCCACATCAGTTTTTAAATTAATCAACAATTGTTCTTCATTACCTGGTGTGACATTGTCAACCAATTCTCTCATCTCTTTTCCCTTTTGTCTACATAGGAATGTCTTAAATTTTAGAGATTTTATAAATTCATCATCTGCTACAAAGAACTTATATTCTACATTCCTTGCATATGTATCTACACTTTCTTCAATATTCAAATCCTTGGCAGGAAAGGCATAATCCTGAGTTCTCAACCTTTACATCTTGTTAGGTAGATGTTGTGGTACATTAGCCTCAGATGTCTCTTCTTCGGAAGACAACAGATCTATATCTTGCAACTCTTGATTATGTTGTTCAACCACCATTAATGCTTCCTCTACCTCCAAGTTCCTAATCATATCATCAAATTGGTAGGGCACATGGTGATACCCTCCAAAGTTTATCCTTTGTTTAGTAGAATTGATATACCCTTTTGGATCAAAATTCTTTCTCAATGGTCCTCTTTTCATGTTATATTGCAGTAACTTATCCAAAATCAGATTATACCCTTCCTTTTCTAATACAATAAAATCAATGAAGCATAGTGTACTAGGCATAAAGGCTTGTTTTCCAAAAGAACTTAAATTCATAACACTAGAAAAATCCATTTGCCTAACAATTTCCAAGTATGCAATCCTATCAAGAACCATTTTAGGCAAAATGAATGGGGCATCTTCAAATCCATAAACCCTAATCATGGTAGCATTCTCCAAACAATACCAATCCCACCAATTGTGGCTAATTGGTCCATTGAAATCTTTGGGCCTAAGAAACCTCTTTATCTCATCAAACAAAGAATAATCACATGGATGATTATAAAACTTGTACAATGGTTTCACAAAATTTTCTTCAAAGCATACAAAACTAGAGTTAGCAAACCTGTTGTCCCAAACAGCGGTCCATGATTGAATAGGTAATTACATGCCTTCCTTATCAAACTATGAAATTCTCATCTCCTGAGGCCACAACCCTAATTCTTGTCTGAAGTACAACACTATGTGCATCAATAGTGAGTAATTCTTGAGGTTTAAGATAGAGGCTCCACCTTTTATTGCCATCAACCTAGAACCGAGCCCTTTAAAAATATATGAGGCATAATCAAAAGGTCTAGAGTTGTGATATTGAATATCTATTGAAATTAACATGGGCACAATTGCCATATACTCAGGGACTTCCATTCCCAATACTTGACCCACCGATAAATAATTGTATTTCATATAGGGCTCAAAAATATCTACATGGAATAGGGGTCCTTCACTATCTTCTAGCAGAATTGGTTTACCACCATGTCTAATTTTGTGCAAGGGAAATCTCCAACCCTTGTAAATGGTGTCCATCCTTCTGAATTCTTTTTCCAGCTCTTCACATATAATCTTTTCGTTGCATACACCTTACAATTTAAAGACTTCACCTATTGCATCCTCTTATATGTGTATCAATGGTTTCCCAGATGGGTCACAGATAGCTTTAATTCTCAAATTATAATGAGTGGCCAACAATTTCACCAATTCATCATCGACAAAAACATTAGGGCAAACTAACTTTCCCAGATTAAGCTTCCACGGGTTACATACTGGTTCAAAGTGATTCCTCCGATAGTAATGAAAGCTAAAAAGTTCATAACCTCTTATTGGAGTCCAAATATCTCCTATAAGCTTACATTTATCATCTAGTTTATCCACTTCTGCCCTAAGTTGTGCAGAGCATCTGGCTTTGGGTCCAGAGCCAGGTAGTTGGTCGATAAGATCTTGATTTAGCTTACGCTCAGTACCCTCTGGCTGAATTTCAATTTTTTTCTTTTTCCCTTTCGACTGACCACTTTCCCCATGCTTTCTACCCTTTGATTTTCCTGAACTAGTGGCTTCCATTCTTCAAAATTGAAAATTTAACATATGAAGAACTTACTATTTTTTGCCCGAGATTTTGAACTAAGAGAATACCCTGGTCCTTGGCTCACTCCTCTACTTCTTCCACTGTCAATTTTGTAATGATGTTTTCAATTGAATTCGTCTTGATTCCTGAAATTACTTATGCTCTGTGGCACCATTAATGTTTTAGCTAAAAAACAAGCATAGCTGGTTTTTTTGAAACTCTCACTGTCACATCATGTAATTTTTCGATTGGACATTTTCAAATCTCGGGCGATCCTTTTGTTCAAGCCTTCACCAATGCTCATTAAACACCCACTAGGACATCTCGTAGTTTCCCCGACACCTTAAGTCTTCCTGAAAGTTACCCTTTCGGTCTTAAGTATATCGCTACAACTCCCACCGAAGCAACCTATCATTGTGACTTTAGCAAGTCGGGCAGACAATCCTCATCTTACTCCGGAGATGTGTATCTCGCTGATATATTTCCTTCATAAATTTTGATCACTGAGACATAACGATTTTCTTGCTGATGGAACTGCACTCGTTGTGACCTTCTTATCTCTTCCCACTGAAGTTTGTCTCACCGATGAATTTATTCATCGGCGAAACCATGAACCATGTCCTTCCGATAATCATTCTCTCTAGACATGTCACCAAGTCCAATCCTGTCGATGTATCATGGAAGGTCGGAAGGACTCCTCGAATTCTTCCTGGTAACATTGTCCCATCGACAGAATCCTCCTTTGTTTTATTGACAAGATTAGATGAATGTCTCGGGCTGACTTCAGTAACCTTACTCCGATGACTCTAGTCTGGCTGATATATTTCCTTGTGCTCTGAGTGGTAAGACATATGTAAGTTTGATATGACTTCATACCTTCATGCCAATGCTCATTATATTGCCGATAGAGACTGTGAACTGTATTTTCTTGATATATATCCTCAAATGAGATTTCATCAGTATGACATTCCTGACCTCTTGCCGATATCAGTATGTAAGCTATCATTTGTCATCAGCCTAGGTGGTGTCCCCTTGTCCATTTAATAAATGTTTTATTTTTGCAAGGAACAATTTTAAATGACCGTCGATCAACCATCGGTTGGTCTCATCCGTTCCCCGCAATCCCATGATGACCCCACCATAGAGTCTCAATTGATTGTGATATCACAGGTGAGCGCCACGTGTCTTAGCTGGCGATGCCGAAAAGATAATCAAATTTTTGTAATATATCTATTGGGTTTTAATGTGTTATATGACAGGTTACTAAAGTGGCTACGAGATGCACGTGCTAAAAATGAACAGAGATGTTATAATCTCGATGAAAAATCTGCTCGACAATTATGTTCAACACTAGTGACTATCTTGATCGAACACAATTGCCAATGGTGGAGATCAACGGTTGCCCGCCATCGCGTGATCAGAAGATGCAAGGTGTTTACTGATCACGATATCAAGGGCGCGTGCCACATGTATTTCTTTGGTGATAAATAATCTGGTGAGCCCTTGGTGCTGAGATGGAGATTATGTCAACCTTTTTGAAGGTAGTCATTCGATGATCTGACAAAAGTGAATGATCAACGGTTGGAATTTGAATTCGCATCAAATGTGATTGGAGGCTTTGGCGCGGCATGCAAGTAAGCTTTAATGGTAGATGAGACGTCTACTGGCTCGATTTGATCGACATAAAGTGATTTTCTTTCACTCTATTTTCTCGCAAAGTATTCAAGCACCTTTGCGACAGCATTTTCAGAGCCAAGGACGAAGTTACGAGCTGTCACAGCAAGGATTTGGTCTTCTACAAAGCGTAAACGCTGTGAGTTGTTTTATGTGCTTCTTGGTAAATTTAATTGAGATTTTGAGAAGAATTATGGTGTGCTTGTCGGAAAGCTTCTTGATAGTTGTTTTAGGGCTATTAGTCAGTTGAATTGTAAGAATTTGCAAGGTTTTGTTGTAATTTCATTTTCTGTATAGCCCTAGTTTGTTTGAAAGATTTGAAATTTTAAGGAAGCCCTAGTTTACTTGAGATGGCACCACCAAAGCAACATTCTGGCCATGTTGATTATTTTAAGAGGAATTTGTATGATGATTTCCTGGATCAACTCCCATTGTCAACAAATGATAGGAAGAGGGGTTTGGTTTTGATGCATGGAAGAACCCTAGGTGAAGGATTATTGTGCAAAAATTCCAACATTGCAAATGCTAGGGTTCCCATGACTGGTCTGGAGATGTTTAGGCTATCGTATGGACAATGGAATTTGTCTCACCCTTTCTCAAATGGTTGGAGATATGACATGGGGAAGTTGGTGGTGCCAAATGTGTTCCCCAATGTGGATTTTCTCAAGGCGGTGGCAGCACGTTATGACCTTGTTATGAGAGTGATCAGAGATAATGATGGAGGGATTTTATCAAGTATAAATAGGGAAGAAATTCAACAAGTTTTTGACCTAAGTGAACCTAGTCCGTTCTTGATTTAGATAAATCTTGAGGAGATGAAGTAGGAGTATGCAAATTCAAAGTCACTTTTTAGGTTGAAGTTGCTTCCTCCTCATCTGGCAAGCGCAGGTAGTTCAATGATTTATATCAGTCCAAGTAACCAAGAGCCTTTCAGGCTAAGTTGTTTTGCAAACCATTTCTTGGCTACCTTTTATTTATTGTGCCAAATTTTGGGTTTTAACCCTAACACAGTAATGCCAATTTCCTATATGTTTATGGGGGTGCAAATACAACACCCTAATTTCTCCATGGTTTATGATTTTGCATCTTTTCTAGCAGAGAAGATACATGAAGGGTTATTAAAGTTTCATGTGGGGGATGTAGGCACTCCATTCTTTTGGTATTCCCTACTGATGTACATGTTCTTGTACAAGAATTTTGACTTCTTCTCAGAGAAGATGGAGTTGAGGCAAGAGGTAAATGGAGAAAGATTACCGGTGCAGGCTTGGACTGCAGATTTATCGTACAACAGGGAGAGTGTCAATTTTTTGCAATTTAACAATTGATTTGCTTCCAAACTCAGGGCTCAGTTGATAGTAAATGTACCTGGGATCCCCGAGGATTTACATGACTTTCTCAAACTGAAGGGGAGGAAGCCAGATTTAAAAGTTTGTCACAACTGGGGTGACATTATCTTGTACCCAGTCAACACTATTTTAAGGGTGTATGGCTTCCAAGGAACTCCACATATCCTCCCATTCAATGTGCCAACAAGAGTGGGGTTTGTTGAGGTTATGTGGCAAATAGGTTGTATTCATGATTACAACCTAACAGGGAAGGGAAAAGAGACTCTTTTCCCTAATTATACCGTTGTGTGATTTTGTGTTCTCAAAGGGAGGATGGGTCCACTTTGGGAGGTTTTTTGACGATTTTCATTTAAGGTGTGGTCCCAGGCGATAGCATGACCCTGAGGGCTTCTTTTCGCTTTTTAGACAATGGATAAAAGGTGGCAAGTTTTCACATGAGTTCAATTTTCCTGAAGATCTGATCAAGAATGAATTTGATTTGAACAAGAAGGAATTGAACAAGGAAAAATGGATAGCATATGAGAAGTTATTGGCCATTGTGCATAAAATGGATCCCAAATATGATCCATTAATGGAATTCACCCCATTCCACAAGAAAATTGATTTCTTGATGGACAAATTCAAGGAGATCATGGGTGTTTTGATGACAAAGAAGGTCAAATTGGAGTTGGACTTCGGCATACAAAAGCCAGCTGTGAGGCTTGCTGAAACAAGACCAACATATCAACCCATGGTGAATTGGCCTCTTTATAAGAGAAATAGGAGTGATAGTAGTGATGAGGAGGAGGAAGATAAGAAAGGAAAGCAAATCATGAAGGCATCAGCACAACCAGGTCCGAAGATCAGAGCACCTGGAGGAATCAAGATCATCGATTTGGACTCATCACCACAAGATAATCCTACACTACCACCATCAGAGTCAAGCCCTAAGAGGCAAAGAGTTGAAGAGGCACAAGAGACTCTGATGCATGAAATCATTGTCACAGATCAGGACATGCAGGTTGGTATTCCTTACCCTCCTAGGTCAACTCAATTGGTTTTGTCTGATATGGATGTGAAGGGACAATGTGTGCAAGATGCTAGGATGGAGGCATGCAAGGCATTTTTAGATGATGATGCATTTGTTAAAACTCCAGTTTTCTTACAACTGGTATGGAGAATGAGACTAGAAGAATATCAAGAAATGAAAAAGGAGAAGATAGTTGAAACCTGATAGGTCTAACCAAGAGAATGATGATGAAGTAAAGGTTGAATTGATGGAAGAATTCAAGAGCATCACTCCTGAGGAGGGGAGGAAATTAGTAACTCAGGCTAGTGTGCTAATTTTTCCTAAATGGGATATAGCAGATGCAGTAGCATTTAATGCTATTTAAAAATCCAAGCATCCCATGCAAAATTTTGAGGAAGAGGTCAAGGCAGCATTGCAAGATTTTGCCTTTAGTGAGGAGTATGAGACCCTAGCAATTTGGGCATTGGCACCTCAGGGGAAAAAGCCTAATGTTACTGACATTAGCCCAAACCTAAGGGGAGGGTTAATAATAAAGAGAGCCTCTGAAACTTCAACTACAGAGGCTACAAACCTAACTGTGAATGTGGCCAAATTGGCCCAGAAGACTGTTGAGAGGGAAGAAGCTGAAAAGAATAGCTTAATGGAGAAATACATTATTATAATTGGAGAATACAATAGGGTGCAGCAAAGGAATGTTGAGCTGCAAACTGAGGTGGATAGGCTAAAGTATAGGCAAGTTGGGGAGTCCTCAAGTGCTATTGGTATCATGACACTACCTTCCACATCAGGATCAGTACCTCCTACTTCTCCAATTGTTTCTACTCTGGGGTCCCCCATCCAAAATCCTTCTCTCAGCCCTACATAAGAGCCAGTTGAAGAAGAGATTGAATACTCTATGGACCCTACTAAGAAGCAGTTGCTAAATAATATTAAGAAGTTACATGAATCTTTAAAGGCAAGTGAGGAGGGAGCACTTGTAAAGAAGAGTGAAGTTGTTGACACGGTTTTGAGGCACTTAAATGAAAAGGTTGATGGCAGATTGTCATTAGTATATTATTTGTATTCTTTATTTTTGGATGCAATAAAGAACATTACTAGGGTTCAGGAAGTATTTTTTACCTTAGTTGAGAAGTGGATCCTTAGGGCCAATGATTTAGATATCATGTATAAAGCCTCTAGATTTGATATAGATAATAGGCCCCGATCATTAAGGCCTACTCAAATTTTTGAAAAGTTATTGTTGGGTTTTCAAACCTTACTAGATGATTTGTGTAGGAAAATCAGAGAATTGGTAAAGAGTTTTGATGATTGGAGTGATACATCTTTTCTTGATATAATCAATGCACAAAGAAATGTTAAATCACTGCAGTAGTGGCAAGATAGAGCAAATGAGGTCATCAATGCACAAATCAAATTGATTTGTGATGCCTCAGACTATGACCTATTGCTGAATTCTATGGACAAGATCATTAGCACCAGCACATTTTTGGAGTCTTTTGAGAGAGAGGCAAATCAAGTAGCGGTGAAATACACACCTTATAGTGCTAAGGTGAATGAGGTGGTTAATTTTGATTGGCCGATAGATGAAGAATATCAGAGATGGGTGGATAAATACTTAACCGAGGAAGAGTAAGATAGAGTTGACTACTGGAGGATAACAGCTCACCCGTTGTAGTTATAACAGATTTCGGTTATGTTTTGATGGCATTTTTGGCACAGTTTCTTGAAGTTTGGTCGATGCATCAACCATTTTCAGTGGATGGGATAAACAAGAAGATTCTCCAGGGACTCAGTTGTTGTAACAGATTTTTGAAATGTCACAAGGCGGTCCAAGTGACCAGTGACATGTGTATTTCTGGCCCGATGCTTGTTTTCTCCTTCATTCTCTATAAGAAGGATTTCAAGGCCAAAAATACGAGTTAGAAAGTTAGATAATTTTGGGTTGAGTCTAAGTAAAGTTGCAGAGCAAATTGTAAAAAGCCTATTGGTTCAGTGAAAATGCAAGTTAGGTTTTGTGTCATTCTGTAGTAGGTTTTGAATTCATGGGAGTTTTATGTTTCATGATAGTACTAGCATTTGAATGGGAATGATTCATTTTGAACTCATGTCTCTCCATTGTATAAGCATATCAGAATCTTGAATAAAATAATCAAGGGTTGTTTGGTTCATCTCACTATTGTGTTGTGTATGATTCTCATTTTAGCTTTAATTCAAGGAAATAATTAAAATGCTTGAATGGGGTCATAGGTGGATATGTTTATATAAGGATTTGATAAGTAGTATTGGGTTAGAATACAAATTGATGGTATTGTAAGGCAATATTGTCAGAGATCTTATATGTTATGTGTTAAATCTGTCATGAATCCTTAGATGCTTATGAATTTGACTCCTCCAATGGCATATGGCACTGGTCTAAGTTTTGCTTATTTGTGGGGTATAGTATTTGTTTGTCTTTGCTTAGAGCTTGCTACAAATTGCAAATCAATGACTATCTTAAGCTGTGAAGTGTTGTTGTAGTTATCTCATGCTCCAAATAGTTGATATTATTGATGAACAACCAATTCATTTCGGTATTATCCTGTTATGTTGAGCTATTAAATGAGATTATCTGTTGTTGTTAATGTTGTTTATAATATTGGTGCAGAGGTTGTAAACACATTAAGGGATCACCCTCCCGGGTCTTGCAGAGCCCAAAGTGTAGGAGGCTTTGTTAAAGTCCTCGTCAGTTGGTCCAGGTCCTTCGAGCTGCCCTTGATTGGAATTGGCAATTCCATAGGTAGATTAGAAGATAAACCTGGTTATAGTAAAAACAACCAACACTATCCCTTGGTCCTCTCTTTTTCCTCTCTTGTATGTTCCCTTCTCTTTTTTCTCTTGTTAATTTTGATTTGTTCTTGCTTATTGCTTTGGCTTAGTTCATTTTTGCTTCTAGTTTGTTATTTCGTTCGTGTTTTGTCGAGTTTTTCTTTCGTGTGTCTCTTCTCTTTGGGTCTGTCCTTTTCTATTTATTGTTCCTTCTTTCCTTCTTTTTCTAATTCTTGTTTCTCATTATTTTATGACTATTCCTTACATTTTACAAATTATAGGTTTTTTCTAATTACGCCGAAGGCGTATCCTATTTGAGATGAACGAGTTAAAATGGACCATCAACAGTTAATATCGACTGCGTACAGTGCAATACGATTGTAGTGATTTCATCCGTTCATCGCCACATTTTTTCCCCTCCATTTTTTTTGTTTGTTTTACTTCTTAATATTTTACTTGCGAACTCTGCCCTTTTTTCTCATCCGGTGACACCACAATATTTACTGAATGAAGGTTTCAACAAATGAAAACAAATATCTACTTCTATAAATTTAATTTTAAAATTTGTCCATATTTTTCAAGACTCGGACTGAATTGGTTAATTTGAATGTATGAAATAATTGATATAGTTTGGTTTAATATATATATTTTAACTTTTTAAAAAATATGTTCATAATTTAAATATCTAATTTTGTTAATTAAATAGGTGTTAAAAGGTGAAAAGTTAAATTATAAAAATGTCTATTTTTTTGTTAATTAGAAAGAGATTAAAAGTGAAAATTTAAATTATTTTTAATATTTATATATTGAATGGTTTTACTTGTTTTATATATATTAGTTATATATTTTTTAATTTACAAAAAAATATTTATAAAAATGTTTTTCTCTTTTTTTGTTAATTAGAAAGATGTTAAAAGTGGAAATTTAAATGATTTTGAATATTTGCATTTTATAAAGCTCATATATTAAATGGTTTTTACTTATTTTATAATTTGAAAAAATATAAAAAAGTAAATTAGAAAAATAATTAAAATTATTTTTAAAATTTTTAGAATTTTTTTTTTTTTAAATCGATCCACAAGAGACAAGTGCCACGTAGTGGCTAGTACTTGCCTTTATAGTATTTTAGATTTAATAAAAATAAATATAAGTTTTGTTAATGGAATAAAAGATAGTTACATGCATTTATATTAATATTAATAATTATTAATCTTATTTTAATTATATTATGTAAAAATCAAATATCTTATATAAAAACAATTATATATTATAAAGATATTATAAATATCAAACAAAATCAAATGATAGTATAATATAATTAGAAGAAAAAATTGATAATTATATAAATATAAAATTTATCTAATAATTATGTTACATAAAAATATGTATAATATGAAATAAATTTATTATATTATATTAAATAATATTTATTAATTAGATAATTTAAATTTAAATAATAATTTTTAAAAATTATTTTATATAAAATAAAATATAATTAAAATGAAATGATTATGTAAAATAATTATAAGAAAGAATTGTGGGAGGTAGGAAGGGCACACTCCAAGGTGGTGGAGGATGTTGGCATGAATGACCATGTTGGAGTTGTACGGGGGAGATAGTGACGGGTGGAAAGCCACAGGCGGTACGAGAGAGCTGGCTTGTCCTATCAATCAACTGAATGCACGGGGAAGACAACTCATTTATCTTCCCGAGGCGTAGGAAATATTAAAATCCATTCATTCATTCACTTGCATTCAGACAGCTCGCACATAGGAGAAGGAGGTTGGTGAGGCTGGTGGCGGTGGGTAGAAGTACTCATTTAAGGCTTGCATAGAATGTCGTGGGCATTTGTTCTAGTTCAGTGTTGTGGTTGAAGTCTAGATATCATTTTTTCAAGTACTTACTGTTGGGAGTCGAATGGTAGGGTCCTCAAAATTTTTGATAGAGGTTTTGGTTGTGGGTGTAGCTCAGTTTGGGGCAGACACCCCCATTTCACTCAAGTCTAACGATAGGCTGAGCAGCTTTCGTTTCATAACAGATCAACGCCTTAAAATAATTTTGCTCGACTATGAGCCTCTGGTGTTAGTTGCAGTCAAAATGATCTTGGGTCCTCATTTTTTGGTGGAAATAGAGTATGGGCGCAATAATTTGTAGATATCTTCTCATTTTTTGGCTTCCCTACTGGATAATGTGGTCCCAAAGATTGAAGCAAGGACTTTAGTGAGGAAATTTTTCATACCCAGACTGCTAGGTGGTATGGATGAGCTCCTTTGGGTGGTGGTGGAAGGGCGAGGATGTCCACATGCATTGGAGGTGGCGAAGGTGAAGGATGAAGACACAGTGAAGATTTTTTCGTTTCTCTTAGACCTTCAAGGTACTGGGTTGATGAAGCACCGAGCCATAGTAGCGGTTGTGGTCATCTTCTTGAAGAAATGGTTTGGGCTAATGGTGACTGATAGCGATGAATGGAGGGAGGAGTTTGAAGACTTCGCGTTTCTAAATAAGTTTTTGTGAAGGGCAGTTTATGGTATTAGTATTTTAGCAGCTAGTTTTTTCTTTGTTAATGCAAGCACAAATTGGTTAGATTGGTTTAAATGCAGGTTGTTTAAAGTATTGAATGTCTGAAGCTATGGCCTGTATTTTGGAGGATACGTACAAACAATATATGGTTTTTTGGTTCTTGGTGGAATTGGTGAAATTAGCTTAATCGGTTGTACTTTGGATCTATAAGTATAAATACAATATAATCCTTACGTATCAAAAAAAAATTATAAGAAAGAATTAAATAATTATTATTTAAACATAAAATTTATATAATACTTAATATGTATATAATTTATGTTAATATATATTATTAATGCATTATACATATTTTTTTAGAAAGTTAATCAAGGCGAAAAATTATATTTAAATAAATGCTTATATTATTGTTTTACTTTCAGCTTCCTTCGCCCCTAGTTTTACTTGAAAACCTTGCTCTGCTTTGTATAGCATGTTGCACGAAAAGACAGATGCAATGGATTGCTAACAATAATAGATGGTTAAATGTATTGTAATTTTTTTTACAGGGAAGAAAATTGTTTGGATTTCACTGCACGAGGATTGTGAAATTTGGAAGGAAGGCATCCTTTTCGATTTCTTATTTTCATTAGCAGTCACTGCTCTTTTTTTTTAGGAGAAATTTGTGGAGCTGGTGTCCCCGTATATTTGATTTTGGTTCTTATTTTTAAACAGTCATTTCAAATTGTATTTTTTTAAATGTATATTTTTTAAATTATTTTTTCCTCTATTAAAATAAGAACATAATTCAACTGTATATTCTTATATTTAATTATCAATCCTTGCCATTAATTTTTATGAACTGTATATTTTTATATTTAATTACCAGTTGTTGCTCTGTTAATTTTGACAGGGAATTCAAATCTGTTATTATTGACTAAGAATTAACAAATGAAGACATTAAGATCTTTTATAATTCTCTCAATTTGTACAGACAAGAAAGGATGCTAGCAGAATTTGTATTCAATTTTACACTAATTATCTATGTTGCACAGTTATAAATAAAGATAAAAACCAATTCAAATAGTTATAAATTTCAAACAATTATAAATAAATTTAAAAAACAAATCTATGTTGCAATTAAATTCTTTAAAAATGGGTAGATTCAGGGCAAGATCTATATTTCAAAGAACTGTAATAAAATGTATACTTTCAATAAGACTGAAAATTTAATTTTTTATATGAAAATATGTATCTTGTTGTTGCACTGTATCACTGTAGGAAAAATTTAGAGGGAAAATTCAGAGGGAGGAATTGGAGGTAAATAAAAAGGAGGGAAGGAAATTTGTAAAGCCACATGGCATTTTTCACAATAAACAGTTGCTGCTTATTTTCATCCCCCCCTATTTTTGGCAGCTTATTTTTATTTCCTAAACAGTAGCTACTCCTTTAAAATAGGAAAAGATTCCAAATTATCCTCTCCCAACAATCAAATTTATGCATGGGAACACTCCCACTACTTAAATTTAAGCAAAAAATAGAGTTAAGCAGTTGCATGGGGACATGAGGTTAGTAGACAAGTCTTGCTTTTTATTTTGTTTATGGTATTATTTTATTGTTTTCTCATTTTTTGTAGTCCTTTCTCTTCTCCCTCTCCCCTTATTAAGACTTGTTCTGCAATCTCATTTCATTTTTCCTCTTCGTGATGATGGATCACTGTGTGTGATCCAAAACGTCGACAAAAAAACTTACACAGTTGAATCCAAAAGCTATATATTGCAACGTTATGGAGCATGGATTGTGGAGAACTCATACCAATTATAGAATAATTATATTTTAAATTTTAATTTTTATAATAAAATAAATCTAAAATCTAAATTAGAAGCTAGAGAGAGAGAGAGATTCAAAACTAAATTTTGATTAGATAGTTACATAGAAAGAGTGAGAGAGATAAAGAGAAATAGGAGACAAAGACATATATAGAGGTAGAGATATCCAGAGATAAAAGAGGGAGAGGGGGAGATAAATAGGGATGTCAAAAGAGAGTAAGAGAGAGAGATATGGAGGGGTAGAAAGATGGAGAGAGAGGTAGAGAGGGTTATATATAGAAAGAGAGGTAGAGATAGACATATTTATAGAGAGAAAGAGATGAGAAGAGAAAGAGAAAGAGATAGATATTTATATCTCAATCTTCCTCTCTATCTCTGTGTTTCTCATTATTTCTCAATTTATCTTCCTCTCTCTCCCCTATATCTCTCTATCTTTGTCTATGCTTCTCTCTCTATTTATGCATATCTATCTTTGTCTCTGTCTCTCTCTTTCACTCATATACACAAGCACTCCCTATTCCCCTTCTCTATCTCTCTCCCTCTCTCTCTTTCTCTCACTCTTGACCCCTCTATCCATATCTCTATATTACTCCCTCTCTCCTCTCTATCTATTGAGCTATCTCTTCCTCTCTCCCCATATCTCTCTCTCCATATCCATATCTTTCTCTACCTCTACCTCTATCTCCCTTTCTCCTTCCCTATCCCTCTCTATCTCTCTATATCACCCTCTATCTATATTTATATCTCAGTCTTCCTCTCTATCTTCTGTGTTTCTCATTATTTCTCAATTTATCTTCCTCTCTCTCCCCTATATCTCTCTATCTTTGTCTACGCTTCTCTCTCTATTTATGCATATCTATCTCTGTCTCTATCTCTCTCTTTCACTCATATACACAAACACTCCCTATTCCCCTTCTCTATCTCTCTCCCTCTCTCTCTTTCTCTCACTCTTGACCCCTCTATCCATATCTCTATATTACTCCCTCTCTCCTCTCTATCTATTGAGCTATCTCTTCCTCTCTCCCCATATCTCTCTCTCCATATCCATATCTTTCTCTACCTCTACCTCTACCTCTATCTCCCTATCTCGCTTTCTCCTTCCCTATCCCTCTCTATCTCTCTATATCACCCTCTATCTATATTTATCCCTCTCCCTTTCCCTTTCTATATATTGAGCTATCTCTCTCCCTCTTCTTCTTCTTCTCTCTCTCCCTCTCCCTCTCTACCTATCTCTCTCCCTCTCTTCCCCCTCTTCTCTATATCCCTCCTCTACCTATCTCTCTCCCTTTCTCTTCCTCCCTCTCTCTATCTCTCCCCATATCTCCCTCACTCACTCCCTCCCTACCCCCTATCTATCTATTTGTCTCCCTCTATCTCTAGACATGTCTCTCTCTCCTTCTCACTCTTCCTAGAACTCTATATTTATATCTCTTTTCCCCTTTATCTCTATCTCTCCATATTTCTTCTTTCATCTCTCTCTCTATCTCTATCTCATTATCTCTCCATCTCTCTACCATATATATCTTCCTCACTCTACTTCTCTTTATATATCACTTCCCATCTCTATATGTATCTTTCTATATATCGCTCTCTCATTATCCGACTCTCTCTCTCTCTCTCTCTCTCTCTCCATATCCCCTCCATCTCCATCTCCATCTCCATCTCCATCTACATATCTATCTTCCTCTCTATCTCTATCTTATTACCCCTCTCTTGATCTCCCCCCTCTTTCTCTCCCTCTTTATATCCCTATCTCTCCCTCTTCCTCTCTTCCTATTGCAAAATTAATATGATTCGAGTAATGGAGCTTGATTATCTTCCTAATTCAGAGGTTTTGTAAGTGGATGCATAGTTGGTTTGAACTTATCATTTCTCCATTGAGATTTTTTGCACACCATTTTTGAGACATTTCGGCGTACCCATTGCACACCAATGTGCAATTGCTAGTTATTTGTTACTTTTAAATTTTTTGTTTGTTTTTAATCTCTTTTCAATTTTCTTGTTAATTTATTTTAAATTTATGCATTTTTTATATATTCTTATTTGTAATTTTATATTTTCGTACAATTTATTTTCTGATTAATTATTTATAATTTATAAATTTTGTGTTTACTTATAAATTTTAATTTATATACTTATAATCTCTTTATAATTTATTCTCTTTTAAATTTGTTATAATTTAAAAACATATTTCTTATTTGGTTATTTTCTCTTTATATATTATATATTTTAATTTATTTTCTTCTAATTTATTTTGTTTATTGTTAAAATTATATATCTATTTTCTTGTTATTTATAATATTTTTTGTTTGTTTATGCCTAATTTATTGTTATGTTTTTTATAAAATATTTTTCTTTTAAACTTTGGACTTTTAATATTTTATTTTTTGGTTCATTTAATTTTTACTATAGAGGGGGTTTTAAAACAACTTATGCCCATCAATTCGTCTAATTCAGGCCCCTTTTGATTTAATGTTTTAATTCTTTCACCTAACTTTATAATTCCCTATTCTAAGTTGGCCCCATGCCCCCATGTTTAAAAACAACTTAAGCCATTGTTTGTCGTCAGCCTAGGTGATGTCCCCTTATGCCTTTAATAAATGTTTTATATTGTGCAGGGAATAACTTTTAATGACCATTGATCAACCATTGTTTGATCGCAGTCATTCCCCGCCATCGTGCGATGACCCCACCATAGAGACTCAACTAATTGCGATATCACGGGCGAGCGCCACGTGTCTCATCTAGCAATGCCAAAGGGATGATGAAAGTGCTTTAATAAATTTGTCAGGTTTTAATATGTTATATAGCAGGTTACTAAATTGGTTACAAGATGCACGTGCTTCAAATCAATGACGATGTTATAATCTGGATGGAAAAGGTGCTCAATGGTTAGTGACAAGGTTGGCGACTATGTTGAGTGAACAGGATTTCCGATGGTTGAAATCTACGGTTGCCCGCCATCACATGATCAGAAGTTGCAAGCTCTTTATTGTTTGTGATATCACAGGCGAGCGCCACGTGGATTTCTTTGGTGATGCATAATATGGTGGGCCCTTGTTGCCATGATGGAGATCGTGTCAGCTTGTTTTGGCAACCGTTTGATGATCTGACAGAAGTGAAAGATCAACGGTTGATATAATAGGCTTGGCTTGCTTTATACTCACTACTCTCAATGGCACCATAATTTTAAATTTAATTAACATACTCTAAAACCTAACGAAACCAAGTTGTAGCTCATCAAATTGGAGAAGTGAAAGGTCAATACCAGTGCCAAGGAAGGGTTTGGAGGAGTGAAAACAAGGTCAGTACCAGCATCGAGAAAGAGTTTGGAGTTAAAACAAGGTCAATACCAATGCCGACGAAGAGTTTGGAGGAGTGAAAAAAAGGTCAATACCAGCGCCGACGAAGAGTATGGAGGAGTGAAAACAAGGTCAATAACAGCACCCAGGAAGAGTATGGAGGAGTGAAAACAAGGTCAATACCAACATCGAGGAAGATTTTGGAGTTAAAACAAGGTCAATACTAGTACCGACGAAGAGTTTGGAGGAGTGAAAACAAGGTCAATACCAGTGTCGAGGAAGAGTGTGGAGGAGTGAAAACAAGGTCAATACCAATGCTGAGGAAGAGTATGGAGGAGTGAAAATAAGGTCAATAACAATGTCGAGGACGAGGTTAAGGGCACTCAGGAAAAATCGACGACCAAGGGACAATGAGTATTGTAAGTTTGGCACCCCCATTCTCTTTAAGCTGCAATTTTCATGCCTAGTTTCCAAAGATATTCTCATACATTGGCACCCCCATTCTCATAAAATGGTATAAGATAAGACAAAAAAAAAAAATAGCTCTTTCACATTTTTATCGACCAGCCTCAGGTCTTGGCAAAGCTCCCATAATCTACCCACATCTTGGTTGTTGGTCGGAACATGTTATTCTTTGTTGTACGACCTGCCTCAAATCTTATGTCCACAAAGTTGCTAAAAACATAAAACAATAAGAAAAAATTCAAAGGTACAACTAAAAAAGGGTTATTTCCTTTTGGCCTCATCCACCTCTTATATTTCAACATAGCATGGAATTATGCTTACATAACATAAACTCAAACAAATGGAAGTTTATAGGGGAAAAGGAGCCCAAGTATATGCTAGGCTAAGCTAGATCTAATGAATGGAAATAAAGACATACAATTCTTCTTTAATACCTCCACCACAAACATATGCAAGGAAAGGTCTCCTCCCTTCTTGGTAGTGATAACCTCCTCCACACACAACCCTTAAAATTTATGAATAGAGGAATATAATCTTTGAAGAACTCAAATTCGATTCTCTCCTACCTGATGCAATTATTCATTTTATCCTTACAAAAATTTATAGTGATTACTAGAGGCACATAGACCAATTCTTCATAATAGAAGAATTTGATCATACTTTTCCAATGATGGCATTATGAGAAAACCTTAGGTTAAATGAATAATTCCTAGCTAAGTTCTTTAAATCATGTCCAACCGTATAAGAGAAGACCGCTGCTATGTGTACTTGGATACCATGGAGAAAGGCTCTTTGGGCTCTTTCATCAATCAAGGAATTGTTAAATTTTAATGCCTAAAAGTGAGAATGAAGAATCTTTCCTAGGATGGTGGCCAATTATGCTTCTCAACACCTAGATTACAAAATCCTTGTCAATATCATTGCCATCACAATTAAACCTATTGCTTGATATATATTCATATAGGTAAACAAATTGGCTTTCTTGATAGTATATACATTCTAGACAATTCAATCCTTACATCGGAGATTGTTGAATGGGCCCAACAAACTACTCATGATGCCTTTACAATTAAGTTAAAAGTTTGAAAAGGCATATGATTGCATCAAATGTCCTTTCATTTATAAAAGTCTCAAATGGATTTATTTTTAACCCTAAATTATTATCACACA
This sequence comes from Sequoiadendron giganteum, assembly GCA_007115665.2. NCBI lineage: Eukaryota > Viridiplantae > Streptophyta > Pinopsida > Cupressales > Cupressaceae > Sequoiadendron > Sequoiadendron giganteum. The sequence goes on from CM021101.1 coordinate 719,706,437, forward strand.
TTCAAAATTATTAAATACCAGTTGAATGAAGAACCTTCATTTGAAGGTGATGTTGTCATGACCTTTGAATGAAGAACCTTCACTCAAAAATGATGCCATGTCAAGACTTTCAAATGAAGGTATTTTTTATTTTAAATATTTCATGTTCAAAATGCTTTATAAAAGGAACCTTTGCATGAAGGACCTTCAAATGAAGACCTTAATTCAAAGGTCCTTCATTAGAAGATCCTTCATATGAAGTTTCCTTTAATGCCATCCCATTATAGCTCTTGGAGTTGTTAGAGATTTTTTTTTTTTAAGTAGAGATTCGACCATCAAATAGTGTCACCATGACTCTACCAAGATATCCATCAAATTGATAAACCCTGACTTAACAACTACAAATTCACAAGAAAATTGCCCCTGTCAGCCCTAGGGCGTAAATTCAATGCCAAGTTTCTTGCTTTAACAAACCCCTAAATTCCATGAACCTCTATCATACCATGATGCACACCAATCCACTGAGTTACAGTTCCAAGACAGTGGCTAGATTGGTGGATGTCATTTCTATTTAGCCCTCAAACCCTTACATAGGCACAACAGGGCAATCCCTGTATTTGATTGTTTTCTCCCACAAAACAATGATTGAGCACTTCAAAACAAATGCAAATGAAAGGGAACACATATATTTATCTACACCAATGATCTCAAAGCATTTCAAGCTTGTACGGATCCATACAACACAAAAGAACTTCATAAAATAGTAAAAACACAGAAAATTACTTCAAGAACGTGGTATTTGATATGAAATTTTGGTATCAACTCCTCCAACAATTGCAATGGGATGGGAATACAATATGATAAAAGTGGGATAATAAATGCATCATTTGAAGCATCAAACCAATATGCAAAGATGAAATAAAGTTTTAACCCCTTAAACTAAAAAAGTTTCTTTTAACTTTAAGTTTGTTGGGTAGCCAATTCTTTTTAAGTTATCAAATCCTACCATCATACATAATCAAAATGTTGTTGTTTCAAATGACTATGAGCACTAACTTTCACTATTTGAAGATGTTGAAACCTTGTCATAGAGAATTAGAACATTGATTTGACCACTCATCCTACCTTAAAACATACCAAAAGTCTCCTAGCAATTAGACATAGGAAGATTTAAAACGACTTAAACTTTTTTTATTGCCAAAGCATAAACTTATGATGACTTTACAAGGCCTAGTACACACTCCCTCCCCGTTAACCACTTAGACATATAGAAATTAAATGTAAATTTTCTGCTATTTTTAGTCATATAGGTGTCCAATAAACCACTTGGTGGTGTTTCCCTTCAAATTTATTTACTTGAATGAGGAGAAAAAGTCCTTTGATTACAATTAGAGAATACATTTGAGGCCTTGGTTGTGTAACTGGTAGACCATAGTCACATTTAACACTTGTCCCAAAGTTTGAGAGTTAAAACGTTAAGTAGATTTGATTTGTGATGAACACATTTGGACAGTAGTAATAATAACTTGCAATCTATCAAGACTTGATTGCATTATAACTTGTCAAATTCTAGTGATGAAATGATAGATTAATCATAATGTCACCTTGGGATCACATCACCATGAAAGAACTTCATCCAACATCCTTATGAGTGACCGAATAGGTATTTGTCAGATTTGTCTTCCTCGAGCGAGGGAAATTTAGGAAGAGAAGAGGAAAGTGAGACATGTAGTAGGTCTAAAAGAGGGAGATCAACTAGATGTCAAAAGATTAGAAGAAAATTTTTTAAACGCATGGAATTTTTTTTTGTTGAAGGGGGGTCATGTTCTTATGATGATGAGCATAGGCGACATCGAGGTGCCCTTAAGGTACAAACATCTACAAAAACAATGGGTACCCAAGGAACTTCCTCCAATAAACACTAATCTTTGTGTCAACAAGAGGATATATCGCATAGCACCATCGTCATTACATGGTTTGGGCCTATTTTGCATGGACGGCATAAAGGTCTATTACGACAAAGTTACTAAATTGATGGAGTATGTTGGACCCTGTTACAGTTACAAAGATTGGATGCAGGTGGTTCAATATACACGAAGTATGCGTATGTATGCACTATCAGCAAATTATATACAACTAAAAGATAAGGATCAAAATAAATGAGTGGCTAGGTACATTGATGGAAGGCCAAAAGAATCAGGGAATATTGCAGGGTTTATAAATAGTACATGACCTGGGTCAACAAATAAGCAACCCAATTGCATATTTGAGGCGCGAGAGGGAAACCGTGTATTCATATGTGCAATAAAATCAATAACTGCAGGGGAAGAGTTGCTAATAGATTACAATTTGAATCGATTAGATACAAACACAATTACTATGGGGGTGGTATGTGCTATATAACATTTTACCCAACCTCCAATTAGTGACTCCAATATACCATTTTATTATTATGTTTTTTTTCGTAAGTCTATTGGTTTCATTTCAGTAATGTTTTTTATATTTAATTTTTGTCATAGTGGGACATTGATCATACAAGGAAGGCTCCGTCCCAGAGCACAGATCATGATCCATCTTCAGGCGCTTATACCTGACAGGTTTACCTCATTGTAATTGTACAAATTAGATACGAGCAAAATATTTTATTATTATGTTTTTTTCATGAGTTTATTGGGTTAATTTCGATAATGTTCTTAATATTCTTGTTGTAGTTGGCTAATCGGGGAAAGGCACTAGCAGTACAGGAGAGCATCCATATGGAGGTGCAATCACTATTATGTGATGATGACATCACATTTTCCACAAACCTTATGGATATGATGAGGAAGGCCCAAAAAAAATGCAATAAAGAAATCCTTCAGTTGGTATTCATAGTGTCTCAAATAGATGAGATAAGAGAAAGGGTTAAAATATTGTCTGAGAGAGCACAGAACTTGCAAGTAAACTATCATGACATTTTTAATTATAACATAAGTTCATTCATGGTTTTATATTTTGTACTATTTTATGTCATGAACTAAAATATGTGTTGTTTTTATAGGATTATTTGCGTCCTCATCATGTTGCTGGCCATGATCAGGGTACTGCAAGTGTTGCTCGAGAAGTAGGGGTCGGTACAAGTGTCAATCATAATCTTCCTGCGCATACATCACATCATCTAACCCCATCATCTATGCCTATATTGTCGACTGAAATATCGACAACACATACCATCGAGGCATTCGGTAGTGCACCCTCTGGCAGTGAACACATGCCACTACATGTGCCAGTACATGTACCTAGGGATGCAGAGGCCACTAGTACTAGTGATGTTTTAGCAGCATTTCCTAGATCTTCCCGTATTACTAGTACGGGAACATTGCCGGTCACATTTGTGGTGACCAAGGATTTCATTCCCATAAAGATAGAGAAGGTCTCAGGTACTTTAAAATGTTTTAATTATTATTATATATAATCTAATTGAAATTTACTTATTGATCACTCTTTATAGACTAATGATCCCATGATCATTTTGCAAGAAATGATGTTTTTTATAAACATCTAAGTGATGTTACATTGGAGCTCTTCAGGCCCACCATATGTACACGGTGGAATGCCCAAAATCAAGATTTAAAAGATGAGCTCATTAACCATTTAGTTGTGTTGTTCAGTGATAAAAATTCAACTGAACCAAGGTCCTTAAGAAAATTGGTACCTATCTAAAGTATGTGAGGGACCAATATAGGTCACATTTAGAGAAGAACAGAAAGTACGAGCGTCCCCCCATGATTCCAGAGAGGGAGTGGAAGGACTTGGTGTCAGATGGAAAGGAGAAGGTTGAAAAGAAAAAAGGAAAGACACCACCGGGCCAAGGAAGGTATGTGATACTATCAACAATGTAATTATATACTAATTACTCTTTATTTTTACATAATCTAACGTATTTCAAATTTTTCATAAGTTGCCAAACACATCGAAGGCAACAAAGGCAAGCCTAGAAAAACACGGGCAGCACAAACTTGGCTCTGGTGGTTATATGAAATTATCTGCACGATTTGTAAGTATCAATAAATGAAATATTGCATCCAAATAATAAATTGCAAACAATTTTGGTTTTATCACACCATAGAAGCAAAATTCATGATCTTATGCAAAAATGCAGGGCTCTAATTTCAACAGAGCGCCCGCAGAAGAGGACCTGAAGATTGCCTTCCAGCAAGGCTATGGAGACCTGGCTAAACAACTAAGAGTCTCGACTGGGAAAACACAATTTTCCACTGCATCCAACACGCAGGTAAATAAACTCAATAAAGTTTATTTAAAATTGAATACTTGTGCAATCTATTCAATATTAATTTCCACCATAATAATGTGCCTATTTGTTTTAAACAGATAAGCAATGATAATACTACACATGCTATTGGAATGCAGCCTGGTGAGGGTGGAGCACAACCTGCAGATGAAGTCCATGGTGTGCATCCCAGACTGTATGTATTCATGTGCTATTCAAAATGCAATATGGATTAATACAATTAAACATCGTTAATTCCATTTGGTATATTAATCAATGTAACCTTTTGTGTTTCAACTTTAGAGCATGTAGAGCGTGATCAACACGTTGACCATGATCAGGCTAGACAAGATCAAGAACATGATGTGGTTCCATCAGGTAAAGAGGACCACTCTAATGTTCTTTTAAACATATTTAATTATAATTGGTGTATTAATTAATGTAACCTTTCGTGTTTCAACTCTAGATCAAGATTTAGAGGGTGTTCAACATGTTGAGCATGAGGCTATAAGACAATATCAGGAACATGATATGGCCCCATCAAGTAAAGAGCACCACTCTAATGTTCTTTTAATTAATGAAATACTTGTAACAATAATAATAAAACATATCAATTTAACATTTATTTGCTATTGCAGCAGACCCCCCTTGCAACGACATCCACGTTGTGAGTACACGACTAGGCATACATTAAGATCATGAGTAGAGCTCAGAACAACTAAAGGGGGGACAGATGATTTTGAAAATGATACTTCACTTCAACTTTTTTTAGCTGCAAAAAAGAAACAAAAAAAAAGTGATTGTAATCATATTATGACAACCATATTTTTGATAATATGTAAAAAATGAAAAAATGAATGTTATATGTTAATGAATAAATGTTATATGTTTATGAATGAATGTTATATGTTATTAATGGATGAATGAATGAATGTGAATATGTTAATGAATGATTGTTATATGTTATTAATGCAAGATATATGTTAATGAATGAATGTTATATGTTATTAATGGATGAATGAATGATTAATGTTATATGATTGGGTATGGGGAATTGAGAGTGATGTGAGGGGGGGGAGCGGCCAAATGAGCTTCCACCTTCATGTGGTTGGCCCTGTTAAGTAGAGAATATTAAACTATCTGAAAACAAAGAGAAGCTCAATAAGGTAATGCACTTTTCAATATAAGATATGCATCATTTGAAGCATCAAACCAATATGCAAAGATGAAAGAAAATGCTAAATTTTCACTATGAACATTGTGTTGTGTGTGGATTTGGTTTCAAAGCTCTGTTCTTATTTTATTTTAGTGGTCTCTAAAATTTGACTTTTGTGCATAACAGGTTAGAGGAAAATTTAACAGCTTTGAAGGGTTTAGAGGCTCGATTGAGATAGATACACAGATATTTGGATCTTGTTGTTGATGGGAGGCTTCCACTTAACCATGAAATTTTGTACCATCTGTAGGTATGCAAAAATTTCTCTACTTACATTCATTCAAATTACTGTAATATAATATCTGACAAAAATCTCCTTTTCATTATACTTAGATGGATTTTCATGCTCTGTTCCAAAGCACATGTTTTAGAACAGGCAAGAAGGATGCTGGAAAGGGTTAAGGAATTTGGATTTACACTTGCCAATTGCATGTTTACTTCATTCATCCAGCATATTGCCAATGTGTTTCACAATTGTTGGAATCATATCCTATAATTACAGAACTAGTAAAATTAAAATATGTAAGTTTCAAATATGGCATTACATATCTTTCTATGAATTTTTGAAAGAAAATATCAAAATGGAGAATTATTAACAAAATAATCTACATAATTTCTAAGAGATCAGGGAATTTTTTTGCAGATTTATCTTGAATATATTTAAGACAAAAGTAACTTATAGAGATTGAAGCAAAATATTGGTAGTCTAAAATCACCAGTCAACACATCTTAGTAGTATCTCAATTCAAGAGAACTAGATCCACTATCCATTAGCCAGTAAAACAAATAAAATCAATTCATAAGATTATTCTGTTCTAATAGGGTTGACTGGTTGCTTGTTTCTTTTTTATTGTTAGGAAGTCATAATATACACTTGGTTTTCCTGCATTCTCTTGCCTCGTGGCCAGAGAGTTTTTGCAGAAGGCATCAAAGTAACCTTCAAGATTGGCAATGGAAATGAGTACAAGGTCAATATAACTTAATGCTAATTGGGTATGATTTTATTTGTTCAAGACCAATTTAGATTCATTTTCTGCTCACAATACTTTTATTTACATTTATGTTTTGCTAATATCCATTTTCCTTTACATTCATATTCTTCTATACATATTTTGTTTACAATAATATTTTCCTTAGATCAATTCATAAGATTATTTTGTTCTAATAGGGTTGACTGGTTGCTCGTTTCTTTTTTATTGTCAGGAAGTCGTCAATATACACTTGGTTTTCCCACCTTCTCTTGCCTTGTGGCCAGAGAGTTTCTGCATAAGGCATCAAAGTAACCTTCAAGATTGGCAATGACAATGAGTACAAGGTCAGTATAACTTAATGCTAATTGGGTATGATTTTATTTTTTCAAGACCAATTTAGATTCATTTTCTGCTCACACTACTTTTATTTACATTTATGTTTTGCTAATATCCATTTTCCTTTACATTCATATTCTTCTATACATATTGTGTTTACAATAATTTTTTCCTTAGATCAATTCATAAGATTATTCTGTTCTAATAGGGTTGACTGGTTGCTTTTTTCTTTTTGATTGTCAGGAAGTCGTCAATATACACTTGGTTTTCCTACCTTCTCTTGCCTCATGGCCAGAGAGTTTTTGTAGAAGGCATCAAAGTAACCTTCAAGATTGGGAATGGAAATGAGTACAAGGTCAATATAACTTAATGCTAATTGGGTATAATTTTATTTGTTCAAGGCCAATTTAGATTCATTTTCTGCTCACACTACTTTTATTTACATTTATGTTTTGCTAATATCCATTTTCATTTACATTCATATTCTTCTATACATATTGTGTTTACAATAATGTTTTCCTTAGATCAATTCATAAGATTATTTTGTTCTAATAGGGTTGACTGGTTGCTTGTTTCTTTTTTATTGTCAGGAAGTCATCAATATACACTTGGTTTTCCTGCCTTCTCTTGCCTCATGGCCGAAGAGTTTCTACAAAAGGCATCAAGTAACCTTCAAGATTGGCAATGGCAATGAGTACAAGGTCAATATAACTTAATGCTAATTGGGTATGATTTTATTTGTTCAAGACCAATTTAGATTCATTTTCTTCTCACACTACTTTTATTTACATTTATGTTTTGCTAATATCCATTTTCCTTTACATTCATATTCTTCTATACATATTGTGTTTACAATAATGTTTTCCTTAGATCAATTCATAAGATTATTATGTTCTAATAGGGTTGACTGGTTGCTTGTTTCTTTTTGATTGTCAGGAAGTCGCCAATATACACTTGGTTTTCCCACCTTCTCTTGCCTTATGGCTAGAGAGTTTTTGCAGAAGGCATCAAAGTAACCTTCAAGATTAACAATGGAAATGAGTACAAGGTCAATATAACTTAATGCTAATTGGGTATGATTTTATTTGTTCAAGACCAATTTAGATTTATTTTCTGCTCACACTACTTTTATTTACATTTATGTTTTGCTAATATCCATTTTCCTTTACATTCATATTCTTCTATACATATTGTGTTCACAATAATATTTTCCTTAGCTCAATTCATAAGATTATTTTGTTCTAATAGGGTTGACTGGTTGTTTTTTCTCACCAAATTGCTCATTTTCCACAAAATTAGATTCTAGTGTGTATTTTAATATTCACTAGTTTGATTTTTTCTTTTTTAGCAAAACTAGAATCTAGTTCATAGGTTGTGCTTGTTGTCCATGGAAGCCCCCTTAATCTCATGACTCATCATAGGTTTTATATTTTTTCTCCAATTTTTGATCAACATCAAATGTGGCCATCATAATATCATCAATGGCCTCCATATTCTACAATTATTCATTGCTCATTTCTCATACATAATAACCAAATAATTCAGACCTAGAGCTTGGATTGCAGATGTATGTAAAAAATGATATATCCCTGCCTCTATAAGCCTAATTAAACACAACAACTAACATGTTGTTTGATATTTTAAAGAGTCATATGACTATCCTTTTTCTACCTTGTAAGAACTTACTCAATGCATACAATAATTTATTGAAATGCAAAGTTGAATGGCCTCTTAACTCTTGACACTAATTTCATTGCATTTGTCAAAATAGGGTTAATCATATTGTGATCTAAATTTTCATAATGAATTCTTCCAATCTGTCCTTTATATCTGAGCATTGATGACAATCCATCTTATCTTTTACTACCCCTTTTAAATGCTCATGTTCTTGGCACATCAACTTTCTCTCTTTGATTGACCTGTCCTTATGTCATTTCATTATCCCTATGGATGCACTTTGGAGCCTCCTACTACTTTCAAATATCGCCCAGAGTCACCCCAATAAGTATTTTGATCCATTTGTATCTTCATCGACAAGATATCATGTATCGTTAGGATATTTTGTAGTTTCCCCGACGTGGTGAGTCTCCCCGATGATTATTCTTTTGATCTCAAGTATATCACCAAGATTCCTGCCGATGTAATCCTATCGGCGTCACATAGCGGGTCAGGTAGACATTCAAAACTTACTCTGATGGTATATGTCTTGCCGATATGCCTCCCTCGTGCTTCAACGATGAGACAAGATGAGTATCTCACTAATGAAACTTCATCGCTGAGACCACAGGCTAGTCCTCTCGATATATCTTCTTAGACAATTTTGATCACTGTAACATTCTTGATCTTTCACTGATATGCCTACATTTGAATGAATAGCTTTTTTTTAAAAAAAATTTGCATTCTTCCGTTGAATTTTCGACGAACCGCCAAAAGTGTCCAACGAATTTGCAATACATCTGATGAACTTTCATCGTAATGACTTGCCTATTTCATTGTGATTTCGACAAACTGCTGTCGTTATTTTGATCTGAAGTATGTCACCAAGACTCCTGCCGATGTAATCTTATCAGCGTGACATAGTGAGTCGGGTAGACATTCCGAATTTACTTCGATGGTATATATATTCATCGCTGAGACCACAAGCCAGTCCTTCAAATATATATTCTCAGGGAAATTTCATCATGGTAACAGTCTTGATCTCTCACCGATATTTTCAATACATTGAAACTTTTTTTGTAATGGTGATGAACTTCTGTTGTTAATCCGACGCTTTGGCAAAGATATGTCGCTTGTGTTCTAGCTACTATTCGTCACTAGATCGACGAAATGGTCATTGCGGTTCCGACGAACTTCTGTCGTTGATCTGACGCTTTGGAAAAGGTATGCCACTTATGTTCCGACTACTATTCGTCGCTAGATCAATGAAGTGATTTTTGGTCCAATGAATGTGTGTTGTGAGTTAGACGTTTTAAATGTCATCTAAATATCGACGAAAATTGAGTGACGACAATGATTTCTTCAATTCGTCGGTATACCAACAAAACATTTTCAAAATTCCAACAAACTGGCGTCAAAAATTGGAGTCAAATTTAGTAGTGTTCTGTTCGAGATAGTTGAGTTCCATGAACTATTAGTAATCCCTTCTTAATGCTTTTAGGATGGACCAAGAAGCATAAGAGATTGCCTTCAAGAAGAGCTTGATGCATCCTATAGGTTGAAGAATGGAGACACTGCTTGTAGCCATGATTCTAAGTGAATGACTGAAGACATCTCTTCGAAGAGGAAGAATTAATCTTCAGAGGGAGTTTTATGACTCGCTGAGAATAAGTAGGGGTTGTTGTGTTGCAAAGACAGATGCTAAATCCTTGAAGTACCTCTTCATCAGTTGAGATCATAATTGCTCAAGTTAGTCAACCTGGATTTAACATTGGTAGCTCCACGAACCTATTCAAAATAGAGTGATTTGGGATGAGGTCGAAGAGGAAATCCCTAAATCTCTACAGAGGTGTGCATTGGAAACAATTTATTTAAGGCAAGCGTTGCAAGCAATCTTGGATGATGAGGTCAAGAGGTTGATGCAAGTGCTTGAAGATTCAGAGGGAGCCTATTGAACCTAAAGAAGATGGTTGTGTTGTTGATAGGAAGAGTACCTATGGATGTTGTTTTAGTCAAGGTTTGCGATGATATCTTGGTATAGCAGGAAGCAGTCTTTTGTGGCATTGAGTATAGTAGAGGCCGAGTACATTATAGCTTGTGTGGCAGCTCAAGAAGTAGTGTGGCTTTGGAAGCTCCTTATAGGGTTGTTTGGATAATCAATGGAGCCTACTATCATTCATTGTGATAACCAGAGCTATGTGAAGCTTTTTGTCAATCCTATGTTTCATGATAGAACTAAACATGTTGAGATCAAAAACCATTATATCAGAGATATGGTATTGAGGAAAGCAATTCAGTTGAGGTATATCAGCACTGATGAGCAGATGGAAAAAATTCTCACCAAGTCTCTCTCCAGGATAAATTTTGTGTAGTTTTGAGATAAGCTTGGTATGGTGGAGAATCGAGCCCTAACTGAGAAGGAGTCTCAATGTTAGTGATCCTCTTTAATGCATTTCTCTTTTGAGAGATATTTGAGGTGCAAGCCCTTGTTAATGCATTTCTCTTTGAGATTTGAGGTAAAATCCCTTGTTTCCACCCTCTGGGAGAGCCATGGTGGATGCCATGTGTGTGACTCCATGACAACATCACATGAGGGAGTCTATGATGATGCACTTGTACTTGTGTTACACCCTCTGGGAGATCCATGGTGAAACGTCACGATGAGGTGACAACATCATGTATAGTGATGCACGCTTGTACATACCATACATGGGTCTAGCCATGATGGTTGATATCATGATGAGGTGATATCTGATATCATGATGAGGTGATATCTGATATCATGATGAGGTGATATCTGATATCATGATGAGGTGATATGCTTTCATGATGAGGTGATAATCTCTTTTCATGGATGTAGCCATGATGGTTGATATCATGATGAGGTGATATTTGATATCACAATGAGGTGATATCTTTCCTTTCCACATATGGGTGTAACCATTGTGGTTGATAGCCATTGTGGTTGACATCACAATGAGGTGATATGTCTTATGCAGCTGGAAGTATCCTCCCTAGCTGAGAGGGAGTGTTGATGTTTATGGCAGTGTCAGTCACATCTTCCAGCCCAAATCGCATAAGTAAAGAAATTAAATTGTATCCTATTGGCTATTTAATTGGTGAGAATGATTTTATGATTGCCCACGTCATTTGATGATTAATATTTATTTAATATGAAATGACTCAATTTATCTTAGAGGCACAATTTTATAAGTAGGCCAACTTCTTATTTGTAAAATACATGCCTCTTAGATGAGGCCAACATGTTGATCTTGGAGAGTCACGTCTCTCCCTCCACATTGTATTTATACTCTTTGGTTGTAATTCATTCAATAATCCATTCCAATTCATTGTTCATTATTGAGAGTGAAATATTCAAGAACAAGTTCATTCATCTAAGTCATGTGTGGTAATAATAAGTTCACATCTGGAGTAGCAGATCGATCTCAAGGAGAAACATTATCTTGTAGCAGCAGATCATCTCTTGTAGTAGAAGATCATCATTTTGTAGCAGTAGCAGATTGATTCAAGGAAAATCATCTTCAGTTGTATCTTTCATCTAAGGGAGATGCTATTATTCATTGTATCAAATTGTCATTTTGTTGTGTCTGAGTTGTAAGTAGATTGTTGCTCTTATTTTATCAATATATAAAGAGATATATTGGCTGGGTTTTCTCCCTCAGGTTGGAGGGTTTTCCTAAGGTATCTTATTGTGTTAATTGTCTTATGTGCTTCATTTTCTAATTACTTTCAGTTTGAATTATTTGATCATGAAAAATTAACAAAGACTTCCTTCACTACCAAGTGGTGTACATTCACCTAATAGATGTCATTCAAATTATCAATACAAGCACCAAATTTCAAATGGCTATGGATATCACATTCAAAGGTATTATAACTGAACTCATTTTGGTTTATTTGGATGACATCACTATGTTCTCTAGTTCTACAAAGGATCACCTCTTTCGCCTACACAAAGTCTTTGATCATTGTTTAGATTTTATCATTTCCCTCTATCCTAGGAAATGCATTTTCACTAGCCTAGAAGGGAATATTTGAGGACATGTATGAAATAATGGATAGCCATAGACCTAGATCACATGGAAGCTATCTTGAACCTCTCACTCCCTACACAAAGAAGGGCATTTAATCTTTCTATGGAAAGATACAATTTTTGAACAAGTTCATTTCTAACTTTTTAGGGCTAGTAAGGACCATCACACTAATACAGGTAAAATATATAGCCTTCCATTGGATGGAAGAAAAAAAAGAGTCATTTCAAATCATTGAGAAAGTCATCTCGAAGGCCCCAATACTTGTCAATCCATATTTCACTAAGTATTTCATCCTTGATATGTTTGGAACAAACCACAATAAAGCAACAATACTGACTTGGATGAAAAATATACAAAGCATCTGATACTATTTATGAGTGCTAATTTGAGGATGGTGAAGGAAGATTGATTTGTAAGTTATCTTGAATATATTTTCACTCATTTTGTTACCCCCACTATAATTATCTCCAACAATGTTAAGGAATTTAAGGGATCAAAGATAAGCAAGTTTACCTCTAAATATAGTATTTATCTTAAGACCTTTTCAAATTATTATCCATAAGGTAATGGTTTGCAAAATTCCTCCAATAAAAACCTAAGGTGAATAATCAATTAGCCAATCAAGGAGAATTCATACAACTAGATATCCTTATTTTGTTAGGCCTTATGGGTCGATCACATCACATAGCATAGTATCGTAAGTGTTACACCATATGCATTAGTCTATAGTATGAAAGATGGATTTTTTATTCACATAGAAATGTCTTGGAATTTTTGAGAATCAAAGAGATAGAAATGTTTGACCCTAGAGCATCTAACTTACAACACCTCTCAAACTACAATAAACTAGAATAAACTTGGTAAATCAGTTTTCCAAATGCCAAAAAATCATCAAATATTGGTTCAATTGACACATTACTCCAAAAATATTCACTATTGTAAACCTTATTCTATAATGGGACAACAACCTAGCCAAGCCTAGGTTTCGTTCAAATTTTGAACCACTATGGAGTGACCCCAATCAAATTTGCATGCCTTGCAAAGAAGGCACATTCAAGATTTTTGACCTTATGGGGTATGTTTTCCCAATCCTCATCAATGGCATTCATTTAAAATCATAATGCATAAGTGAGGAATTCATTCTATTATAAGTAACTTTGTATATTCTCTCCTCTTCACTTTTTCCTTTCCCCTTTAATATCCTAAAAGCAAGGCTTTTCTATGAGATCTTCAAATATTACCCTTCCCTAATTAAGCTTTAATCTGAATTTCACTCTTAGTGTATTTTCACTATCAACATGTTCTTAGTACCATAATTCTCCATGGTCATATGATAGCTAATTTTAGTACTTGCTTTATAATTTCTTGTTCAAAGAAAATATTTTGAATATTGGAATATATAGTGTATTTATTAAAATATATAACATATTTATTGGAATATTATGATGGTAACTTAAGTATTTTCATTCTCCCTTTTACCAACTCCAACTCCAACTACCTTAAATAGGGAAGATCACATTCTCTCTTCAAAGCCACTAGGCCCTCTCAACTTAATTCATGCCCTCTCACTAAACTCCATGTGCCTTTTCCAAAATAAAACAACCGCATTGTGGTTACTCCAAAAGATATTGATTTGTGAAGCATAAATTTCCATTCCTTGTCAAGGTCACAAGTAATGCTCCTATTTTTTCTAAAACATTACCATCTTCAAAAATTATTGAAATCATTTGAGCATTCAAAGCTTCAAAATATTTTATTCTTTCTTGTATAATTTATCCTCAATAAATTATCTCCCATGATCTATCTACAAACATGGAATCCAAGAGAAACTCCCCATCCAACTTTATGTCCTTGTCTTGTATTTTAGGGTCACCAACCAACAAAATAACAAAAAAACCTCCTACAAGTACAAGAAAAAATTGAATCTAGTGTTGAACCTTCATCTGTCGTGGCTAAGGAGCAAGCAAAATATTGCAAAGAACCAAAAAACTTGACGATCAACATGCTTACCTGTGTTTGTGACCCCCAGGTTCTTCATCAACCCAAGAAGGTTCACAATTCAAGTTCAGCCACCTTCGATGAAAGGAGTCTATTGCAAAGATTTGTTTGGGCCATGCATGGTTTTTTTGGCATTGGCCCAATTCTCCCTAATGTGGTGCATCTTGTGCCAAATCTAGTGGAGCTTTGTGTTTCCATGTATGGCATTGATATTGAAACTATTAGGGGCCAAAATAGATGCCCTATTCTATTGATCAATGAAGAAATAATATTTAGGTGTTTATCATCCCCAAACCTACAAAGCACAATTTTTTTTATCAAAATCAAAGATATGAAGCAATGCTATGAAAAATTACAACATAAGTGCACCAACCATGTTTTTGGTATAGGGCCATCAAAGGTGGTCTCAATCCCCAACAAGCCATTCACATGAAGTTAGATGCAACAATGTTCATAAATTCCAACAGGCATATTTTATTTACTCTAACCTTCATTTATGTACAAGAGAGGGGCACTAAGGTGAACTAATAACTTGTCTATTATGTACACCACGGTGGAGCACCCTCCTTTGTTCAATTTGATGGAAAAAAATTATTATCATATAAGAAAGAAACTATAACACTTTGCAACAAATTTTCTTCATATTTTCCAAATTTTTGGCTCGTATGTTATTCTGGAATGTGTCTTTGAAGTAGATGGGTTTCCACTATTAGATCAAAGAACCTAATGATAATACCTTCTCAATTCTTAAATGGGAACCTCTACTCAATTCCAAGTCCAAATTGTTCCATTGCTTCATCACAAATTTTGTGACCCCTACGTGTGCCCTCAACTCTAGCAATGTATTTGCCTATTCAATACCTTTAAAGATGTAATTTTTTAACCCCCCTAACACCCTTTTGAGCTCTCCATCCAAAGAAAATGATTTTTCTATAGGATGTGTATATAGATCAAGCTTCACGTTTTTTCAATCCCATATATACATTACAATCATCATCAATTTGTGGATCCATAGACTCTATAGCCCACCATTGCATTGGGCTTTGCCTAGACTTAGGTGTCTTCTAGTAAATCAAACACAAGGCACTATGTATTACGATAAGTTTTTCCACTTGCAAAGGAAATTTTATTCCTCTTTAAATAGTGGATAAATCTATATGTGGACTAGTTTTTCTCAACAAGAAAAGAACTAGAAATATATGAGAGAAGATGAATGGAAAGTATGAAAAATTCCTAGAGGTCCATTGATTATCCACCAACTGACTAGCTTGGCTTGTGCCAAAGTGTGTTTGTCAATTCTTGTGAAAGTCTTGTAGCCATGTAGTCCTAAAACTTAATCCACTCAATTTTGATCAATGAAGCTTCCTCTATAATATACATTACTTTAAAATATTTTGTGAGGTCATTCAACACATCATGGCTATTAATGGGAAAAATTCTACTCGGTCTTTCCACATACCATTTTGGATTCCGAAGATATTATCTATGTGTAGAGGGGTGTTCAACTTCTCCCACCCCTTCTAGATAATGGGGTGAATATGATCATCATACAACTATAGTATGGGATCTCTCTCACAAATGGAAGCCTTCATTTGGCATATCTCAATATCCATACACTCGTAGATCTTCCCAAGGCTAGGATTATCAAAATCCAAAATCTAAGAAGAAACAATGCAATGCCTTTAAGACATATATTGGTAGAAGAACCATTTAATCAAGGTTTTCTTGATTTCATTGGGATGATTAATCTAGTTTATAGTGTAGGTAATAAATAGATTCTCACAACTATAGACTAATTAACTAGATGGACTAGAGTTGTTTCCCTGAAAAAACCACTAAAGGAGTTATTGTCATATTTCTAAGAATCTTAAGGACATTGTCACTCAGTTCAAGGTTCCCCAAACCATAATATATCATAATACAAAAGCATTTAGGTTCTAAGTTTTTTATTTTTCCTTGAGGTTTGTAAAAACATTCTCCAAATATTATATGCAAGGAAATGGTTTGGCTGAACCAACAAATAAGAAATTGATCAAAATAATCAAGTAGAATGGTTCAGTGCATCAAAAGGAATGACACAAAAATTTAAAATTATCCCTATAGGTTGATTGGATTAGTCCCAAGAAAATAATTGGGACATCTTTGTATGATTTAGTAATTGGAAAGAAGGTAATACTTCTAACTCATTAGAGAAAAACAAAACAAATGGTTAAACAATTGATGATATAGGAATAAAGAGCCATGGAAGTACTAATAACAAAGCTACTTAAATTAGAATTAAAAAATGGATTAAGGATTCAATGGCCCAACATCAGAAAAGTGATGGTTTGATAACCATTCATTCAAACTCAATCTCAAGATTGGGGATCCAATCCTTAAATGGAAAGTGTAAGGAAGCTAAGGTAGAGGAACAACTTCCTACACTAACCTTGAGAGGGGAATAATGAAAAATTTTACAGATCTTTAACAATTACAAAAACTTACACAAAAATAAACACAAGTATCATGCATACCACAACATAATGATTTATGTGGGGAAAACCCTTTCAGGAGAAAAACCCCACACTCCAAAATCTTCCCAATATATTATTTAGAAATCAAAATATTACAATATACTTGCAGAGAAAGCTTCTCATAAGAGTATCACCACTAGAGATCAAGAGACACCATGATCGCTATCAAACTCTTAGAATACACCACCGTCTACATACATCCCACCTGCTTATAACAAGATTTTTGGAACCTTCTAGAATTAGGGTTTTACAAGGTCATTTTTCATTTGATGTGTTAATGAAAAACCTTGACGTGTCAATGGGAAAAAACCTTGATGTGTTAGCTAAAAAAAACCTTGTCGTGTCAACGGGAAAACCTTAGCATGTTAATGAAAAACAATTCGAGTTGTTTTCCTGAACCCCACATCTTGTTACAAGTGTATAGTATTTGCATGATTAGTCGCCACATACCAACATAAATTCTATCAATAAATCATATATAATTGCAAGGTTGAGACACATTTTCCCAACAAATATCTCACTTGTCAAACACCTTACAAGGACAACGGAAGGGTGTCACCATCATCTTTAATTTCTAAGGGCTGGAAGGCCCATAGTCTTTGAAAACCATCTGAACTTCTTTGTGCTCATAGGATTAGTTAAAGAATCGGTAAGATTCATTAAAGTCTCTACCTTAACTAGCTTCACCCTACCATCTTCGACCATATCTATAAAAAAATGATATTGTACATCAATGTGCTTAGTCCTAGCATGAAATTTTGGGTTCTTGGCTAGACATATCACACTCTGACTATCGCAATAAATTATCATTTCACCTTGTTTTATTCCAATATCTGAACACAGTCTTGTAATCCAAATGGCTTCTTTACAACCATGAGTAGCTGTCATATACTTTGCTTCAGTAGTGGACAAATCAACCACAACCTATCGCTTACTCATCCAGCTAATTGCACCACCAAATAAAGTAAACACATAATCACTAGTGGATTTGCTGCTATCAACATCTCCTGCCTAATCTGAATCCACATAACCATGAATATCAAGGGAAATATCATCTTCAATCATATTACTGTGATAACATAAGGAATAATCTTATCCACCACGCAAATATCTAAAGACTCTTTTAACTGCATCCTAATGAACTCTAACAGGATTAGGCATATATCTGGAAAGAACTCCCACTGCTTGGGAAATGTCTTGTCTAGTACAAACCATAGCATACATCAAACTTCCAATTGCACTCTAGTAAGGCACTTTTCTCATTTCTTCCATCTCTGATGGAGATGTTGGAAAATCTGAAATAGATAACTTTGTTCCAATTGAAACAGGAACACACAATGGTCTACAATCTTGCATATCAAACCTTTGTATAATTGAGTCGACATACTTGCTTTAGCCAAGCCATCAATTTTTGTTCACTCCATCTCTTTTAATTTCCATCCCAAGAATGTGTTCAGTTGCACCAAGATCTTTCATTTCAAATTTACCAGGAAGTTAAGATTTTAGTTCTAAAATATACCTTTCCCTCTACCAATAAATAAAATATCATCAATATATAATGCAATAAATAGGAAATGATCACCATCAGTTTTATAATAATACAATGGTCTGATTTAGAATGCTCAAATACCAAACTCAAAACATATGTATCAAATTTTTGGTATCGCATCCTAGGACATTATTTTAAGCCATACAAATATTTCTTCAATTTGCAAACCTACTTTTACCTTTCACCACATAGTGCTCTGGTTGTGTCATATAAATATCCTCCTCCAAATCACCATGAAGGAGAGCAGTTTTAACATCCATTTGCTCAACCTCTAAATCATTAAATAGAAAGCAAAAATATAATGGGCATCATTTTTGCAACAGGAGAAAATATCTCACCATAATCAACACCCTCAACTTGAGAGTAACCCTTCATAATCAACCTTGCTTTGTACTTATCAATACCTCCATCTGAACCAATCTTTTTTTTGAACACACATTTACAACCAACAGGTTTTCATCCTTCAAGAAATGGTAAAAGATCCCATGTATCATTCTTTTTCAAAGATGTCATTTCTTCATCCATAACAGTCTTCCAAGATTTTGTATCATTCATACCTAGTGCCTCTTTTATAGATTTGGATTCATCCATGTTAGTATTCAAAGGAAAAATACGTCTCCAATCATCAGGTGAATATCTTTTAGGTGGTTTTCTATGCCTTGTAGACCTATGAACAAGCTAAGTTGGAGGTTCTTCCTCCTCTTCTGAAGACTCGGAGCTAGATGAGCTCTTCTCAACTTCTTGTCTATCCTTGGGCCTCAATTCAACTTTCTTAGGTGTAGAAGGAAATTGAATCACATCTTCCTATTTACTTTGTTTTGGCTGCAACATAACAGAAGAAGGCTTAGTTTCTCTAAAAATAACAATTCTACTATGTATTATCTTATGTGCAATAGGATCCCAAAGCTTGTATCCTTTCACACCATAACTATATCCGATGAAGATACATTTCCCAACCTTTTTCTCCAACTTTGTTCACTTCTCCTTTGGCACATGTGCATATTCCTCACAACCAAAAACTCTAAGATTTCTTAATGAAGGCTTGTAACTCGACCATGCCTCTATAAGCGACTTATCAACAAGAGTTGATGTAGGAGACATGTTAATCAAGTAATAGACAATGGAAACAACTTCAACCTAAAACCTTTCTTCTAGGCTAGCACCACACAACATACTCCTAGCCTTATCCATCAATGTCATGTTCATTCTTTCTGCAACTCCATTCTCTTGTGGAGAATATGAAGTTGTATTATGTCTATGAATACCACAATCTTTATAGAATCTATCAAAATCATTAGAGAAAACTTCATCACCATTATCAGTCTTCAAACATTTTATTTTCTTTCCAATATGCAACTCAACCATTGCTTTAAATTCTTTAAATTGATTGAAAATTTCAGATTTATTCTTTACAAAATATACCCATGTCCTACTATAATCATCAATAAATGAAATATAATATGTGGATTTACCAATTGAAGGAGAATCTACAAGACCAAATTATACATCAGAATGAATAAGATCCAATACACCATAAGATTTATGAGAACTTGAGTAAAACTGAATGCGGTTTTGTTTCCCATAAATGCAATGCTCACAAAAATCAAATTCAAGATTACAATTAGACAAAACTTCAACAAGTTTTTTATTTTTCAAGGTCCTTAGACCCTTTTCTCCAATGTGGCCAAGTCTTTGGTGCCATAACATAGTTTTTTCTTTAGGTCACTTTGTCTCAGAAGAAAGAGCACCCTTGGGTACCCAAAAGCCATGACCATCTATTGAAGGTGAAATAATCACTTATTCTATAGAATTTCTTTTCACATAAGTACTATTGCACTCAACAATGCATGCATCAAACTTATACAATGTCCCATATCTGACACCTCTAGAAATCACCATAGCACCTCTAACCATCTTGCATCCTACATCAGAAAATACAACCTACACACCCACATCTATTAGTTTTCTCACAGATAACAAATTTCATGCTAATCCAGGGATATGCAACACACCATTAATTCTTTTTATTCTATCATCAGGAAACCTAATTTTAACTTTACCATGGCCAACAATGTCTTAATGAAAATCATCACCCAAGTACACCTTACCTCCATCAAATTTTTCATATTCACAAAGCCAATCTCTATTAAAGGTCATATGAAAAGATGCACCTAAGTCAATTAACCATGAATCATTACTTGCATGAGTTTCTAAATTTGCAATGAATGTGTCACCATCTTCCTTCTCAGACTTGGAATCAGAATCAAATTTCTTCTTTTTCTTCTTCGTTTCTTCTTTTTGTTCCTTACAAACATGTCCAAGATTACCGTATTTCTTACAAATAATTTTGGACTTTCCAGGAGATTTAGATATCCCCTTGGACTTGGATTTGTCACGCTTCTCATTCTTCTTTCCTTTTTCTTTAGGCCTTCCATGAACATTTAGGACCTCCTTGGAAATGATGGATACCTTCCTCCTCATCTCTTCAGAAAGAAAAGAACCCACCACATCTCCAATCTTTGATATAACAGAAGTACTCCCAATAGCCATAACAAGAGAATTCCATGAATCAGGAAAAGAACAAAGCAAGATCTAACATTTCTTCTCCTTGTCCATTTTGACACGAGCTAATGCCAATTGAGCCACCAACATATTGAATGGTTCTAGGTGGTCTATGATTTATCCACCCTCTTCCATTCTCAAGGAATACAACTTCTTCCTCAAGAAAATCTTGTTCACTAAAGATTTGGCTTGATACATCTCACCAAGCTTCTTACATAGTTTCTATGTAGAGATCTCTTCATAGACATTAATTAAAATAGAGTCTGCCAAGCACAGTCTAATTAGACCTTTGTCTTTATAGTCCATAACATCATATTGAGAAGTTTGAGTAGGATTTGCAGGCCTTGAAACATTCTCATCAACAACATTCCACAAATCTCGATCTCTCAACAAATCCTCCATCTTTAGCTTCCACATCTCAAAATCATTTCCAAAAAATTTCTCCACCTCTATTCTCCCTTACAAACTTGCCATCTAAAAAATTCCTACAACAAGATCACAAAGTGTCTTTTGCACAAGATCCCACTCAAATCTAGATTAGTTCAAAAAACCCAACAACCCTCAACTAAAACCAAAGGTGATCGAGTTTTGATACCACTTGTAAGGAAGCTAAGGTAGAGGAACAACTTCCTACACTAACCTTGAGAGGAGAATAATGAAAAAACTTTTACAGATCTTTAACAATTACAAAAACTTAAACAAAAATAAACACAAGTATCATGCATACCACAACACAATGATTTACATGGGGAAAACCCATTCGGGAGAAAATCCCCACTCCAAAATCTGCCCAATAATATTTAAAAATCAAAAGATTACAATATACTTGAAGAGTAAGCTTCTCATAGGAGTATCACCATCAAAGATCAAGAGACACCACAACCACTATCAGACTCTTAGAATACACCACCATCTACATACATCCCACCTGCTTATAACAATCTTTTGGGAACCTTCTAGAATTAGGGTTTTACAAGGTCATTTTTCATTTGATGTGTTAATGAAAAAACCTTGATGTGTCAGCGGGAAAAAACCTTGACGTTTCAGCGGGAAAAAACCTTGACATGTCAACAGGAAAACCTTGATGTGTTAACAAAAAAAAAATCAGGGTGTTAACCCAAACCCCACGTCTTGTTACAAGTGTACAGCATTTGCATGATTAGTCACCACATACCAACATACATCCTATCAATAAATCATATATAATTGCAAGGTTGAGACACATTTTTCCAATAGAAAGAGTGATTAGACCCAATTACCATTCTAAGTTTCACCTTCTCTAGAGTGGTACCTATAAAATTGTAGCATGTAAAGAATGTTATTCCTTTGATCTAATGAATGAAATTGTTGTTGGAGATCATTGAATGTGTTGTAATTTATGTCAACAAAGTAGTATTGTGGAAGGTTACACGTGATGCAATCAGTATGGTGATCAAAGATGTCAAGAGAATAAGTGTCCAAAGTTGTGTCCAAAGGTGTAGTATAAGGTTTTATGATCAGAAGTGTTGTGAAGTGAAGGACATGGTGATGAATTTCATTTGCATGCATGTATACAATTGTATCATATCTTTTGTTACTCATGAATAAGTGAATGTTGAAAAGTTGAAGTGTATGTTGAAGATGAAAAGAGTTGTACTTACTGTAAGGTGTTATGAATGTTGTAATCTCCATCCAGTGATGTAAATCATTGTTGAAAGAAAGTATGTAAGGTTTCCAACAGATAATGGCATAGGAATTTGTATTGAAGAAGCTTCGTAGAATGCTCCACATTCCTCCACTTTTGAAGATTTGGCATTGCAATTTGGAAGATAGATTAAGATAGGTGTGAAGCATGTATGTTCCTGATTTCAGAACACAAAAGTTACCATAAAAGTGTCTAGATCTATCAGAGTGAAGACAATGTTGTTTCATTAAGAAAGGGTCTAAGGAATGCTCTACATTTCTCCATGTGTGAAGTTGTGTTCTTGTGGTTTGGAAGATAAGTTCAAATGGTCTGTATGCTTTCTCATTTCAAGTTTCAAGTGTTGAGGTGTATCGCAAGTCTAGTTTTCAATATTCTATCTCAAGACTGTGTCTTTTGGGTATGCAAGAGATGTTGGGTTCAATATATGTTTGCTTGCGCTAGCATAGAGTAGCATGAACTTTTGAAAAGAATATATGAGAATGTTTTGAATATCATATAATTTTTGTAAAGTGATACACATGTTGTTGTTTGGTCTCTCTAGTACCGCCTTTGGTTTGAAGCTAATGCATGAAAGGTTAAGGGTTTGTTGGGCTGACTTGGGATGTTGAGTTGTTTGCATCAATTTTTTGAGGTGTGCACCAGTGTGGGGATGTGTGCTAAGGTAAAATAGGTCTTTCTTATCTCCTCGTTGGAACTGCATTTGATTCCCTCATACCACAGATGTTTTGGAAGCCGACAATCATGGTTGTTACACATTTCATGTTATATGTTTCATTTTGGTTGACAAGGAGAATAAATTTGAAGCTTGTGAAGGATATAAATGTAAGATCAACTTTGTTGCAAGAGGTATGAGCGAGTATGATTGAATATGTGAAGTATGTGAGGTATGCTAAAGGTAGTGAGCTGAAGGCAGTAGTATATGTGTAAGTGAGGAAGTGTGTTGAAGGCAAAGAGCCAAAGGTAGTAGATATTGTTGAGAAGAAGTGTTGCGGTGATGATTAGTCAGCAAATTTTGTCAAGTATGTTGTACTGAGGTTGTTTCCTCCTTCTATAAGTGTTTATGTTTGCAGGGAGACATAGCTTCCTTTGGTTTTCAGCCCATAAAACTTGTAAATATTTTTTTGTATTTGTGAGGTTGGATTTAGATAGTAGCTCCAAGCAACTTGCTCACCATATTTTTTCCCTTGTAGCTTTTTCCATGTAAATTTGGCGTTATGGATGCATGCTTGTGATTTTGAGTTGCATAGTTTAATGCTTTATCTATTAAGACAAAAAAAATAAAAATTGGCTGATAAAAATGAAATGGATTAATTGTGGTAGTATATTAACTGTGACAGTATATTATTGTGTTCTAACAGTTGGTGACATCCTTGATATCGCTATCAATAGGATATATCTCAAGCACCATCACTGGGATTTAGATTAACCTTCATTGTATATATGTACCATAATTCTCTATTCTATTTTGTATGTTTTCACATTTTTCAAAGGTTTTCTTCTAGCTATTTTCATATCAAAATATTTTGGCCACATAGTTGTTACAACTTTAAAAACTTTCTTGCAAAATTTTGAACTTTGGATTATAAGTATGATTCTAAAGGAAACTTATAGCTCCTAGTGTGTCATTCTAAAAGGAAACTCTTAGCTCCTAGTGTGTCATCCCCAACTGTAGTTCTCATCACCACGGCAATTCTACCACTAACTACACATTTTTCCATATTGTCATGCTTTAAGTTGAAGATTTCTAATCTAGTGAAAACTCCCAATAAGACCGATGATTACTCTAATCAAGGAAAGTTAATAAAGGTTGTCATAATTGAGTTCTTGGAGATGTTAGTACTATGTTTTCTATCATCATCAATCTTGTCATTGGGATTTCATAACTTCAAGGATGTCAAAATCAAGGTTTAAAATTTTGAATTGAATTTGTAACCAAGAAAATTAAAATGAAAGTATGGTTGTAACCATAATTCATAGACTTGGAATCAAAGAGTACTCGACAAGCCCAATTTTTTTGACTAGAGAAAAACTCAACAACTTAAAAAATACTAAAATTTCTTAAAAAACACTTTTTTTTTGCAAAATTCAATTACAAAATAAATCAAATGAGTCTTAAAAACCATGAGGAAATGTTTTCTATTAAATTTGATTCTTGAATACATATAGATTACAAAATCGCATCGTCATGCGAAGTCGGATAGTGGATACGCTAGCTATCTACTAACTGATAACTATTATGAACTTATGATGATTGTATTTGAAGATCATCATCATAAATTACATATTTAGGCAAGTAAAAATTACAAGTTTTTACGATTTCCTCTTCCCCAAGCTAGTGAAAAATTGGGAGTAGAGCGTATGGTCCTTGCACTCAATTTTGGCTCCCTACTTGGCATAGAACATTGGGCCTATGACTCAAACCTACTGGTAGATGGAAATGACTCCTCCTCCACCATATAAAAATTTGAAGTTGTGTTGGTATGTGAATTTAGTTTTGTTTATACAACTTAATAAAAAATGGGACAATATTTTTAGGAATTGTTAAACCTATAAGAACTCCCACAATAGAAAAACTCATAAGATAAACCTGTAAAAAATCACGTAGTAAAAAAACTCGAGAGTACTCGGCAACTCAATGAATACTCGAAGAGTTTACGAAATATGGTTGTAACATATTTGCAATGATGTTTCATTCAATGATGGAGAACCCTTTTCTAGTAATAATCCTATAAAAGGGGACCAACTAGTCTATTTGTAACTTATTGAAATTTTGATATCAAGAACCCCAATGTTCTTGGCTTATATATTATGCTTTGCTCAATATTATAAATTGTACAACATTGCGAAGAAATGTCAAGTGTAGCAATACTTAGAGGTATTTATAACAAAGAGAGAGAGAGACAGAGATCCTCAACCTCACTGATGTTATGGACTACCCACTAAGTTTGAAGTTAGCAATTCATATGCTTTCCTCCCCAACATAAGTGAAAGCACCAACATTGGTCAAAGAATATAAAAATAGAAAAATGGGGAGAATCTTTTGACCCAACTTGCTAGTTTTTGACATTGTGAATAATGTTTATACCCTAGACCAATGAAAACCTTTAGGAAAAGGACTCATAAATGCATGCTCAAAAGACTCTAGCTAGGGAAAAGCCAAAATTTTGGCATACAAGTATGGAGCTCTAGCCCAATACATGGTCCCACAAGTGCATTACTACCTATAGTTGATGCAAGCTTGTTTTGTATGATGACTCCAAGATGAGGTTACTACAAGGGAGTACTATCTAGGTAATGGTGAATTCCTTAGTATCACTTCCACATAATTTACACACATAGTAGAATCCTTCCACTACAGTTACAAAAACCTAAAGAACACGTGGGATGCCAAGACAAATAAGTTTAGATTTCTTAACATGGACCTATAATTCAAAGGAGAATGCATAGCTAGTGATGATAGAAAGAAAAAGAGATTAGTAGTGTGAAGTAATTTTTACTCCAAAGAAGAAGACACACAAGCACCATCACAAACTACAACAATTTTGTTTGTCTTAGCTATGCAAATATGCATCTCTAACTTTTCTCTCCCTCCAAATATTTCTACTCCCATTTTCTCATCCCCTTCAATTCAATTTTTTTCCCCTATGAAACAAAGTGTTCAACCCCTTTCCTTTTTCAAAATACCCTATACCAGTGTACCACTATGCCACCATTCTCAATAGCTTTTCCTCACACCCAAACTATTCCCTTAGTATCCATACCAACACCTTGGCCATCCCCCTCTCCAATCTCCATTCAACCACCAATACAATCCTCATCACAACCTCCACTTTCCACTTTCCACTTTCAACCTTCCACAGTTTCTCCTTCAGCCTTTATGGTACATTCACCTTTTCCACCTTGTGCAATAATGGCACCCACATAGAAATTTGTCACTTTCACTTTCGGTCTTCCCCAAGGGTCCCCATTTGTAGGAGGATTCATTTGCTCCCCCTCATATTTTTATTAGCAACTATTAACAACTAAACAAACCTATGATGCCAATATGGAGAGATGGAGGCAATGTGAAGGAAAACCCATAGGATTAACCTCTATGGAGAGGCTCAAGAGCATCTTTCACAAGAATATCACCAACCTAGATAAAGATTTCCAAGATTTCAAAAGGAAAGGCTATCCAATTAATGGAGAATGGGAATCACTCTAGGTTCCCTAGAGAAAATGTAAGTACTCCCTGTAAAATATTATTTAAAAATTTAAAATTTTGGTTTTGATTCAACCAAAATTTTTTGTGAGTCGAAAGTTGGGTTCTTCCTCACAAGAAAGGATCCCCTAAGAGGCCACCAAAACTATAGAGCTTCACTCTCCATTCATCCTTTTAGGGCGATATTAATCTTTATATCTTGTTCTCTTCCTTTTCTTCTAGCCAAAATTTTGATTCCTTTTTAGTTTGACAATTCATCAGTTGCATATGTTTCATAGCTTCCACAAGTTTTTAAATTTTTCAATCTAGCATTGTTAGACTGATACATTATTCTAGTTACTTCATTTAAATAATATGACATGACCGATGAAGTGTGTCTTTGTTTTGATAAAAGGAAGGAAAAGTTGGAGTCTCAAGGAAGCAGAACCGTTGAACTTCCCCACAATCAATAATGCATGCATTATTTTAAGAGTATCAATTTGACACCTATTTTGTATTGCACTATTGATAAAAAAAATGAACATGTCAACTAATGGTAGATTCCATGCCAAAAATAATCTTAGGAGGACTTATTACTAAAATGAACACATGGTGCCTCAATCCTTCTCAAAAATGTTGCTAAACTAACATATATTTTTTATTCAACCATTGGAGGAAGATAAACATAGTACAAGGAAAGTGAACCCATCGAACTTGTTTGATATGATAAAAGGATTCATCTAATAGAGAAATAAAGGGAACTTGAAGAAGGAAGTCATGATAGGTATTTTTTCCAAATCATCACCCAAAAGGTTGATTTGAGATTTTTTTTGTGGATTCCTAGAATGCACTCTCCCAATATTTGAAAATTTTGGTCCTCTTTCTTCAAAAGGAGGTAATATAAATATCTAGTTGATATTGAAAGGAAAGGGTTGGACAAGAGGGAGAAGAAATAATAATATTTTTTATACTTAGACCTTCAAAGCAAGAGATTTTTTTTTCATGTTCAATTAATTGATCCAGGTATCACTATTCAAGTTGGCCTTTCATACATTGTGTAAACAAATCTAATATATATAAATTCTCTCCTTGTGTCTATCTGTGACTTTAATTTTACTATTTTATAATGGTTCAATTGTTATATCATTAGAAGCCTTAGTTCTTTCATACAAAATTCAATAATTTTTAATGAGATTTAAATCATTCATAATTGTGCCCTTTCGCTTAAAGTTGTTGATTTTTGAATGACACAAGTTCTATGCAAATATTTAATAACAGAAATGTAATCTCTTGTATGGTGCTTTGCCTTATAGTTTAGTATTTTATTTTGAGAAAACTCTTTCCTTTTTCCTTCAAAGTCTGATAAGGAATTCATTGAAGGTCGTATCAAGAGTTGGCTTCGTAGTCTAGAGGTTACCTTGTAAATCATGTCCCACATTTACAAGATTTCCCATGTTGGTATAGAGGGGCATGAAAATACAAATTTGAATATTAACATATTTCATGTTACACCAAAACTTCAAAATCTCAATCTTCTTTTTCATGCCCATTTAGTCTATAAGCATCTTTACAAACATTCCTATTTTATCTTATTTATCAATGTATGTCACCTTAGATATCATTCTAGATTTAACCTTTGTGTTTTGAAATATATATAAAATATTTAAATTCAAACTTGGTTATAGTTCCCTAGTACTCATATCTATAGTCGTCTAACTCTACTTCCACCTTGTTATTAATAGCATTAACTAGCATCTCTTTGCCTACCCATTTCATCCTTAAACCTCTTGATGCTACCTTAAAAAAAAAATTACTTTTTACCATATCTTTGCTACCTACGTTTAGCCTTGGAAATCTCTAATCCTCAACACTCTACACTTAGTACACTATTCCCAATTTCTTAAGCACAATCAACTTCATTCCCAAGCATGGCTAAGCATATCCTTGTTAGATATAGTGGAGGCCAAGAGTGTCTCTTTGAACTCAAAAATCATTAATATTCTTGTAGTAGCCATATAATTGCTTTTTGTTCTTGCCTCTCATCCATAATTCCCTTATTTTGATAAATTTCAAAGCATGACCATTGGTGTATCACACCTCTTTATATGTTTTGGATTGGGGCCTCCCAAGAATCATTATACTTCTCTTATTTTAATTTACTTACTTTTTTGCGCACCAAGGTTGGATTCAAAATTACACTCATTGATAAGGTGCAAGTCTAAGAGTATCTATGAGTCTACATGAAAGGTTCACCTCTCTCATCTAGGTGTAAGGTATCTTAGTGTTACCATTATACAAATCCATTATTGGCCATTCAAATCCATATGGAATAGACCTTATTACAACAAAATGAGAATCCAAATAGCCAAATTATATACTCAAAAGGTGTGATAAAAAATCTATCATTGGCACACACCCTACCCAAGATGAAGATCAAACTTTGTAGTGGCCTTATCAAAATTGAAAGGTCCATTAGAATTAAAATCATTGATAGAATAGGGTAGGAATCCACATACACATATTATGTGTCACATTCCTTTTCATGCACATACCTAATTTGCATTCTAGTTGTCTCCTATAATGGGTCTCAATAATGGAGATAAATTCATAAGAAGGTATGCATACTTAATTTTTTTTGTACTTATCATCTTCTAGTCATTATAAGGCATACTTACACTCCTAGTTAGCTCTAATCTAGTTCTAAAAATATGTCTTAAGTCTAGAAGTCAAAAACTCCCAACCTTGAGAAATTAATTAGGATCACTTGCTTTTAGTAAATTGGTAGCAC
Source organism: Sequoiadendron giganteum (assembly GCA_007115665.2). Taxonomy (NCBI): domain Eukaryota; kingdom Viridiplantae; phylum Streptophyta; class Pinopsida; order Cupressales; family Cupressaceae; genus Sequoiadendron; species Sequoiadendron giganteum. Next base: position 719,736,194 of record CM021101.1, read on the forward strand.
TTTAAATTTCCTCCCCACCATATTTCTCCTTGACAAATGGTCTTGTTGTATACCTCTTCCATTTTATTTATCATTTTCTTCCTCTCTTTTCAAGCATTTTGACAAGCTACTAACTTTAATTACATAGATACAATGACATATTTGGTTTTCATAGTACTCTTTTGGTCATTCCCTTATGTTTCAAGGATTCTTCTTGATTATTATTGAGATCCTATTTTTTTTGTATGCTTTCTTCAAGAGATACATCTAACCTAGCCCCTTCTTTATTGGCCACACAACCCTATCTTGGCAGCATCTAGCCTCTACTTATTGGCTAACTAGATTTTATTTTACCTTACCTATTGAAAACTTCCCATATCTTCTTCTTGGGTCATCTACTCATAATCTAACCTTTACCTCATGACTATTTGAACCAATAATCATTCCATTTTTTGGAAGCTACTATTTTACTTGCATTTACACATAGTTGCACTTAGACTTATGCATATGGTAGCATTGGACTTGTACGCATAGTTGTGTTTTATTAGGATTACCAAAGAATTTTTTTGATGAAAATATGAGCATTAGTTGCACCTATAATAGTTATACTTGAGCATCTGAATGCATCTTTGCAACATAAACATAAGTAGATATACAAATATTTCCTTTTCAACATTATTTCATTCATATAAATTATTTCCTTTTCTTTTTAGAGTATATTTTTCATGAGGTAGCATTCCTTACTACAATGGCAAGCAATGTGCCTCATGAGGACATATTACTACACTCTAAAATACTTTATGAACATTTATTTTGTCAAGGAACTTGCTAGTGCTTTCCAACTCACATTGTAATGCCCCGTCGTGGAACCCAGGGAACGTCATGTCACTGACGCTAAATAACCGGATAATTATTTTTTAAACATTAATAACAACATGTGTTAACAAATGAACAACATTCAAGAGGATATACCATGAGCGTAGTGATTGCCATAAAAGATCCAGAATGAACTCAGATTTCATAGCCAAGGCTACATAATACATTTCCAGAAGAATACATAAAGATTTAAGGCTAGATTTGCAAATGTTTTTCTTTTTTCATTTATTTCACAACAATTCAATAAAATTGACATTAATGTTTTAATTTTCCATTGTGAATGCAGGTTTTGAAGACAAACTTTCACAAAAATTTCAAGCAAAGTTTTTTTAGCAAGAATTTGGCAAGATTTTATCAAACAAGCTTGAAATCTAAAAGAGGAAAACATGAAACACTTTCTGGAATCAAGAAACAGCGAAGCGTAAACTCCAGAGTTTCAATACAAAGAAATTTTCAATACGCACCCGACTTCAAGTAATTAATTTTCATCTTTTTAAGCAAAACCCCAGAAAAATACAGAAGAACAAACTTTTATGTGAAACAACAACAACAATTTTTCTTTTTCAAAAATAACTATAGTGCAAATTGATTGATTTTCATATGTTATACCCTTTTCTCAATTTACAATGCAAATAATCCTTTAACTCTTTGTATTGCATGCATATCAACCATCAATTAACTTTTCGAACAGAATCATCAAGAAAGATATTTTGAAATTAAGAAACACAACTGACCAATTAATTTTTGAAAATATCAAACTTGCACACTTAAATCAATTACAAATAATTAACCTTTTGCAAATAATATATTTTAATATTTCACTTTTAATTCATCAATAATCTAGAATAACTTTTCAAATAAACATTGCAATTCATCATTAATCACATATTAAATCATTAAATTATTCTAATGTAACATTATAAAACATGGTAAATACAATATGACGTGACAACAATGAACAGTATGACAAAAAAACAACAACATAACATAAGGGTGACAAAAGATACTCATTCTTTTTAGAACGATGGTTCATGACAAAGGACAAGTCTATCTCCCTTCAATGATTCCATTGGGTCATGGCATGCTCAGACCTGACAGGCAGGTGGATTCGATGCATGTTCCTAAAAGTTGCATCACACTACACGGTCAAATGAACAACATGTGTGAATATGAAGACATACTGTGAAGAAGAATCACGATGTAGCAGGGCACTAACGGATGAGTACTACTAGACCATCTCCTTCACCGAACTGACGTAAAATATAGCATCTAACATCAACCACATCATAGTATCATAAACATAACAGAGCATCATAGGTCATCATAATAATGTCATCTCATGAAAGTAAACATTGCATCATAAGGTGAATTATATCATCAACTGAGTTTCACAACTGGTCATGTAAACCATGACATAATGCATCCAAGTAACATAGTCTCAAACAACTAACTACTAACAGTAACTCAAAACAGCAGAATAGAAATTCCATCAGGAGGGTCACTACATCCTTACCCCTAGGGTGAGGCTTACTCTTGGAAGCCTATGAATAGATAGGGATACAAATCCCTCATACGTGTTGCATCCTCCCAAGTAGGAGAAGCCTCGATACTAGGGTCCCACTGGACCCTCACCTGATCAACATCTTGACCCCTGAGGGCAAATCTCTTGTGCTATAGGACACCCACGGGCTCTAAATCTAGTTGCTCATCCACTACTAGAAGCCTCTGAAGCTACACCTTGATACCCAACCTAACGGTTATCAACTATAGTAAATGCTCGGTGAGACCTACCTACATCACCTACTACCAGCTCAGAAATTGTTGGCCCCTGACCAAATCCTGTAGTGTTTCTCTGCGGACAATTCCTCACAATGCGGCCCTATTGACCATAAGAGAAACAACCAGAGTTATGTCCAAACCCTCTATTACCTAAAGGTGCACTAGACTGTTGGACACTACCCCTGTCAGCCATAGACTATGAACTCTGGGCCAGCTAATCCTGGTGGTTGCACTTATTGCGCATCCAATTATGGTTCTTCCTAGATTGAGAACTACCATTACTATGAGGAGGTGGTGAATCCTTGCGTTGTGACTCAGAATGTTGCTTATGTCCACCCTTGGAGGGTTCCTGTTGATTCTGAGAGGAACCACCTGTCTGAGTCAGACCACCTCGTGGACTAAACCCTATAGTAGAAGCATTGCCAATCAAAACACCTGTGTGTCCTCCCAACGCCATAGAAAAATTCTCCTCTATAATCTGAGCTTTCTCAACTGCTACCTCCATCATCTTCAGCTCAAAGACTCTAACTCCACCACTGATGCGAGTGTTCAAGCCCCTGATGAAATGTTGAACTAGCATAGCCTCATCATCTGCTATCCCTGCATATTGTTTGAGTTCATAGAATCTACGCTCAAACTACTCAACAGACATTGCCATCTGGCACAAGTCATGAAATTCATCTGCATGGCACTGCCTCCAGTGATCAGATAAGAAGCACGCTCTAAAACTCTCTAGAAACATGTCCCACGATATTGATCCTATCTCTAAATGGAGCTTATGCTCCTCCAATTGCCACCAAGTAGAGGCAAAACCTCTAAGATGCATGATGGCGCATCTCGCTCAGGTGTTGCTACCATACGCGTGCATAGCAAAACACCGTCCTAAATCCAGTAACCATGTCTCCACCTCCAAACCACCACCAGTACCATTGAAAATAAGAGAGTGTACCCTCAACAAATCCCTCATGTTCCCTATAGCTAAGGCATCCTACTCTGCAATATGAACTATCCTCCTAGGTGGTGTCCTCTCTCTCTCTATCCACTTCCTAATCATTTCCCTATCTAGGCCCAAGATGTGCAAGAGCTTGCTCAAGTAACGGACGTAGTAGATCTCCTGCACCAGCCTAATTTGGAACCTGTTCATTATTTCCCTGATTACCCAAAGGATTAGGTTGTTCTCCATGTTCACTTTCATGTGAACTTTGCGGCAGAGTATTCTGTTGATTTGTAGCACGGCCACCACCATGGCCTCATCCACAGCCTCTAAAATGACCTCACCTTGGCGACATCATCTTACAGAGGGCCAAAGTCGAGTCTCGGTTTAAATACATGAGAAACCAAGAAAAACACACACACATAAAAGAATCTAACACCTAGGGCAACCTAGTGGGCTCACATGAACTAGAGCACCCAGTGTTAGAACTTTTGCTCTGATACCAAGCTATAACGCCCCGTCGTGGAACCCAAGGAACGTCATGTCACTAATGCTAAACAACCAGATAAATTTTGTTTAAACATTAATAACAACATGTGTTAACAAACGCATAACATTCAAGAGGATATACCATGAGCATAGTGGCTGCCATAAAAGATCTAGAATGAACTTAGATTTCATAGCCAAGGCTACATAATACATTCTAGAAGAATACATAAATATTTAAGGCTAGATCTGCAAAAAAAAATTCTTTTTTCATTTATTTCACAATTCAATCAAAATTGGCATTAATGTTTTCATTTTCCATTGTGCATGTAGCTTTTGAAGAAAAACTTTCACAAAAATTTCAGGCAAAGTTCTTTTAGCAAGAATTTGTCAAGATTTTATCAAACAAGCTTGAAATCTAAAAGAGGAAAACCTAAAACACTTTTTGGAATCAAGAAACAGCAAAGCGTAAACTCCATAGTTTCAATACGCACCTGGCTTCAAGTAATCAATTTTCAGCTTTTTAAGCAAAACCCCAAAAAAATACAGAAGAACAAACTTTTTCGTGAAACAACAACAACAATTTTTCTTTTTCAAAAATGACTGTCGTGCAAATTGATTGTTTTTCCTATGTTATATCATTTTCTCAATTTACAATGCAAACAATCCTTTAACTCTTTGTCTTGCATGCATATCAACCATCAGTTAACTTTTCAAACACAATCATCAAGAAAGATATTTTGAAATTAAGAAACACAACTGACCAATTAATTTTCGAAAATATCAAACTTGCACAATTAAATCAATTACAAATAATTAACCTTTTGCAAATAATATATTTTAATATTTCACTTTTAATTCATCAATAATCTAGAATAACTTTTCAAATTTAAACATTGCAATTAATCATTAATCACGTTACCATTAAATCATTAAATTATTCTAAGTAACATTATAAAACGTGGTAAATACAACATGACGTGACAACAACGAACAGTATGACAAACGAATGACAACATAACATAAAGGTGACAAAAGATACTCATTCTTTTCAGAATGATGGTTCATGACAGAGGACAAGTCTATCTCCCTTCAACGATTCCATTAGGTCATGGCATGCTCAGACCTGACAAGCAGGTGGAGTCGATGCCTATACCTGAAAGTTGCATCACACTACACGATCAAATGAACATGTATAAATATGAAGACACACCGTGAAGAAGAATCGTGGCATAGCAAGGCACTCATGGCTGAGCATTGCTAGACCGTCTCCTTCACCAAACTGACGTAAAATATAACATCTAACATCAACCACATCATAATATCATCATAAACATAACAAAGCATCATAGGTCATCATAATAATGCCATCTCATGAAAGAACATTGCATCATAAGGTAAAGTGTATCATCAACTAAGTTTCACAACTGGTCATGTAAACCATGACATAATGCATCCAAGTAACATAGTCTCAAACAACTAACTACTAACAGTAACTCAAAACAGCAGAATAGAAATGTCATCAGGAGGGTCACTACACACATCATCAATATATTATATTTATTGGATGAGCATAGTTATAGCTACAACATTGCATTATCATGATAACTTAATTTTCTTTAGTGCAAAGACTTCTAGACACAATCAAATCCAAAAGTCTTTGCACTATACAATATGGATTGTGGAAATCTGATATCATTAATTAATTTTCTTTGTTAAATATAATTCCCTTTCCCTTCTAGACCTATCCATCCCCTTTAGGGCCCTTATATTCATTCTCCACCTTTGGCTAACATCACCAGACATGGACAAGGAAGAAAATTTATATGGTTTTATCACTAGAACAAAACGAACTTTAGCAACCATGGTCAATGACATTGATAATTTTTAGTTTTAACCTAATTTTTAATAGCCCTATTTTTACTTGAATCCTAGGCCATTTCTAAACAAGCAATTGTCAAATCATCTCTACTCTTGTGAGTTGAATTAGGCCAATATAAGCAAAGAAGACTTCTCCCAAAGGGGCTCAATATAATAAGACTCGAAGACTTGCAAATATGGATTTGCAGCAAACCAAGATTGGAGCCAAAGGAATAAAAGTACCCACCTAGCTTGCTAGGTTGCTTCTTCCTATCCAAATTTCCAACCAAATATATTGAATCTTGCAATGTGGAATCTCTAGTTAAAGATGTAGATCATTGTGCCATCAAACTATCCATGAGTAAGTATCTCTTTTCCCTCCACCTCTTGCATGTTTCTCACTTACACGAGTCAAGATATTGCCTTATTTACATTATTACATATATTAACCTCTCTCTCTTATTTCCATATGCATTGTTATACTTAATTATCTTGCAGTTGTATTTTGTTTACTTTATTGCATGCATTATTTTCTATGGATATTGTCTACTTCTTGTCTACTTATACCTTCCTTGATACTAGAGCGTACACTAAAAGAGGTCATCTTATCTTTTCATATTTAGAGGTCAATTTGGTAAAGTCCATATCTTAAGACATTCGGTATTTTCTTATATCATTTAATACTAGAATAAACCCTCGTGAGGGATGGATGATAAGCCTTTGAGCATGTGATCTAAGTAGTGCTACAAGACTCACCCAAAATTTCCTAGACTTGGCAAGTCCCAAGGCGATCCACCTTTGACAAGTTTGGGAGACTCGACAACTGAGTACTTGCCATACTTTCCAAGTCTGGTGGACTTGCCAGACTCGTTGAGCCTGGTGGACTTGCTAGATTTGTCAAGTCTAGGCAAGTCTCAACCTAGAGACTCGGCCATCTTAATTATTAATTTTCAAAAAAAAACTTACAACCTTTCAATGTTATGACATGCCCATCTAGGATTTACAAAAAAATATATGAAAATGGTGTGCGCCATGAAGGTCTATGTGGTTTTAAAGGTTTTCATTTGGGCATGTGATCTAAGAAGTGTTACAAGACTCGCCTAGAATCACCTAGACTCAACGAGTCCCAAAACGATCCACCCTCGATGAATCTGGGAGACTCGGAAGCTAAGTACTCACCAAACTTGCCAAGTTTGTTGGACTCACTAGACTCATCGAGTCTAGGCGAGTCTCAACCTAGAGACTTGGCTTTTAATTTTATTTTTTTAACTTACAACCTTTCAATATTATGACATGCCCATCTAGGATTTACAAAAAAATATGAAAATAGTGTGTGCCATGAAGTTTTGTGTGGTTTTGAAAGTCTTCATTTGGGCTTGATGGTGGGGGATTCGCCCCTTGACCTAACCCTGTATTGTGATAGGGAGTGTGCTCAAGGTGCTACCCTTGGACTCTATGAGGGGTACTGCCCTAGACCCTTGCAAGGGATGTTGCCCTTGACCCATCTAGGGGTGCTTCCCCAGAACCCCGTGAGGGGCATTGCCCCTCGACCCCATTGGGGTGTTTCCCCCAAACCCCCATCAAACTATAAGTCTAAGCAAATAATAGGCCAATGATGAATCATGATCATAAAACCTACAAAATCCATATCTCCTATTGCAAATCTCTACATCTTTATATTCAAAGCCACAATCAAGGATTATCTTGTTTCATACATTAGACAACTTGTTTAGTATACAAGGACAACCATAGGAAAAGTTGGCATGCTACAATCATTGTACTGTTGAATATAGGTTAAGTCATAATTGGCAAGAAATACCATTTTCATAATGCAAAAATGTATCAAGCATTCCCTACATAGACAAGTCATAGAAAAATTCCATCTATTAGTATCCTAACTAAGGTCAAACTAAAACATAGCCATTTATCTTTTTACTTAACTGTTCCTCTTTGTTAATGAGCTTGACAACAAAACATGTAGTCTTGAAGGCTTCAAGAAAACTTTAATAATAAATTCCTCACTTGAATATACACACCAATCATTGAGACACAAGCAAATATCATGGCTACATCATCATCCAGGACCTATCTTAGATGCTAGTGCATGACTTGTCATGACGTTGGGATGAGTAATGCAAGCTCCTTTGAGCCAGACATATTTTTAGTTTTGATTTTTTTTTTGTTATGTCATGGATTTCATATTCCATGAGTTTTGTATACATTTAACAATATTTATATATCTAAATGTGTTATTTCCTTCAGCTAAAATTTGTGTTTATACTTAGTGGATCGATGTATACTTGTATATGTGATCAAAGTAGCTTCTATTTGATGAGGTTATTGTGTCTTTAAGGTTTATTTATTAAAGGGTGCATAAAACAAGTTTTAAATCCTTAAAAATCTCTGAATTTCTTAGGTTTTTCAATTTGTCGAGTCTACGCCGAGTTTGCACCAAGTATGGGCTCTGAGTCCAAGTCTGAGTCAAAAATCAGCTTGTCAAGTCTAAGGTGAGTCCAAGTCTTGGAACACTAGATCTAAGTGCACTAAAGATTTCAAACCTAGTATTACCTTACCTAGCTACAAACTGCCTAAAATGACTCATCAAATAAAGGCATGTGCTTACTATATTGATCTAAGGAATTTTTCATTTAACCTTTCATATGTACATGTTTCCTCAAAATACCTTTGCATCCATCCATCAAACTACTGCATGCCTCCTCATGCTACTAACTCTAAGAAAAACCATGTAGATGACATGGCCAACCTTGCTGGCTATCATTGAGGCATTTTGGGCTTTTGATTCTTTTCCAATTCATAAGTTCACTCATACAGGTGATCTAATAGAATCAACATGGAGTGATACTAGATCAAGAAATTCAGCAAATCTGTCTCAAATGATAGTATGATCTTCTAGCTAATAAGCCTTCTTTCCGACCAGTTTATTTATGGATTTTGAGGGTGTTTTACACTCCCCTAGATATTGATGTTATTAATGATGTGGTCATTAAATTGTACTTTATGACATATTTTGGGCTGCGGTTGGTCACTCCTAGCATTGAGAAAGCTTAAATGCTAATTTCTTCTTCCTTGTGGAGCTTACCAAAAAAGAGCGTGCATATCAAAACCAATAGCTGGGAGAGAGTTCTACACTTAGCAGCTAACCACCCTTTACAAAGCCGCAAAGCCAGTCGCATGCCAAATCAAGTTGAAAGTTAGTATAGAAAACCAGGAAATTCTTTCATCATCATCGGAGCTCTTTTTACTTGCCTAGTAGAGAGCCAACCAAGTTCCCTTTTCAGGCAGGAACATGTAGATTTGGTGTTTGCATCTTCAAACAGCCTATAACCTTGTGTAAGAAGAATAACTGGAAGTTCGACATGCTTGGATATTTTACCAAGATTTTAACATGTTCAACTAGAAAATTCTGGTGGTTGTTCTGCTATGAGAAATATTCAATGAAAGAAGCATGCTTTCTTACCATACATTCTCAACATCCAAGTGATTCAGCTTTTGGTTGGTGCAATTTGTTTTCTTTTGGTTAAACATCCATATGTACAAGGGAAGAGATCTAAATTTTCTATCTCATATGCCTTGGTTGACAGGTCACAAAATACCAAAAACCAATGAACATGAGTATCATGTCAAGGACTGCACATTGTGATCTTTCACTTAACAGACCACATAATATTAGTAGCTAAGATATTTGGGTATTTTAACAGAATGATATCCACATCCACAGGCACAAGTTCAGTGTTCATACATATATGCATTTTACCATAGATGGAGGATATTTGAGCGAGGTTCTTTAAAGTAGGAGACTTTAACACGAGAGTGGATTGTGTTGGTTATGAGAAAAAATAGGGACCAAGGTGAATTTTCATAATAATGTTATTGGAGGAACTAATCCTAATAGTCTTCTCCCTGTAATCAGCATCTTTGCAGAGAACATTATACCAGCAATGACTATCAAATAATATTGTTGGGAATCGAACCATGTGAAATTTCTAAATTGACTCATTTCTTATGTAGAAATATTCAATATTAAAAATGTCACTTAATGGCTTCCTTAATCTAGTTATGCACTTTGATATCATAAGGCAACATGCTTAATCTATAAAACACATCATTCACATTATGCCATTGTTAAGATTTAGGTGGATATCATTCTTTTAACATTATGCCATTTTTGAGACTTAGATGGATATAATTCTTTTATAAAAATGGGAGAAATTCACCTTATCCTTCAAAATTCACAATTTATCGTTACTTTCTAAATAGAAAAACTCTTATCTCAATGAAACACTAATCGTTTCCCTTTTCCTTCATGCAGGAGAATCCTCTTAATAAATTTAGTGGCATCAAAATTTCAATATTAAAAGAAAATGCATCCAAACCCTAACAAGAAATGATTCTCAAATCTGATTTGGTAATAACACTTCTTAGATCACACTACAAACTAGGGAACTCATAAGGACATGACCCAGGTTCAAATCTCCCTCATTGTGAAAAGGTGGTTCATGACTCTAGCAAGCATGTGGTGAGTTTGTGTAACAATTATGTTTTGCATTAAGTGTAGCCCACTTCTACACATCACAAGAATTTCATCACATTAAAGGTAGTCCATAACCTTACGCAACATTTATCAAGAAAAAAAATAGAGTATTGACCTAGGTAAAAGACAAATTTGGGATGGGGATGTTGATCACCTTGCTTATTAATTGTTAGGTCCCTAATATTATATCTAATGTTATGACCCTAACATCATATATTCTTAAGTACAATAAGTTAAGCATGTGTGGCATGCTTAACCTTAACATTAGTTTTAGTTAGTACCTTAAATACTCTTAATTAGGATGAAGGGGTATGTCCCTACAATGTTAAGCCTATAAATAAAGTGGAAATGTTTCTCTTGAGTCATCATATCATCAAATATTGAAGTTATATATTATTATCTGATTAGAAGGTCAACCCCTCCAAATAGTCTTCTATTTTATATATTTTTGCAATTATTTACAAGAAATATCATGACAAGTGGTATCAAAGCTATGATTTGAGCCAACATTTTTATTTCCACCATAACTTACAAACCAACTCAAACTTGGATCTGGTTTTTTTTTGTATTTAGGTGTGCATTGGATAAGCTCTCAAGAAAAAAAAATCAAATTTAGAAGGTAAGTTTTCTAAACAATATTGAAATTTTATGTTTTTTCATCAATTTTCTTAAAAAAAATTCAAATTCTAAAGGTAAGTTTTCTAAATGTTATTGAGATTTTATGTTTTTTTATCAATTTTCTTTATAGGTCACAATTTTCAGATTTTTTTTAAAATTTGTATTTTTTGAAAGCTTATCAAAAGTTAGATAGAGTTAGTTTTCTTAGTTTACTATTAGAAATTTTAAAAAAATAATGGTCAAAATTTAATAATTTTTTTTACTAATTTGTCCTATAGGTTGTAATTTTTAGAATTTAAAAAATTGCACTTTTGAAAATCTTATCAAAAATTAAATAGGATTATTTCTTTGTAATTTACTATGACATAAAATATGTTTTTTAATGTAATGGTCAAAATTTAGTCAAAACACAAATATCAAAACTTATCATAGCATATCTTCTAAATTTGTATGGTTACAACTCACACTACATACTATCCTCCCTTAATTAATAAAAAGGAATGTGTAGTTCAAAATAAAAGCACACTTGAAGCCATGTCATCTTTAGGACCAGGGGACTCTTTTATGAATGTGGAAACCAACAAGTATTTATTTCAACCACTTAAACTTGAAGGAATAATTCCATCAGAATGTGAAAGGTGGTACATTTTATCAAGGATAAATTATATGACCCATTTGCAACATCCTTACATGAGGATTTATAGAGGTTTCAAAAAAAAATCAAAATTGAGGGGCCCACAAAGCCACCAAAGTGGGTACAACCCTAATAGACAAAATCAAGGAATAGGACAATCTTGTCAAGGTCCAAAACTAAACCTACCCAAAATAAATATACGCAAGTTTGAAGGTTAGATGTAACTTCATGGATAAGTCTCATGGAAAATAATTTTAAAGTCCATAATATATTTGATGGTGCAATGGTTGGAATAATTTCACTACATTTGAAATCTGAACCTTATCAAAGGTACCAATGGATGATAAGTGAAAAACATGAGAAATTACTTAGTTGGAGAGAATTTACTAATAAGTTAGTAGCCCTCTATGAGCAACCATGAAAGGGGAGCTATTTTACCCAACTTACAAATTTAAAAAAAAATAGGGTATGTAGCAAAACATAATGTTGAACATATGAGATTAGCAACTTGAACTCAAGATATGACACCTTATCAAAGGCTACAACTCTACATCAATGGACTTAATGAACAAATTAAACATGTTCATTTGTTAGAACCTTGTACATTTAGAAAAACTATGCAATAGGCATTACATATTGAGCAACAAAACCTCACCACAAAAAGATCAACATGGAGCCAAACTGTAGGATGGAAAGATAAAATTGTCACTAACAAAAATGGGACTAACTTCTTTAGCCCAAGACAAATAACTAAGCTCTCTCATCAACAAGAGGGAGAGAAAGAGAAAAATGTATATGTTGGCATTGTGATAGAAAATGGTCTAAGGGTCATAAATGTGGTAATAGTGAGAAGAGACCAATGATTATTGAGAATGAGGCTGAAGAAGAGGAAGAAGTATCTGTAGAAGAACTAAATATGAAACTAAAGCATGAAAATTTAGAGGAAGAAAATAGTGATACTATTTTCTTACATTGAATGGAACAAGAACACCACAAACACTTAAGTGTTTGCTTATATAAAAAAAAAAAGGTGATAGTGTTGATTGATACAAGTAGCACACATAACTTTATTGATAACATATTAGCTCATGAGCTCAATTGTTTTGTGTATTTAGTCTCTAACTTACAAGTCATGGTAGCTAATGGAAAATAATGCTTTTTTGGTGGTAAGTATCATCATGTAAAAAATTTAATGGGAAATTACCATTTAGATTCAAAAAAAATATTCCAATAGGAGCAAATGTAGTTTTAGGAGTACAATGGCTTAAATAGTTGGGAATAGTGTCCTTCAATTTTCAAGAATTATTTGACTTTCAACTCTAATGGACAAAATTATACTTATATGAGTAAATTCACCACCAAGTCAAATTATTTGCTTCTATATGATGGAAAAATTACTTAAGGTTCTTATGGTCTAGTGGCACAACTAATTTTTGTAGAAGCACAATGTGAAAAATCAACATCCACAAAAACTTCAAGAGATTGTTCAAAACCAGCAACAATTTTTTCAAGAACGCAAGGGTCTACCTCCAATTAGAATCATGATCATGCCATTGAATTAATACTTGGAAGCATGCCATTGAATGAACAAAAGGAAAAATTTGAAAAATTAGTCAAGGAAACATTGGATTCAAGAATTATTCATCCTAGTAAAAGTTTGTATTCATCTCCAATGGTTATGGTTAAAAAGAAGGATGAGTCATGGAGAATGTGTCCTAATTATAGAGAACTCAATAAGCTCACTCTTAATGATCAGTTTCCTATTCCTATTATTTATGAAGTATTAGATGAACTAAATGGTGTAATTTTCTTTACTAAGTTAGATTTATGTTTTGGTTATCATTAAATTTGTATAAAGAAAGAGGATATACATAAAACTACCTTTAGAACCCATGAGGGACACTATGAATTCTTAGTAATGCCCTTTAGTCTAACTAATGCCCCATCAACTTTTCAAAGCCTCATGAACTCAATGTTTCACCCATTTCTTTGCAAATTTGTGTTGGTGTTAAAGTAGACCCCAAGAAGATTGCTACAATAAAAGAATGGCCAAAACCTAAAAATATCAAAGGTTTGAGAGGATTTTTGGGTCTAACATGATACTATAGAAGATTTTTTCATATTACAACACCCTTAACAACATTATTAGAGAAGGGTTCCTTTTCACAATCAGAGCTAGCCACCCAAACCTTCCAACAACTAAAAGAAGCTCTCACTTCAACTCCAGTGCTAGCTACCCCAAACTTCTCTAAGAAATTTGTGGTAGAATGTGATGCTTTTGAACATGGAGTCAGAGCAATAATGATGCAAGAAGGGCATCCATTAGCATTTGAGAGTTGACAACTCAAAGGAAAAAACTTGCTAAGGCTCACATATGAGAAGGAAATGTTAGCCATTATTTATGCAATCAAGAAATGGCGTTAATATTTAATGGGAAGGCATTTCAAACTCAAGACAGATCATGAGAGTCTAAAATATATTTTTGAGCAACAACCATCCTTGGTAGAACAACGAAAATGGGTTACTAAAGTGCTAGGGTATGACTTTGAAATCATTTATAAAAAGGGTAAAAATGATATTGTAGTTGGTGCCCTTTCTTGACAAGAAGTGGAGGGAGAAAATATTTGTTGCATTTCTTTATTACAACTTAAATGGTTAAAATTTGCACGAGAAGAGTGGCAACATGATCCTCAAATTCATAATCTCATTCTAAAACTTCAACATGACTCACCAATAGGACATTTAGGGTTTTTAAAGACCTATCATTGTATAAAGAAAGATTTGTTTTGGGAAGGTCCATAAGAAGATGTCGCAAAATTTATGGTTGAATGTTCAATATGCCAAATAATAAAGGTGAAACAATAAAAACTCCAAGCCTCTTACAACCATCAAGCATTCTAACACAACGTTGGGAGGAAATATCAATGGACTTCACTATGGGACTGTCAAAATCTAATAATATTGATGTAATTTTGGTTGTTGTGGATAAACTCACTATGTATGCACATTTTTGTGGACTCTCTCATCCATTTCATGTCGATATCATGGTCAAAGTATTCATCGAAAATGTACAAAAACTTCATGGAATTCCCAAAATCATAGTAAGTGATTGTGACCCTATCCTCACTAGCATATTTTGGACAAACTTATTTACAACATGGGGTATAAAACTAGCACACAATTCCTCTTATCATCCACAATCAAAGGGCCAAACAAAAATTGTGAATAAATGTTTGGAAGGATATTTACATTGTTTTGCCTCTAATAAACAAACAAAATGGTTCAAATGGCTACCACCAACAGAGTGGTGGTACAACACATCATTTCACGCATCCACTAAAATGACTTCATTTGAAGCTCTTTATGCCTACCCCCCACCATCTGCTACTTATTTACAATCTCATTCAAAAGTTCATGTGACAGAGAATCATATTCAACCTCAAAAAAGAAATACTACAAATCCTTAAGGATAATTTAGTTATGGATCAAAATCAAATGAAACAAGTAGATCAAAATCATAGTGAGAAGCATTTTGAAGAGGGAGATTAGGTATTTCTTTGATTACAACCTTATAAATAAATGTCTCTTAAAAAACATAAGAACATGAAGCTTACACCTAAATTTTATGGTCCCTATAAGGTTCTCCATTGAATAGGAAGTGTAGCTTATAAGTTAGAACTGCTAGCCTCTTCCAAAATTCATCTTATATTCCATGTCTCTTGTTTAAAGAAAGAAATAGGTAACGATATTCCAATTCAGTCAATATTGTCAAAGTTGGATGAAGAAGGCAAGCTTAGTTTAGAACCTAATAAGATTGTTGAGAAAAAAGTATTACAATAGTTGCAAAATAGAGCTATCTCTGAGTTCCTAATCAAGTGGAAGAATATGTCAATTGAAGATGCAACATAGGAATCACAATTCTCAATAAAGCGTCCAAAATTACTAAGCATTGCAGATGATGCTTTTTTGAAGGGGAGGGGCGTGTTAGGTCCCCAATATTCTATCTAATGTTATGACCATGATATCATATATCTTAAATATATATTATATATTCCCAAGTATAATAAGTTAAGCATTTGAGGCATTGTTAACCTTAACAATAGTTTTAGTTAGTACCTTAAATACTCTTAATTTCAATGGTGAGGTATGTCCCTACATAGTTAAGATTATAAACTAGCACTTGCACCTATAAGAGGTTTAAGGGATATGCTGATAGGAAATTAAAGATAAATTTAATTGAAGATCCAATAATTAAATGAAGTCAAAATACATAGTTTTTGTTACCTATTAAAACAAAGTAGTAATGGTTTGTGATTGCAATGTAGATGTCCTAATTCCATAGTATCTCATTATGGATTGATCAATACACATTACGAGCCTAGTGTGTTTATTTATAATTTGGGTGGTGATTAACAACAATGGTTGAGAAATCATGGCTATGAACAACAACACGTGCATTAATGAAAAAATATTTTGAGGGGAAAAATCAAATCTAGAATTAATGCATTCAAAGCCATGATATTTTTTGAGCCATCTCTTTTGGTTTCTACCATGGTAGATTTTGAAAGGTCATCACCATTTAAGGATTGTTGCATTTGTGCGACAATCATATGGGCATAGTTTATTGGAGCCACAATATACAATTCAAGCATAAACATCAAAAACATGACTTTCAAAATTAAAATTCAATAGGAATACTTGGTAGACAAAACTCAATTAAATTACTTTAGAAGCCTTTAGGGAGTTCAAACTTATTTGTAGATATTATTGTGATACTTCTTTGATAGTTGTGATAGAAAATATATATTACAAAAAAAATAGCATTGCAAGAAACTAGGAGAAAAAGCATTGATTCGTACACATATGACAACACATGAACAAGAATTTGAATATCATCTATAACAAACTTGTTTTCATCAAGTAATGCATGGTAATGTGTAGGCCTGGATAACACCCTACAACAAAATCATCAAAAGAGGAATCAAAGAAGCAAACAGATGTCCCTTGCATCTTGAGAAACAAAACATTTTTGTTAATAGTATGTGATAGCATGCAATACTTACAATTGACACATTTTGTGGGAACAAAAATAAATCAAATTTTTTTGGATGGCATATTTGGCTAACGATGACAGTACTACAACCAATGGTATATATAGCAAAAGAAATGCATTTTAAACTGAAAATTATATTTCAACTTGATGAGATATTTTATTCATTTAGTATTTAAATCTATCAACAACCTTATATAGAAATAAATAAAGGCTTTTCATCATATATGACAAGCATTTAAAAAAATTCCAAGACATGATAAATAGAGCATTTTTTGCTACATATACCATGCTTTATTTTCAAGAATAGAATAATTAGGAAAAAAACACTAACCTGGTTGAGCATTGGCAAGTGCATTTTCCTAAAAGAGCTTAGTATGATGATTATTTTCGACAATTATCAATGTAACTTTAGGACTATAACCATTCTCAATATGATTGCATGTCTGATGGTTCACCCAAATAAGCAACTTCATGCATAGTAGACTAAGATGAAAAAATTCAATCTCAATAACATAACAAATTCCTTTAGAAAAATAATGACTCACTAACAAATAATGACACATTCCTTAACAAATAATATAGATCAAGGATATAGCGTTCTATTTCACGTTGCATTTCCAATGCATTGCATAACAACCACAAGAATCTCTTAATGTCTTTAACTAAAAAAATGGAGTATGTTTCATTGCAGCAATAGAACATTAAATGGATGAACTTTCTTTTTTAATCTCTTAACATAGTGAAATGATTCTTTATGGATTTCAACAATCGACTAGAAACCTTATTCATCCATCGCAATATTATCTTTTTAGAAAGGCTCGCAAGATCTTAACTCATACCTGAAAGATCCTATAGACATATTTTAAAAGGTCTCTTAGGTTAGGGGACCCTTTTCTTGGAACATCAAAGGAGTAAAGAGAAAAATAGTGACTAATTCCAATAAAATCCAATGACCCCTGTATCTTTCAAACTTGCTCCATTGTAAACAACAACAATCAAGAGCCTACTATCTTCATCATGCCCATCGAATAGTCCCTATGAAAAATTGGGTCCAAGAACTTGCTATATGATCAATTAACAATAATAGCAGTATCTCCTCTTATCAATTGATAATTAACAAAGAACAATTAATTTTTCATAATTGATATAATGATTTCATAAAAGGGCTATGAAAAATAGTGGACCCAACAATGGACTCTCAACAAAATATGCACAAAATGGATTTTAATAAACACGATAACCTACTTGAGTAAAAAGTGGAGAAGGTAGTTTAAAAATGCTTGCCAACAATAGTAGGAGAGATTTTTATGGGGGATCCAACAACACAATTATCACAATAAACCCTACCTATCACATTCTTTATTAGATGTAGAAAATAAATATAAAAACAAACATATTGGGAAATGTTAACAATGTCAATTAATGTTTAGTCTAGTAATGCGCGGAAAAAATAAACAGAGCAACTGTTTGATGTATGCCTTATGTATTTATTTGGAACGAGCCAACAAGTTTATCCAATTTCTTGCTGCTGCCATTAGATTTGTGAGGAAGAATTTTCCAACGAAAATGACATTCTGCATTATTCTATCTTATGCCTATGCATGCCTTCTTCAAGAAATTTGAATGTAGATTAAATATTGGGTAATAAAAACAATTGCAAATGGCTATTTCAAATGTGTTACCAAGAAAATATGGAACACATCCTTTCATGGAAAATTTTGAAAGTGAAAGAGAGATATTGTTGCCTTTATCTCAATAAATCTAAAAATGATAAATTATTTTATCTTACAACCAATGTGATTTCATGGCAACGACATTTATAACTGAATTATGTGACTACATTTATAATCGAATTATGTGGACAATTAAGGATTGTTGTAGCTTACCATGGGTTCATCTTCAATGGTGGATACAAGATCTAAGAAAATTGAAGTAGAGCAAGGGCTCAGAAGCTTGCTACTTCTTATAATTACACAATTTGTTAATATATACTTTATACAAAAATATTTCAACAATACACAAATTTTACCATTGTAATTACACAAATTTTACCATTGTAATACTAAAGATCACTATGGTACATTTTTATGATTTTACTCAAGTCAATTTTAAAAAATTTAAATTTGATATTGTGTCAAAGACATTAGAAAAAATACAATAAAATAGTGTAAGCATACAAATTTATGAAGTAATAAATTATGTTTTGAAATAAAGAATTAGACGTATATTTTAACAATGACCAAATTATATCTTTAATTGACAACAAAAATAATTAAAAAATACAATAATTTTACATAATAAATAATGACTTTTAAAAAAAATGTTAAATGATTGAACTTTATTTGCACAACTCCAATTATTACAATGTGTAAGGTGTCTGAAAGAAAAATATGATAAGTTTAACATATAAAGGTGGTCTAATTTGTACTATTCACTGTGAAAATATCTGTGACAACCATTACATTTACAGCATCAACAGTAGCTGGTCTCCTTTCGATATTAAATAATTCTGCTAAGAAAATTGTCACAAAATAGAAGAAGGAAAACAAAATAAACAAAAATTTAAAACCACCAAATAAACGTAGAATTCATTTCACAGTTCAAGAATTACTATATGAATAAACAAAGAGGGGTTTAACAGTAGGTATTACAATAATATCATATATGAAAACATTTCTTTAATAGATAATCAAAAAAATTGTTTTCAAAGAAATAAAACACAACAAAAATGATCCGAGCGCGTACAGATTGGAAAAAAAATCAGTGAAACCATGACAAGTGACTTACCTCAAGTTTCTGTACGGACTGCATTGTGTTGTCAACGATGACAGAGAGAAAAAATAGGCAGAGTTTGCAGGAAAGAAAAGACAAAACCCTAACTAAAATATTGGTTGCGAGTTAAAATTTGTTTTCAGGCGTCATTATCTCTGATTTTCTCCACATTCCCTGCTAAATAGAAATGCACAGCAATGCTTGCTTAAACCCCTACAAAATGTAGAGATTTAGGGAATGATGAAGCCATTGATCTTCCGTCATATTTTTTATGTGACGTCCAAGCATGGCCAGAAAGATTCAGAAGACTCGGAACCCTCCTACTGCTTCGTTTGCAGGACGATCCTATCTTTGAATCTGCACTTGGATGGCTGATGTCTGTAAATCACCCTCTCATATGTTATGTGCAGGATTCACATAGTAATGACTGATATATTTTAACACCTCAAAGATTTGATTAGATATTGGAAGAAGAGTCGGCAGGTTACAATGGACAGCTGTAGAGCAATTCATACGATTCTGCTTTATGATGAAAATCAAATAGGATTTATCTGATCTCCACACGCACAATCTATTATTTTTAAATGATATTTGGCAGCCTAAACTTGTTTACCGGCGAGAAGACTAAGTTGTTTCCAAAGGTAAGTGCTTTTTAAATGTTTCCTGACAGCCGTTAAACTGTTTCACAGCGTGAGACAGGTTTGGCAGTATAATGTGGACTGACAAGTCCACCTAAAAGACAGTCTATCGGCTAATAAAGAGGAGATGTTTCTCCCAAATCATCATATCATCAAATATTGAATTCATACAATATTATCTCATTATAGGAGGTCATCCCCTTCAATAAATATCATAACATTAATTATTCATAATTACCTCAAAATAAGGACGGGATTTTGTCATCATTCATTCTCTTCAAGATAAATCACATAAATATACAAAATGCACAGGCTGAAAAGATGTGCTTGAGGGATATTCATTTCCATGGAGTTCAAAGGTTTATAGGCTTCTTGTTGAGTAACCATTAATTACAAAGGTTTATCTTTAGCTAATGTTGCTATTACATTTATTTTCCAAGGAGCTGTTGTATGATGCAGGACATTTGCGGGTGCATGACCCAGGTTCAAACTCCCGCCCTGCAATGCAACAAGCATGACCCGTGTTTCCAAATTTAAGGAATGTGATCAAAGCTGACCCACAAAGACTTAAAAGGCAGCTCATAACTTCCCCCAAGATATTATATAAAAGTAAATGAATCAAAGTGTGTAGAAGAAACATCCTGATTTTCTGTAAAATATCACAAAGAAATTGCCATGCACAGATCTTGACTGTTTATATTGTGATAATATCTCTGGTAAGTTCTTGCTGTTTATATGATTGGGCATTTCAGAAGACAGATGCAAATTATTACATTCTCACGGTTTAGTAAAACTGAGTTTGAAACTTAGATAAATAATTATGTAACAAAATCATATATTCACATGGTACCATGTGAACCTTGTAACTGCAGCCCTGTAAATAGAGAAAAAATCAGGACGATATATTCACCTTAGCCCCTCCTGCACAGTAAATAAATCAAAATTACGATGACATTTTCGAGAATATTCCAGAAGAGTTGTTAAATAATTCAGAAAATGATATATATAAGGTACATTGACATAAAATATACCAAAAAATAATAAGCACAAAACTCATTGTTTGAAGATACAATTGATAATCCCAAGGATCTGAAGCTTTTAGACACAATTGAGTTAACAATAGTTTGGCACCAATATATTTAAAATCTCACCGATGAACTTATAGATTCCTTCCCTCCAGTATTCTCTTTTCAGTAAAATATTTCTTCTAGATTTCAAGAGCCAGTTTTGGCTCATCCTCAGTCAAGGCATGGAACTCATCTCTTATTTCCAAAGTATCCATATTCTCAATGATTAATGAAAGTGCAGCCTCACGTAGATGCTTGGCATTATGCTTATGGGCAAAGACAAAGGTCCTGATAGCATTGTCATTGTTCACCTTGGAAATTAGGAATTCCTCAGTCAGTTTTAAGATCCTTTATCAGATATTTGTCCGCTAGCACTAACAAGTCAAAGGCAATATCTTCATCTAGAAAAGCCTGAGCTGTGTACATGTAGCGTACAAAAACATGAAATACTTCATAGCTGAAATCAGTAATCTTGATGGTGTCAATCCTGCTCTCCTCCGTTTCGTTCTCCAGCATTGCTTTAAAACGAGGTGACTTGCTGACCTAATCATTAGAAGGAAGTCAAAATAAGAGCCATTGAACGCTTAAAACTATAGACAGCAAAATATATAAATATTGTAGACTTACATATCAATGACAAAAATGATCACAGCAAACATCTAAATTAGGTGAATAAGAGAGGCCTAATTTAGTTTATATAAGATCAATATTCCCATTGAAATAGGCCTCAGGCCAGATGGTTTCCTACACACAATAAAAGCAGGCTGGTTACAAGCTTGAATATGTTAGAAGAGTTGTCATTGATGTCAAAAACAAGAAGTCCTCAAATACAAAGCACTCATTCAATTATACAAGAAAACAAGTATGCTCCAAGACAGAGTATCGATTGGATATAATCTGTTATAAATATTAACACAAATATCGATTCTACAAGAAAATGAGTGTGCTTCAGACAGTTTCAATATGAAATTCATCTTAATATCAATATAGCAACCTGCGGATCGAAATTAGAAGAATATACATAGATTTTGTGTGACTATCGGGTATCTAATTAGAGTCTAGCCCTCTCTGCACATTATCATTGCCGTCTAGTTAAGAAGAACAAATACGGGCCACTTCAAGTTTACTGGAGATTATCGATGTCGATCTCTCTGCTGAAGACGTCTCACCCGAAAGTTTTGTTTCAAATGAAAACCGATTTGCTAATGAGCGATTGATTAAGAAACGTTGACCATGTTTCATGGACATGTCTTCAAGGGATGTGTTCATTTGGCACATGGTTGAAAGAACATGGCTCTTCATGAATCGATTTTCAAATGGTGCGATATTCAAGACAAATGTCTTTTTAAGACGTGTTTCTTCATAAATCAGTTTCAATTTGAAAGATCAAAAGGTGCGGCTGAATCCAAAAGACGTGTTCTTGAAAAGATATGTGCATATCAAAAATTCCAGATTTTGGTTAATTGAAGTGATGCGATTATATTAAAAGGCTCATTTTTAATAAACCAAAATACAAAAAAAAAAAGGGAAAGCTGCGATCTGTTATGAAGGGGCAGAGATTAGTAAGGAGAAGACGTGACTACTCAAAATGGTCATCTCTTTTAGGAAGGATCACACTTCTTCATAGGAATGTGAAGATATATATATATTGTCATAAAATTTTGTGGGAAAAGTGTGGTTGTTGTGTAAGAGAGCATTCTAAGTCTGAAGTCCCCTCTCCTTGTGTGGGCTAAGTGTGAGATCATTCATCACCAAAGGCAGATTGGAGGATTGGGATAGTGCAGGTCAGATTGAAGGCATCATCTTGCAACCATCAAGTCAAGGTTGGTGCCTTGCATTAGGGGCTGGTGCTCCTTGTAGGTAGGTGCCTACTAAAGTTATAAAGGTTTGGATGTTCCTTGTAGGTTGTGTCCTACTAAATCATCTCATTATAAATCTGTAGGTTGGTGCCTACCTTGTAAAAATCATTTCAATAAAAGTTGTGTTAACTTGTGTAAATTGGTTCATATCAAATAGTTGATGTATGTTTAAGTTTGAAGTTGATAAATAAGTAAGAGGGTAAAAGTTTGTTGATATACTGATTCACTCCCCCCCCTCTCAGTATATCTTTGTGCTCTTCAATTGGTATCAGAGCGAGGTCCTTCTTGAAAGCTTAATCGCTTGAAGGAGATCCTTAAGAGCACATATGGCGAATCTAAGCAACACTGTGAAAACACCCATCTTTGATGGGACTAATTATGCCTTTTGGAATATCAAGATGGAAGCATACTTGAATGCACTAGGGTTTGATGTGTGGCAATCTGTTGTTGATGGGTATTCACCTCCAGCTACCCCTCCAACAGATCAAGCGGCTAAAAAGCGAAGTGAAAACAATGCAAAAGCTAAGCATGCTCTTCTTTGCAGCCTAACAGATTCTGAGTTTACAAAAGTCACGAGGTGCAAGTCTGCAAAAGAGATTTGGGACAAACTTCAAAACATCTATGAAGGAGATGCAAAAGTTAAGAAGGCAAAGTTACAAACTCATAGAAGGAAATTAGAAACTCTCAAGATGAATGATGATGAAGATATTGCCTCATACTTTCTCCATGTTGATGAAACAGTAAATATCATGAAAGGACTTGGTGAAGAAATTGAGGATACTTTTATTGTTGATAAGATTTTAAGATCACTATCTACAAAATTTGAGGCCAAAGTTGCAGCATTGGAAGAATTAACAAATCTAGACCAGCTAAAAAAGGATGAATTACATGGGATCCTTGCTGCCTATGAGATGAGGATTGAAGATAGATCACCACAAAAGGAAGTCTCATTCAAAGCATCCAAAAAGGGGAAGAACAAGCATGAAGAAAAGGATGAAAAATCAAATGATCAAGCAGAAGCTTACTTCATGGGTAAACTTAAGAAAGGAAAAGGAAAATTTCTTTTTAAATGCTTCAATTGTGGAAAAGTTGGACATTATGCCTCAAAATGAAAACAGCTCCAGTGAAGAAGAAAAAGAAATCAGCAACAAGAAAAAAGGAAAGAAGAATTTCAATAATAACTCAAAGAAGAAGTTTCAAAAACATAAGAAGAGTTTCTATTCAAAGAAAGATAGTAGCACCTCCGAAGAACAAAGTGAAGATTGCTCTAGCAATGGTGAAGAGGAAATATTATTCATGGCTGAATGTGAAGAACTAAATGCTGATGAAGTTTTTGATGAAAAAGAAAAGATTGATCAAGAATGTAATGAAGAAGAGGAAGTGGATCTTGAAGAAGAACTGCACTATGCTTATAAGAAGAATGAAGATTTGAAGAAGAATGCTACCAAGTACAAATTGAAGGTCAAAGTGATAACAAAAGACTTGGAGAATTCAAGCAAAACCATTGAAGATTTGAGAGCTCAAATCATGGAAGCTGAAAGAAATGAAGAAGAATTGAAAAACAAACTCAATACAAAGGAGATGAAATGTAACAAGTTGGAGCAAGAGATAGCAATGCTAAAATTGGAATTGGAGAAAACAAAGGTTCAACACACAAAGATTGATGAAGAATCCAGCAAGTTGATTGAGCTAATGAAGGCTCAAGATTTTCTTCAAAACAAAATGGGAGGTAGTTTTGAAGAACAATCCAAGAAGGTCACTAACTCCAAAGAAGATTTCAAGACCTTCTCAAAGCAAGTTGAAGAAGAATGGATAAGTGCTGATCCTAAAAGAAAATCAAACACTAGGCAATCATATACATTCACCGGCTATTGTTTTTTATGTAACAAATTTGGCCACAAGGCCTTAAATTGTAAGAATAAAGTAAAAAGTATTCCTAGCTACCTTAGGAGAGATTATAATCCTTTCACACCGTTAATGGACTATAATAGTCTATGCTACAATTGTAATAACCTTGGGCATAAAGCACAAGCTTGTAAGACAGTTTTTAATGATTCTCCAAAACAAAACAAGAAAGAAGAAATGCCTATCAAAGTGTGGAGGAAAAAGGAGAAATCAATGTTCATTCAAACCGCCTTACATGCTGAAAGTAAGAAGGATAGATGGTATATTGATAGTGGGTGCTCAAAGCACATGACAAGTGACAAGAGCAAATTCATCTCTCTTGAACCTACTGATGAAGGAACAGTGAGATTTGGTGATAATACAAGAAAACAAATAAAAGGAAAAGGAACACTTAGTCTAGATAATGGGAGAACAAAAACAGAAAATGTTTTGTATGTTAAGGGCCTAAAAGAAAATCTTCTAAGTGTTAGTCAACTTTGTGATCAAGTACATAGTATCACATTTCTTTCTAATACATGTGATATCAAGAAAGATGGAAAGCTGGTTGCTCAAGCTGAAAGGAAACATAATTTGTATATCTTAAAGGAGATAAGTTGTGAAAGTTGCAACCTAGTACAAGAGGATGAAAGTTGGTTATGGCACAAGAGGCTAGGCCATCTCAACTTTAATAATATTGTCAAAGTTAGCAAATCAAACGCTGTGAGAGATATGCCAAGGATAACAAAAACCTTCTAATATCATTTGTAGAGAGTGTCAACTTGGAAAGCAAACAAGGTCAAGCTTTAAGTCTAAGGAGCATTCTTCATCAAAGCCATTAGAACTCATACATACAGATCTTTGTGGGCCAACCAAATCCAAGAGCATAAATGGAGAAAGATATTTTATGTTACTGATTGATGACTTCTCAAGAATGACTTGGGTTGCATTTTTGAAAGAAAAATCTGAAGCTTTTGATAAATTCAAAGCTTTCAAAGAGCTGGTTGAAAATGAAGCAAACATCAAGATAAAATGTCTTAGATCAGATCGAGGAGGAGAATTCACATCAAAGGAATTTGAAATTTTTTGCATAGAGCATGGAATTAAAAGGCAATTTTCTGCAGCAAGAACCCCTCAACAAAATGGGGTTGTAGAAAGAAAAAATAGGACGGTTCAAGAAATGGCAAGGGCAATGCTAAATGAAACCAAAATAGCAGATTCCTTTTGGAAGGAAGCAATTCATACAGCAGTTTACATCTTGAATCGTGCACAAATAAGAGTGAACAATGAGAAGACACCATATGAACTTTGGAAAGGTAGACCAGCAACTGTCAAGTACTTCAAAATTTTTGGAAGCACTTGCTACATTAGAAGAGATGAAGGAGATTTGGGCAAATTTGACACAACAGCAGATGAGGGAATTTTTCTTGGCTACTCATCAAAAAGTAAAGCATATAAATGCTACAACAAAAGAACTCACAAAATTGTTGAAAGTGCTAATGTAAGAATTAATGAAGGAAAGCAATTCAAAGAAGTTGGACAAAGTGATCATCATGTTCAAACTATGAATGATGAAGACAAAGAGGATGAGGACTCTCAAGAGGAAGAAAAGGAGGAAGAGGCAAAGGAAGAAGAATCTTCACAAAAGACTCCCATGAAGACACCAAAGACACCTTCCAAGTTTGTTCAAAAGAACCATCCTGAAGATTTGATTCTTCAAGATAGATGTAGATCTACAAGGAAAATGGTGAATTACAATGAAGATGGTCATGCAGCATTCCTATCTCAAGTAGAGCCCAAAACCTTTGAAGAAGCAAGCAAAGACAAACATTGGATTAGTGCAATGAATGAAGAATTGGATCAAATAGAGAAGAATGAAACTTGGGAACTTGTACCAAGGCCAAAAGATAAGAATGTAATTGGTACAAAATGGGTTTTTAGAGACAAATCAAATGAAAATGGTCAAGTCACAAGGAACAAAGCAAGGTTAGTGTGCAAGGGCTATGCACAAGTTGAAGGAGTAGATTTTGAAGAAACATTCGCACCAGTTGCAAGGATTGAAGCAATTAGAATGTTTTTATCCTATGCAAGTCACAAGAAGTTTAAGGTGTATCAAATGGACGTCAAATCTGCTTTTCTCAATGAAGATCTAGAGGAGGAAGTCTATGTTGAACAACCTGAAGTTTTCCTACTATCAGAAGACAAGGATTATGTGTGCAAACTGAAGAAAGCTCTCTATGGGCTCAAACAAGCCCCAAGAGCTTGGTATTCTAGACTTGATAAGTATCTCAAAGAGCAAGGTTTCAAAAGAGGAGATGTAGACAACAATTTATACATCAAAGAAGAGGATGCACACTTATTGATTGTGGTGGTGTATGTAGATGACATCATTTTTGGTGGAGATAAGGACAAAATGTGCAAAGAATTCTCATCATGTATGCAAAAAGAGTTTGAGATGTCAATGTTGGGAGAATTATCCTTCTTCCTTGGGCTGCAAATTTCACAAACAAGCAAAGGTATTTTCATCTCCCAAGCCAAATATGTGAAAGAAATGTTAAAAAGGTTTAGGATGGAAGATTGCAATCCTGTTAGCACTCCTATGGCTACAGGTTGTAAGCTAAGCAAAGATGATGAATCCCAAGAAGTGAATCAAACACTTTATAGATCAATGATTGGAAGTTTGTTGTATTTAACTTCTACAAGACCAGACATAATGCAAGCTGTTGGAGTTGTGGCAAGATTTCAAGCAGCACCAAAAAAAACACATGTTCATGCAGTAAAACATATA
This sequence comes from Sequoiadendron giganteum, assembly GCA_007115665.2. NCBI lineage: Eukaryota > Viridiplantae > Streptophyta > Pinopsida > Cupressales > Cupressaceae > Sequoiadendron > Sequoiadendron giganteum. The sequence goes on from CM021101.1 coordinate 719,763,970, forward strand.
TTCAAGTATTTGAAAGGCACAATGGAATATGGTCTATGGTACCCTAGTAGCAATGATTTCACTCTTGAAGCCTTCACAGATGCTAATTGGGCTGGCAATGTGTATGATAGAAAAAGTACAAGTGGAGGAGCTTTTTTTCTTGGAGGAAATCTAGTGTCTTGGATGAGCAAAAAACAAGAATCAATCTCTCTATCTACAACAGAAGCTGAATATATTGCAGCAGCAGCATGTTGCACTCAACTTTTGTGGATGAGGCAAACTTTAAGAGATATCAAGGTGGAGTATGATTATCCCTGCACTATCTATTGTGATAATACTAGTGCAATCAATATCTCCAAGAATCTAGTAATGCACTCAAGAACCAAGCACATTCCTATTAAGTATCACTTTTTGAGAGAACAAGTAGGAGAAGGACAAGTGTGTTTAGAATACATAACTACAAAAGAGCAAGCTGCTGATATATTTACTAAACCACTTCCAAGAGATACATTTGAATATCTAAGGGACAAATTGAGAGTTGTTTCACATTCATCAAATTAATTGATGGAAGTATGTATTCAAGGGGAGCTACGCACAAAATCTTGTAGCTTCATGGAGCTGACATATTGTTGGAAGACCCCTTGCCATTGGTGTCAAAGGGGGAGAAATTGGACACAGGGGGAGCAAACAGAGGATCAAAGTTTCCATTGAATAGGTTGCCATCAATGACAAAGGGGGAGATTGTTAGAAGTTTTGTCATTGATGTCAAAGTAAATATGATGTCAAAGTAAATAAAGCATGGAGATACGATATGAAGAATAGCATGACTAAAATACAAAAGATAACATATGTTGCATATGAATCATCTTTTTATATATGCCTTGGTGAGATCATTAAAGGCATAATCAGATTGACATTTTCAGAATCAACAATGAATCAGATTGACATTCTTCAGAATCAGCATAACAAATGAAAAGAAGCATTAACACGCCCTATGGAGAAGATACGATTCTTAAAGAAGATAATATCTAAAGTAATAAAATAAAAGATGATAACTATAATATAAGAAGATACGATTCTTAAAGAATATAAAATCTTTTATTAATAACAATAATATGAATCAACAAATAAATAAAAGGACACGAGTCTTTGAGAAGATATGACTTCTCAATGGAGATTCAAACTGCTAAAAAGATGTGTCTTCTCATGGTAGACCCATTCGATTGAGAAGGACATCATCATCCATTCAATTTGCTCATTAAGAAACAAATATGTTCAAAAAAATGCAAATCAAAAGTAGTTAAGACAGAAACAAAACTAATGGAGAGGTGTGAATGAATAGTGAAAAGACATTGATGTGATCCTTCACCAAGAGATGCAACCTTGGAACAAAATATATATCTTCCATTCATTTCAGACTTGAATATGTGGTTGTTGTAAGAGAGCATTCTAAGTCTGAAGTCCCATCTCCTTGTGTGGGCTAAGTGTGAGATCATTCATCACCAAAGGCAGATTGGAGGATTGGGATAGTGCAGGTCAGATTGAAGGCATCATCTTGCAACCATCAAGTCAAGGTTGGTGCCGTGCATTAGGGGCTGGTGCTCCTTGTAGGTAGGTGCCTACTAAAGTTATAAAGGTTTGGATGTTCCTTGTAGGTTGTGTCCTACTAAATCATCTCATTATAAATCTGTAGGTTGGTGCCTACTTTGTAAAAATCATTTCAATAAAAGTTTTGTTAACTTGTGTAAATTGGTTCATATCAAATAGTTGATGTATGTTTAAGTTTGAAGTTGATAAATAAGAGGGTAAAAGTTTGTTGATATACTGATTCACCCCAACCCCCCCCCTCCCCCATCTTAGTATATCTTTGTGCTCTTCAGAATATGCATATAGCCCCGGCACACTTACACTCTAGTTCATAGGGAGTACAAACCTTTTCATGCTCTACAAAACTACCCCCACACCATAATAAAAAAGTAGTCAGTAAGTAAGATAGATCATTGTCAAAGTTTTCATGCAAACCGATGACATTGTGCCCATTTTAATTCTACTAAAAATCTATCATTCAAAGAACTCAACTTTGAACTATACCCAAGAAGCCTTCCGTTATTATAATAAAAAACATGGTACCTTAAAAGTGTCCATAAATCTTATTGAACAGTTCACATCAGATCAAAATGATAGGAGATTGCCTTTCTGTTTGACATACGGATGCTATCTAATTTTAGTAAATATGAAGCCAGTTCAATCTATGAATATTATTATACTACATTCCTTTGCATTCATTAATTCATAGTGGCCTTACAAGAGACCAGAGGATGCCCATTTCATCCAAGAGTAGTCAATATTTTTAGGATTGGAAACAGTATATGACTACAAGAAATATGGGTCAGAAAAGGAGAAATTGCTATATACAAGAAACAGGAAATGTCACACCAATAAGAAACTTCTGGGAGTGGTCAAGTTTATTGTAATAAATTTAAAGTGTAACTAATCTCAATAATAAATATGTACCCAAAAACTCGTTAAATAGTTTTTC